>JADMNL010000032.1:12470000-12775000 GCA_016271365.2 Neoceratodus forsteri
TCTGCCACTGTTCCCACACAAATTATGAGTTGTGGGTCAGGTGAGGCATGTAAACAAATGCATCATGGGAGAGGTTTGACTGGGCTAGCCAGATTGGTGCTACTATTGACCCCCACCCCCCAAATCCATCAGGGTCGGGGACGGCAGCTGGGAGGGAGGGGGCAACTGGGCTAGCTGGTTTGGCATATCTGCTGGCTTTAGCCTTGCCACCCTCCAAGGTCTGCTACCTTAGGGGTCTCTGTTCCTCCTGTCTGGCATTGTTCCCACTCTGCTGTGTTTGTTCTACTTGGGAATTGTTCCAGAGGTGTGGCTCTGTAGAGTCGCATCTCACACTTCCACCTGCTCCCGTTTGGTATTTCAGATGGCATATTTTGGAAGACATCACTGTTCCTGCACACATTGCTTTGCCATTTCTTTGCCTTTCTGATTGTTTTTTTTTTTTTTCTTTCTGGGACAGCCGCCTCACCTGTCTGCCCTGTCAGGGTTCTGGTCCTCCCGTTCCCTCTCTGTATGGTACAACTCCTAGCTTGTCTCTGGTGGGAAAACTGAGGAGGCACGGGGTCGCTCATGGTAAATGGGTGCCAACAATATACGTAATTGTGGGCAGCCCTAGCTAGGTAAAAGATTCTAAGTGGTCCTGATGCTGACAGCATACAGTTTCAAAGATGTGGCTGTATGGAGGAGAGTCTCTCAAATCTGCTGTTATTGGTAAGAAAGGAAACTTTTTGTGGGTGGGGGGGGAGAGTCTGAGGCTGGATTTCATTTTGCACAGGTACTCATCTGTTAGTTTTAAAGAGTAGCTGACACAGTCTGGGCAGGCAACTCATGTCAGGGAGTTACAGTTACCTGCCTGATGAGCTAAATTAGCTAGGTTGTTACTGTTTTAACTGAATAAAAAAAATGTTAATTTCATCTTACTCTGCCCGGCCCGTACCTTTTGCGTATGAGCCGAGCAGCTGCTCAGCACTGAAGCCCCAGCCCTACACGCAGCACTTTGATGATGTATAGTAGATGACATGACTGCAGGCGCTCTCTATACTTACTAATGGGATCGAGGGAGGGGAGCTCTAAGTGTACTTGGATTATCTTTGCTGGCAGTTGTACATGTATGGGGCTCATATATAATAAATATCATAGCTCCAAACATTTGGAACTGCCAGCAAAAATAATCTTAGTACATTTAGGCAGCCCTCCTCCGATCCTGTTAGTAACTACATAAGAGTGACTACAACCCTGTTCCCTACTGCACGTCATCAGAGTGCTGTTTTAAGGGGCGGGGCTGGAGTGCTGGGCAGCCCCTCGGCTTGTACATGGAAGACGCAAGCCCTGCAGAGTAACGTTAAATTGTTTTACCGAATAAAAAAAAAAAAAATTCTAAACCTAGCTTATTTAGCTCATCGGGCAGGCAACTACCTGGCAAGAGTTGCCTGCCCAATGTGAGAGCATGTCAGCAGCTCTTTATATATTGCCAGTCTTTTCCTGCCATTTAGGAGAACATTGTGCACAATTTAGCAGATACTGAGAACTGTGCTAATTGTAACTCTTCTTTAGGCAACTGATCTCATTGATGCAATTCTGGAGGGGTATCCCAAGACCAAAAAGCAGTTCTTCGTAAGTATTTACCTCATCTTGTTCCTTCCATACGTCAGTGTAAGATTGCATTTTGTATTTCGGACCACTTTTAGGAATTGTAATTGTTCACCCATATGTAAGGGATGATTAACCGCCCCCACCCCCATGAGCCTATTTTTTGGTCCTTTTAAAATGAAGTTGGGATGTGAACGTTTAAGCATAACATTGAATTTTGTATGGCCCTCTGAATGAATTTTAGTTTGGAGGGGGGGCATTGTATTAATGCATTGACCAAAACATTAGTATCCATTGATTTGCCATGACAAACCCAGTCTGTGAACCTGATATATGCTTTGTAGGACTAACTCACTAAAACAGATTAAACAAAAAAGCAGCCACATTCATTCCCCTTGTTCTCCATGGTTACTACTGCAGTTATTTGATTATATCAAATGGATATTTATAGTTCAACTGTACCCTTTGAGCCGAGGCACTACCTCTATATTAATGAAAGCAAGATGCGGAATTTCTCACCTGTAAAAGAACACTATCGTTTTCTGTTCGCATAGATTATTCATGAATAGAAACACACAAATTGTCAGCAGAAAAGGGCATGTTGGCCTATCCAGTCTGCCGTAGTCACTATGTAATCCATAAGTCCAAGTCCCATAGTGGTCATCTGTCCCAACACATTAATGACTGTCACTATTATCACTAGTATACAGCAGGGGACGGGGTTCAGAAGACACAAGAAATAAACGTGAGCAGCATGGTTTCTTGCAAAACAGAGGCAGTTGGCATCGGCAGGACTCCCATCTTGTAACATTCCAAACATCTGTATTTCTGGATATTCCTTTATTACTAAAGCTTTTGTGCATGAAAACAGACTCTGTTCCTTAGACTGGATCCTTCTGTGTTGCTTTTCCTGCATTCATGTCCTAATCCCTGCATGTGACATCAGTATAATTTCCATGGAATCAGGTAGTGATGTCCGAAGCAGAGAATGATGACTTTATGGCAAGAATAAGCACCAGATGCCAATCCGGTGGTGCGGAGGGGAGAGGTACTTTTGCCTCACCTGCCACCATGCCGGTGACCCAAGTTCGAGAACTAGCTCAGGGTCCGGCTTGGGGGTGTGGGTGGGGTGGGATTGAGAAGCCTGTTGATGCTGTTCTCCTCGGGGGGGGGGACTGCTCCACCACTGATGGACCATCAGGTTCGTATACCAATGGTGCCAGTTCAGGGCAGCGGTTCAGGGTGGGGATGCGCCTGGTGGCTGATGTGGGTGTGTCTTTTGATGTGCCTACGTCAAGCCGCCATCCCCTTGGAGCATCGGTGGAGGGACTGAGTTGAAAACCCCATCCCCAGCCACCTGGATGATGCTGCCTATCTTCGCAGGCCCCACATCCACCTACTGGGCTCCCCCAACCAGCATCTGAACTCAGTGTCTCCCGAGATAATCCAGGGGTCCCGGGAGGCTCTGCCACGGGGAGAAAAACTGTGGGGCGCTCTCGGTTGCTGAAGGTAAGTCCCAGAGACAGCGGAGTGGCATGGCTGGGAGGGGGGAGAGAAGGGTTGGCAGACTGGCAACTGCATTAAGTGCAGTAAATAAAAAAACAAAACAAACAGATGAGGCCTAACAGAAAAGCCCATTTGAATGAAAATGTCTTCATTAAGAAAAAACACAAGGTCCTGAAATTCAGCTGTTGAGAGAATTTTGTGTAACCGAGTTCTGTAGTGTAGTCAATCAGATTACATGCTTTGCAATCCTCTGGGTGGGTTTATTTTATCTCCTTTTTACTTTTCAGGAGGAGGTTGGATTAGAAACTGATGAAGACTACAAGGTTTCTGTACCCGATCTGTGAAATATGTGTATCGTTTTCACCTGAAGACGTGCCTTGGCGGTGGAGCTGGCAAGAATACGTGTGCATGTCTTGCCTTCAAGCCGGTTAAGTTGCTCATCCATTTCTGGAACCCTGCCCTTAAAGAACAACACTAACAATTGTAGAGTCTGGTACAGAAACCTTTTTCTGGGACTCTAGCTGTTGTAGCTTTAAACTGTTTCTACACAAACTCAATTATTTCAGGAGTCTTCTTTTAGCATCCATTATAAAATACAGCCAATTCCTACTAGCAAAAGAGATCCTTGACAACAAAACTCTGCTGCTATAAAGTGGTAGGAACTTTGTCAAACAGAATGGTTCACCCACCCCACCTAAAACTGGCCACAAGTGGCAGAACGAGTGTGCCCATAAAACCTCTGCAGTGTTTGTGCAACTTGTGACTGTTTTAAGAATAGCTGCAAGCTGCTATGTAGTCCTACTCCGCACCCCACACTTTGCACTTTTATTTCCACTCTATTTCCCAGTTCTCTGATTTAGCTCTTCTTTGACGCCATTTTTCATCTTTTTCATTCACATCTTTGAATATCCTTTCTGCGATTTATTATAGTTGGTTTACAGGACACTGATCTCATTGCAGTCATGTCAGAAAGAATGAGTTCCAGTCTCCCATTGAAACCTACAGATGGCAACGAGATCAGAAAATGACAGTATGCAGATACAGGCCATATGTGATGAGGTTTCTTTGCATTTTCTCATTCCTATTTTCTCATCACACACATTATTTCCAAACTACACATGTCCTTCAGCAGTGTGTACGCTGGCGTGGCAGTAGTTACCCCTTTCAACAACTGCTTTGAAAATACAGATGCCCTAGCAAGAATCAAGTTCGTCCACCCCACCCATGTTCCCCAGGCACTTTTTTTGTTTGTTTCCTCCTCCTGATAGCCCTGTGCCCCAACTAGACTGACCCCAATCCCTGTCACCTGGCTTCTTGTGGGCTTACCTGCTTTTCCACTGTCTGCCCCCTGTGGCAGATTGTGGCAGCACCCCTGACTGCCTCTGCACAGGATCCAGTTCCTGGGGAGGCTTGCCACTTCACCGGTGCAGGGCCTATGAGGGGTTGGTCCATCATTCTGCACCGGCCTGCCACTTTCCTTCACTTTTTTTCTCCCCTCCAGTTGAGGTGCTTCTGGGTGTACTGCCAGCTGTGGTCACCCAGGTGGCAGTCGTGGACCAGAGCTGGCTGCCCTCTCTCGCCAGAGGAGGAGAGCATCCTCTGGGATGCTTGATCCTCCTCCATCCAGCCAGCCCGCGACGACTTGGGCTTGATGCAAACCGGGGTCACGAGCAGTAGCGCTGCCAATGGGCCAGCTTAGACACTGTCTTTTCAATACACCCCTGCCTTGTGTCATTAAAGTTGCAGACTGTCTGGCTTTGTGGTGCTCAGCGACTGGGCATTGCTGCGACGTGCTGGTGACCCTGGTTCACACCTTGGGCCTGGGACGTCAGGAGCGGAGCCCGGTAGGGAGGGATTCCAGTTGTCCATCGGATGCTTCCTTCCCATGGTGTGGGTGCATGCATTCTGCTTTGCAGCAGCTCCTGATGGTGGTGCTCTTTGTAGTGTGGGTGACTACACTCTTCCAAGCATTCCCACCACCAGGATGATGCTGTAGATGCACATATGCGTGTGGGGGGCAACAACAGAAGAAGGGTGCACTGGGCACCTTAGGAGACTGCCTCCATGGCCGCCTGTCCCACACTACCAAAGTCCCAAAGCAGACTGGCCCTTCCACCTCTGGCCATTCCAGGCTAACTAAAGACACTTCTTTCCTGGTGACAGCAGGAAAGCCCCTCCCCCCCAACTGGGTAAGTCAGATCCGCCTGATGACAGAGGTACTGGAGGCCTGATGGAAGGGTCCAGCAGCTCAGGGTTAGTCAGGTGGACAGGGAGGATGTGCCCTTTTTTTTTTTTAACTCTTACTTTGGCTCTGATTGCAGGCAGGGTACTTACCCCAGCTCTGTCCCACTCTCCTCTTGCCAGCATTCCCCGTTCGGCTGCCTGTGTTGGAGGTCTGTAGCTTGCTCCCCATGGCAGAGCTCCCGAGGGAGAGACCATGATCCACCTGATTGCTCTTCCAGGACTTATGCTTCTGATGTCTTTCAGTGAGGTCAAGGGTCGTCACGAAACACTACTGCACAGGGTTTTACCTTATGTTGCTTTTCCTTGCAGCATGGACGTGCAGTGACATCAGCACATGGGCATGCATGCCCCGTAGATGCCTGCCGCTGCCATCCCCCTTCTTTCATGGTCCTGGCAAGGTGTCACCCAAGTGGCGGGCTCCACCATCCCTTCCCGCCAGAGGTAGAGAGCTGTCAATGAGATACTCATCCACCCCGGCTGGCCCTCTGATGCACTGGGCTAGCTTCTGAACCTGGGTCATCAGCGTCTCAAGTGGTAGCGCTGCTGCTGTGCCAGTGGGCTGGCTCAAGGGTGTGCCTTGTGGAGAGTCTGAAGGAGTGGGTGTCCAAAGCAGACTGGAGCAAAAAACAAAGAAAGAAAGACACAGACAGCAGCATCTCCTGTCTTCCCCCCTCCCCCCAGTCATGTGCCCACTGGCTTACACAGTTAGACTGTATTTAACAAGCAGGAGCAGACATGCTATGGGGAGTGGTCAACAAGTAAGTAAACCTACATGATTGAACTACCACTGTTCCCCGTCCTGAATTATATGTTGGGTGGGGGCCCAGCTGATTAATTAAAAAGGCATTTTTGAAGATGGGGGTGTTATTGAAAACATGATGCTGGCTTCTGGGACATTGCAACATGCCTGAAGTTCTGTTTCTAAAGTGTCTGAGGAACATTGGGGGTTGGGAGGGAGAGAGATGACTGAGGGTGGCAATGCAGCTAGCCTTAGCCACTCTGGTAGGGTCAGACGAGGTTTAAACATTTTTGGGGGGAATAGCGAAGTTTGATTGAACTTCACGTAGTGATCCACTTTGCTACAGGTAGCAAAGTAAGCACACCTCAGCATACTCAGACAGAGCTCTCTAGGGCTGAGAATTTTCTAATTCTAGCCACCAAACTGCATATTTGATTCAGTGCCTCCCTTCCTTCTTTCCATAGAGACTTTTCTTGCTTCCGGGTGCTGGCTGGGCTCTCAGCCCCCTGCTCTCTTGTCCAACTGGCTATCACTTCCCTTCTCCCCGGACTTAACCTGCCTAGAATTCTCCCACAGCATACCTTCCCAATGGTGGGGCCAGAAGGGATAAGACTATCCTCCCTCCAGATCTGGATCCGGTTACGACAGCAGGGTCCTGGGGAGGTTACGCGGGCCGGAGCAGGAGAGTGGGACCTCATGATGCACAGCCCCTGATTTTGCTTTGTTTTCTGTTTCCTCGTTCTTGAGGTCAGCATGTGTGCACTGGTCTAGGTATGTATTGTGAAGACGCCGCACATACTCTAACATCTGTGCCTGGTCCTCCGAGAAATGGCCCCCATGCTGTGCCACCCAGCAGCCACGTGGTGGCAGTCAAGCAGCAGCAGGTGATGTCCCCCACCCCGAAGGAGGAGACTCATCTGTGAGTGTTCAGTCCTTCCCGCACTGGTCCCCCGGCGACGCTGGTCCGTTCTTGAACTCTGGTCGCCAGTGTGGCTGGAGGTAAGGCATCCAGTGTCTCAGCCCTCCACGCCACTGGGCCGGCCTTAAGTCTCCCTTTCCTGAAGAGGACTAGAATGCTCAGCTGGTGGAATTGTTTGTTGACACCCACCTGGCCAGCAATAACCCCCCCCCCAATGCCAGTGGTAACATTCTTTCAAACCCCGGGAATCCCTCATTTATGTTTAACAACTGCAGTCATGCACTTGGAATGAGGTGCCCCAGAGCCTAGCATTTTTTGCTTATTGGAGAATGTTAGAATGAAATTCAGATCTCTGCTGTGTGGTCACATTTGCCCCTACATTGTTACAGGAGATTTATTTCTCCACCTGAAGAAAGCAGTTGCCCCGAAGTCTTCTCTTACTTCTACTGATTATGGTTTCTTATTTTTGTTGTTTATTTGAAACAGACTAACTTTTAGCTATTTTTTTGTAACTCAGCATTAGTCAGGGTGCTTTTAATTGGGTTAGTGGGTGTATTTGTAATTTCTCTGATCCCACATCGGTTCCAGGAACTGGAGAAGGTCATTTTGCAGCATGGTTCCCGCCTTCAGAGAACTGCTTGAATATACTAAAAGAAAAAAAAAAAAGGTACTGCTTTGCAGTACTTTTGTTTTCTTTTCCTGGTTCCTTTTTTTGAGAATTGAGACAGTAATTGGGCCTTCCTATACTTGTGTTTTTGGTTCAGGTTCGAAAGGAACTGAACAGCCATACTGAATTCTTCTGAAACACTTATTTTATATTTTGGGAACCAGAACATTGTCTTTGTCCATCGGCATTTGAAATGACTGACAAACCCAAAAAAGAAGAGGAGACCGACAGGCTTTAAAAACTGCAAAATCTGTTTCCAACTCTTGGCAAAGGCAGACTGCCATAAGTTGTGTTTGAGGTGCCTGGGTCCAAATCATGATTTTGTCAGCTGTGAACTCTGTATTAAGTTCTGCCACAAAACACAAAAGAAAAGGGCAAAAAAATTAGAAGATACTGCTGCTTCTCAGTCTGCCTCCACATCACCTAAAGGCGTTGATGCTGGCCCAGCTCCTCTAAGTAAGCAACATAACAAAAAGCTACAAGAGATGGTTTAGAAATCAGGGTGTCTGAAGGGGAGAACCCTGATTCCAATAAAAATAAGAGCCTCTGAGCAGACCCCAGAGAGGGTGCCTTCTAAGAAAAAAACAAAAAACTTGTCGATGTACCTCCATCTGGAAAAGGAAAGCAGCCACTAATGGACAAAAATAGAATGACCTCAATAAAGGACATGACAAAGGCATGGGTAGGGGCCAGCGGAAGGAGGGTTGAGTGGGGGGTAAGGGGCAGACTAGAGGGACTGGTATGGTCCTTTTCTGCCGTCAAGTTTCTGTGATTCAGGCTTTTTGGGCTATGGGGAATTTCATGAATATGCCCCCCCCCAGGCTCTAGTACCATTCCTAGAGCCTGTGGAGGAGGAAGGAGAACCCATAGAGCCTGATGGTTCTCCTGAACGAGTTTGGCTCCCCTCCTTGTCCCCTAGATGAGTATAACTCCCACTATACTTCTGTGAGTCAAATGGTGAACACCCTCAGCATCTCCTTACAGGAGACTGCTGAAGAGGAGGATGAGGTGGAATTTATGGATATGATGGGATTAAATCCCACAAAAAGGTTGCTATTGCTAATCCATATATCCCTCAAGAAGGTCAGTTGTAAAATCTTAACACCCACTTCAGCTACTGGCATAGACGAGAAAATTGAGAAGAAATATTAGGTGGACAAACAGGGCACAGAGTTACCTGTACTCCCACCCTAATCATGAGTGGTCCAAACTGCTGCCTTTGATAAGGCCAAAGTGCCATTTTCCTCCCAGCCGCCTGAGAAAGACTTTAGGAAACTGGATAGTATGGGCAAAAAAGTCTATACCTCAAGTTCCCTGCTGTTAAGGCAAGCAACATACATGGCCTGCAAAGCTCAGTACCAAAAAGCCCTCTGGGGCTCCATTTTGGCAAGAAGCGAGAAAGCTACTGGTGACCTGGCACAGGATTTGGCTGATGCAGCAAGACTGCCATGAATGCCAATAAGTGCCAGTTCTACATGGCAGTGGACACCAACGACACTGCATCCAGGGTCATGGCACACAAAGTTTCGCTAAGGTTTGCCTAGCTTAGAACCACAAACCTTTCCCAGGACACTCAAACAGAAGCAATGGATTTTCCTTGTAAGGGAAATTCCCTGTTTGGTGGCGAGACTGAGACTTGTATATGGATGAATACAAGATCACTTACAAGAGCAACACTGAGAAGGAAAAGGCCTCCACTTCCTACAGGCCTTCTAGAAGAGGAGGTAGGGGATACTTCCCCCATGCTTACATAGAAACACAGAAATTGTTGGCAGATAAGGATCGTCAGACCCATCTAGTCTGCCCGTAACTGTATACTTGTATGTGGCCTCAGACCCTGTGTGGTCAATGGCATTTTGTCACTCCCTCCCCACCTCAAGGTCCCCTTGTGCCTGTCCCAGGCATGTTGAAATCCTTCCACCCACCACCTCCTGTGGCAGACTATTCAGGCATCCACCACCCTCTCTGTGAAGAAAAACTTTTGACTATATTACTTATGACTACTCCCAACAGAGGAGTTTCTTCTGTGGTAGGGGTAAAAGGGGCCCCAGGCATGCAGATGCAATGCCAGCTCGCAAAACCCCTGACAAACTGACAAAAGTCACCCAATCATTGCCAGGGGGAGGGGGGCGCGGCTCTGTCACATTTTCCAGGAATGGGTAAAAATAACCACAGACAAGTGGGTTCTGGAAATAGTGAGTCAGGGTCTGTCCCTGCAGCTGAAAAAGTTCCCAAAATTGCAGTGTGACAAAAGCTTCTGTCCTCACACTCCAGCAAAAAGGCTCTTGTTGGAGACTGTGGTAACAAAATTACTGCAAGCAATGCAGTGCAAAATGTTCTTTCCTCAAAGTGGGGAAAGGGACTTTACTCAAGATACTTCCTAACCCACAAGAAAAATGGGGAGTGGTGACCCATTTTAGACTTCAGCTACCTGAACAAACACTTGAAGGAAGAAAAGATGGTAATACTGGGATCAATTATTCTATCACTGCAAAAAGGGAATTACTAGGGTCACAGGATCCACCAAACTGCATATCTGATTCAGTGTTTCACTTTCCTTTTTTTCTGTAGGGACTTTTCTTGCTTCTGGTACTGACTGGGCTCTCAGTCCCCTGCTCTCCCTGTCCAACGTGCTGCTCACCCCATGCGCCAACCTACCTAGAATTCTCCCACGGCATGCCCCTCATGGTGGGGCTAGGAGGGACAAGGCTAGCCTCCTTCTGGATCTGGTTATGGCAGTAGGGTCCTGGGGCAGTTGTACGGGTCAGAGCAGGAGAGTCGGACCTTGTGGTGCACAGCCCCTGATTTTCCTTTGTTTTCTGTTTCCCCATTCTTGAGGTCAGCGTGTGTACGCTGGCCCAGGCGTGTGGTGTGAAGCATGTACACTGGCGTAGGTGTCGGTGTGGCTCAGTTGGTAGCACATCTGCCTCTGGACCAGAAGGTCATGGGTTCTTGTCCCACACCGGGATTGGGCTCATACCTAAACACTGGCACTCAAGAGTAGTACTAGGGGGGTGCTGTACTATCAGGGTGTGCCATCCTTCGGATGAGACATTAAACTGAGGTCCCTTCTATCCATCTCTGGTGCTGTTCTGGTGGGTGTCCAGGTGGAAGTAAAAGAACCCAGGGCACTTTTTTGCAAGAGTAAGGGACTTTCCCTGGTGTCCTATCAAACATTCCCCTTCCATAAAACCAGTCCATGTAATTGTCCAAGGCTGTATGTGGGTGGTGGTGTGCGAATTGGCTGCTACTACATGTTCAGTCACTTCACTACCAGTCTAGCATTGCTTGTAAAGCACTTTTGGGTACATGGTATATGAAAAGCCCCATATAAATGCTGATTCTTCATCTTCATCACTCCTACTTTCATATACCAGTCAGGCCCAGACACAGAAAATACCTCAGATTCAGGGTAGGGAATTGCCACTACCAGTTCACAGCCTTTCCTTTCGGTCTGTCCTTAACACCAAGAGTGTTCACAAAGTGCCTGGCTGTAGTGGCAGCATGTTTGAGGAGGCAAGGGGTAGTGTTTTTTCCCTATGTGGATGATAGCTAGTTGTGGGAAAATCACATCAGAAAGCCAAGTCCTACATCCTTCTGACACAAGGCACCTTGGAGGACCTAGGCTTCCTTATCACTTATCAAAAGTAACAGACTGAACCAGTTCAAGTTCCGGACTTTATAGGTGCAGAGTTAGATACCCTACAAGGGAATGCATTCCTTCCTCAGGAAAGGATAGCAAATCTGATCACAACTGCAAAATTCTTCCAGGTGGACCAGCCAGACCTAAAAGGGATTTGCCACGCTTGCTAGGCACATGGCATCATTCACTGCAGTGGTGCCAGGTTTCAAATGAGAGATATCCAATACCACTTACAGAGCCATTGGTCCCAAAGGTGGGATTCACTTTCAAAACTGGTGCCCATTACAAGGTGTGTGCTAAGGGCACTGGAGTAGTGGAAGGAACACTGCAACCTCAGGGAGTTCTCTTCCTTCGGCAGTCACCTACAGCCATACTCGGTGCAGATGCCTCCCTCATAGGCTGGAGCACCCACCTGGAGGACCTCACTGTCGGCGGTATGTGGAGTACATGGGAGACTCAGGAACACATAAACCTGGAGCTCAGGGCAGTATACCTGGCAACGCAGGCCTTTTCTTCCCACATTAGAAGTCAGTCCATTCAGATCAAGACAGACAACACCACAACTATGTATTATATAAACAGGGAGGAACAAGGTCTTCAAAACTGTGAATAGAAGCAATGAAGATTTGAAACCTAGCATACTTCCTGAAGGTCCAGGTCTCAGCAGTACATCTGCTAGGGAATGACAGTGTGCCGGCAGATTCCCTGGCAGAATCAGCCAGGGAAATCTTGAATGGATCCTTAACCAGCAAGTGCTGGCGACAGTGTTCAGAAGGTGGGGTACACCACAGTTGGACCTGTTTGCATCCTGGGAAAACTAGCTCCCACTGGTCTGTTGCAGACCCCCCACCGGTGGGTACAATCCCAGAGGATTTTGTAGTCCTCAACTGGTCAGGGTAGTTCCTTTATGCCTTTACTCCATTTCTACTTTTGCTGAGAGTATTGCTAAGGAGTTGGCAACAGTGATTCTCATCGCTCCAGATTGGGCCAGGCAAGTTTGGTACTCTGTGCTCCTGTCCCTTTCTACCAGACATCTAATCAGTCTTCCCTTGAGATAAAATATGCTGACTTTTTTCTCAGGGAAGGATAACATTTCCAGATCCAAGAACTATGTGTTTCAGAGCAGGATACTTGAAGAACTAGAATTCTCTGGATTTAAACCTTTCTGAAAAGGTGCGACAAGGAAAACCTGTGTCTCAAAGTGGAAAAGATTTTCTATTTGATGTTCCTCTAGACAGTTCAGTCCACTGCAGGTGAGTCAGGCTTCAGTTCTGGACTACCTAGTCCACTTGCAGTCCCTGGGCCTTAGGCCCTCAAAGCTGAAGGTTCATCTGGCAGTAGTGTCAGCATACACTTCAGCTGGGAAAGACAGGCTAGTGGCCTCACAACTGTCTTCAAAAGGTTCTTTAAAGGCCTTAATCACCTGTACCCTCCAGTAAGGGATCTTGTCCCTCCATGGGACCCGAATCTGTGTATTGCCCAACTAATGGAGGCTCCTTTCGGGCCTATGGCAACTGCTTCTGTGAGGTATGTCACTTGGAAAGCAGTTTTCCTGGTGGCACTGATATCTGCCAGGAGAGTGAGTGAGCCGCAAGCCCTCTGCATAGATCCTAACTATATCACTTTCTACAGGGCCAGGTAGTCTTGAGAATGAACAGAAAATTCTTTCCCCAAGTGGTGTCTGAATTCCATCTGAAACGGCCACTTACACTTCCAGTATTCTTAACAGCAACATCCAGCGCAGGAGAACAGAAGCTCCACAGTCTGGATGAAGGGAGTGCTCTAAGCTACTACTTGGACCACACAAAAGGATGTTAAGGTCTACTAGCACTCCGTTATTTGTCACCTGTGGTGACATGGGGAAGGGAAGACCTGGATCCAAGAGAACTATTTATCGGACGATTTCCTGCATACAACTCTGATATGGTAAGGCTTGGCAAACTGTTACCTGAAAGCCATAGGGCTCACTCCACAAAGTGCACTTCTGCTTCTATGGCAGCAACAAGAGGGTGTTTCCCTGCAAGAAAACTGTAAAGCAGCTACCTAGGAAACAATACATACTTTCGCAAAGCACTATTGCCTGGACATATAGTCCAGATGGGGTGCCAGTTTTGGCACTGCTGTCTTGCTGAACCTTTTCCCCGAATGGGTTTTGTACTCTGCCTCCCAAGGTGCTGTTGTGAGGTCTGCAGTTGTTAAGCATTAGTGAAGGATTCCTTGGGTTTGAAGAAAAAAAATACCATAGTAAGGTTTCTTCCAAAGCGATCCCTTACTATGCTCAACAATCCCAATCCCTACCTCCCCTTTTGGAACCTGGACAAGGTTCAGACAAGTATCTGTTCTTTTGTTTGCTTGAACATTACTTGTTACAGTGCCTTACAGTGGATGATACAAACTTTTAAAAATCTTTCATTACATTTTGGAATCATTTCTGCCATGTTGGGGGGGAAGAGTTTTGAAAACTTTTAAATTACTTCGATATACATTTTTTGGTAGTCATTTAGCTAGTTTTAGTCACTGCTCTCCATAGCTTTAGAAATAAATATGCCATTATAATGCAGGGGTTAGCCTGACCACACAGCAGAGTTTTAAATTTCACTGTAATAATTGGTATAAGATTCTAAAAGCTCCAGGGCAGCTCATGTCAGGTGAATAATTGCAATTGTTGGGCATAGTGAGGGATCCCTTTGGAAGAAACATTACTATGGTGAATAATTTTTTTCTTTTGTGCTCGTCTCCTGGTGAAGACATCGGATGCTGTCCAGCTGGCGGTAAAAATATTTTTTATGTCCCCATCTCCAAAGGGGAACAAGGAGATGGCCACCAAGGTGGTGAAGGTGTCAGTGTCCCCTAGTCCTCAGTGGCCCAGAGATGATCTCTAGTCTGGTAGTGGTGGTGGTTGGCCCTGCACAGATACCAGCACTGTTGGGTACTTCCATCAGTTCACTAGCCTTGTTTGCCCTCTCTTTCACCATTCTAAATTAAGAGGAACAGTTCGGTATATCTTGGTAACTGTTTGACCAGCTGTTGGTGGTAGCTAATGCTTGTTTTCTCCATCCTTGTCTCTTCTTACTTTCAGTACTGACAACTGCAGCCCCAAGTTGGGCTGACCCCTCAGTCCAGCATCAGCAACTGCTAAATGACGTGTTTTTTTTTTTTCGTTTTTTTTTTTTTCACTTTCCACAGTTTGGGCCATAAAAAAAATATTAAATTGTATTGTGGAATGGAAAAAAAAATGAAATTTGTCATTTTTTAAGTAACTACATTGTCAGCTTTTCCATGTAGAATATTAAATTTCTTTAGGGTTTAACTTCATGCCCATACAGCAAGAAGTGAGCTGTTTGTTGTATCGTTTTTTCAAGCTTTGCCAGTTTGCATGTTGTTGACCTCAGTTTGTATTCAGTGGGAATTCCTGCTTATCACTTTCACAGTTACAGGACACTTGGTGCTTGTATTTAGGCACTGGCTTAATATCTAGTTTTGATTTAAATTAAAATACATATTTTTCCGTTATCCTGTTATTCAGTTGAACTTAAGAGCCTTATTCTAGCTCTTACTTGAGTATTCTCTAATAAAGCTAGTAAAAGTGTCCCGTTGATGCTGACTGCTGGAGCACAGCTCCTCTACATGGAAGATCTGGGACTGATCCTCCGCCCCAACTCTCTTTCCTGATTGATGGTGCCTGGAGTGCCATGTGGAGGCAACCTCAGGAGGGAGGGGCAGAGGGGGTGAACATCCCTCTCTGAGCACCACCTACAAGTTAGAAGTGGGATCTGCTTGGCACTGTGGGTGACATAGCGTCAGCAGTTCCCTGCCTTCAGGTTGGTGCCTCAAGTGTTGATTGGTGGTGTGCCGTGTAGGTGGGAGAGCCTAAATGGAAAAATCGTGGAGCGAGCAGCATGATAGCTGGCTCATCTTGGCTTCGCTATCTGCTGCCATCCACTCTAGGTTTGCACAGGGTGTTTCCCACTACATTATCTGGTGCGGTGTGGGATGATACTTGGCTGTGGTCTGAATGCAGAGACAAAGGCTGGAGAAATGGAGAGACGGGGCTGGGCCTGACTAAAGGGATGGAAAATATGGACTAAGGGGGTAAAATGTAAATTAAAAAAACAGTGTTAAATATTATTGTGGGGTGGGGCACCACATACAGTATCTGGAAATATGTCCCTTTAAAATTACATCCTTATCCAGTCCATTGTTTGATGTTAACAATAAGAACTGTATATAAATTGATTTGTAAATTCAGACATGAAAAATATAAGTTGTACACATCCTTTTTGTTTTATAAGTAAAATGTAATTTTTTTTGCAATACTGGCAGATGAGTAAAATTCCAAATACAAGGCATTGGTTATGTGGTATTCATTTTATGTTCTCCAATCATAATGTTCTTTTTTTGCTGGGAAGTACAGTGTAGTGGTCAAAGCACTATACTACAAACCAGGAGACCCGATTCTAAACCCCACCATAGTCACTGACTCACTGTGTGGCTTTGAGAAAGTTGTTCATCTTCCATGTTCTTTCATCCTGTCAGCTGACAGAATTTGGTAAAAGCAGGTCACCCCTGAAAATGAACTGCATTTCTGTCATCCTGGGTAAATATTATGAAGAAGAAATATTTTCCCCAATCAGAATAGTCACAGCATCTCGTTTTTAAGATGGTCTCAGGGACTCGGAATGGAAATATAGAAATTGTTGGCAGAAAAGGATTGCTTGTCCCACTCAGTCTGCCCAGGTTTTTCCTGCCTAGTCCTTCTCCACAGACCCTAACTGGTTTCTGGTGACCCTCCATGCCTATTTAATAATATTGCCCTATGTCTATCCCACACATACTTGAACCCCACTGTTTTCACCTCCACCACTTTACTGGCAATCGGTTCCAGGCGTCTACCCCCTTTCAGTGAAGCGGTACCTACAGTCCTCTTGAACATCCCCAGCTTCATCACATGCCCCTTGGTCCTTCTGCTCTTTCTCATTTGAAGGAGCCTCCATCCTGCACGCTGTTTATCCCTGTGAGGTACTTGTAGATCTTCCAGGATATCTCTTTTGTCAGGCCACACCTACGGAACTATAAGGTGCCAGGACCACGACCACATTGAAACTTTTGCAAGCTGTCCACAACAATGTCAGACGTTGGCTGCTACATAAATGTGGGCAGCCCCTTTCCTCCTCGGTTCTTTTTCAGCCATTTACCATACTTAGCCCGCTGACGGAAAAGCGCTGCTGCAACTGGCCGCTACTTAACAGGTTACTCACCTGTAACAGTAGTTCTAAGAGTGGTATATGTTGTTCATCCACACTTTTGGCATGTCCCCTTCCACTTTAAATCTCATTGGAAGTCTTCAAGCTGGCTCCTCCCACCACCCACCGGGTGGTATATACCTAGGCTCCGCCCCATGACTCCAGATCTTAGTCCGCTGGAAGTCCGGTTGTGTGAGTCCGCAGCCGGGGAGGTCGGGTGGGTCTGTGTGGATGAACAACATATACCACTCCTAGAACTACTGTTATAGGTGAGTAACCTGTTTTTCTAGGTGCGTGGATATGTTGTTCATCCACACTCTTTGGCAGACTCCTAGCAGTTCTCCGGGAGGAGAGAGGGAGGCAAGGCGCACACCCCCTACTTAGGGAACAGAGATTGGAAAACTGAGGCCCCAAAACCAGCATCGCGGCGTGACTCAAGGTCGATGTGGTAGTGGGTGATAAAGGTGTTTGCTGACTTCCAGGTAGCAGCCCTACAGATTTCTTGGATAGGGATGTCCCTGGAAGCAGCCACCGATGCAGCAGTATGGTGGGTAGAATGAGCTCTTATCCCTCTGGGAGGCTCCTTGCCCGCCAACTCGTAGCACAGACCTATGCATGATGTAATCCACCTTGCAGTGGTCCACTTTGCTGCAGGTCTGCCAGAAGAGGCTTCAGCGTAGGTGACAAACAGCTGGCGAACCTCCCCGAATTTGCACCGTCCTCTCCTTATAGTAGGAGAGTGCACGTCTCGGGTCCAGAGTATGGAGCCTGTACTCGGCCTCCAAGGTGTAGTTAGGGTAGTATACCGCTAGAGTTAACACCTGGTTAAGGTGAAACTCTGACATCACCTTTGGAAGGAATTTCGGGTGGGGGCATAGGACAACCGTGTCCCTGTGGAAGATCAGATAAGGGGAGTCCACTGAAAGCATCTGGAGCTCCCCTGTCCTTCTAGCAGATGTGATAGCCACCAGGAAGGCCGTCTTCCACAACAGGTGTGGCAAGGCACACTTGTGCATTGGTTCAAATAGCTTGCCCATGAACTTTGCCAGTACCAGCAGTAGATCCCACGGAGGTGGAGGTTCACGCATCTGAAGGGATATGTGATCCAGGCCTTTGAAAAAGCACCCAACCACCATCTCCTGCGCCAGCATCGGCTGACTGGCCCACACCTGGTAAGCAGTGATGGCTGCCAGGTGCACCCTAAGGGTCGATGACCGGAGACCCCCTTTGGAGAAAGACCAAAGGTAGCCAAGAATGCCAGCCACTGGACAGGACAGAGGGTCCAGGCCCTTGCCCTGACACCAAATGGAAAACCTTTTCCATCTGAAGGCATAATATTTCCTGACTGATTCTTTTCTGGATGCCTCCACCATGGTGTAGGCATCTTCGGAAAGACCCAAAGCCTGGAACTCTAGCCGCTCAGGTACCAGGCTGTGAGGTGCTGGGATTGAAGGTCCAGATGGAATACCTTCCCCTTATTGAGTAATATCAGGTCCGGGCGTTTGCAAAGCCGCTCTGGGGGCCTGCAGCTGAGGCTGAGGAGATCTGGATACCAGAACTGGCGTGGCCAGTCTGGGGCTACCAGAATCACCTTCGCTTTGTCCCTCCTCACCTTGAGAAGCACCTTGTGGATCAAGGGAAATGGAGGGAAGGCGTAGAGAAGGCCTGGGGTCCACGGCCTTGAGAAGGCATCCCCCTGCAGCGAGCCCTGCTGAGGGGGGCGGGCATGAAACAGCTGCAGCTTGGTGTTTTCCCTGGAGGCAAATGGGTCCACCATCGGTTTGCCCCAATGGGAGAACAGACTGTAAGCTACCTCTGGATGGAGAGACCACTCATGGGATGTCTGACCTAAGTGGCTGAGAGCATCCACTAGATGGCTAGGAGATCTGCCTCCAATCGACTCACGAGGGTCCAGATGCGGAGCGCCTCCTTGCACAGCAGACGGGAGTGCATGCCACCCTGTTTGTTGAGGTAGTACATGGTCGTGGTATTGTCCGTCTGGACTTGAACCACCTGACCCCGGAGCTGAGGAGCGAAAGCTGACAGTGCCAGTCTGACTGCTCTGAGCTCCAATAGGTTGATGTGGCATCGGGACTCCTCGGGAATCCAGAGCCCATGGGCCCTTTTGTCCCCCATGTGGGCTCCCCAGTCCGTGAGAGAGGCGTCAGTAGTGAGAACGACCGTCGGCTCGGGGTGGACAAACGTTATCCCTTCCTGCAACTGGTCTGGGGCGGTCCACCACTGGAGAGCGTCCCACATCTTCTGAGTTACAGTGATCAGCTGGTCGAAATGACCATGGCGCTGAGTCCACTGGGTGGCTAGCTCCCACAGGAAAGTGCGCATGTGCAACTGGGCCCAACGGACAACTGAGGTGCACACTGCCATGTAACCCAGAAGGCGCAGAAAGTCTTGGGCAGGGCGCAAGTACCCAACCAGAAATGATTGGGCAAAGGAGAAAAGAACCTCTGCCCTGTCCACCGGGAGCTGAGCTCTGGCTTGACAAGAGTCAAGCTCTGCCCTGATGAAGCCTATCACCTGAGAAGACACGAGTTCTGACTTGGCCTCGTTGAGGAGGAGGCCGAGTTGGGAGCAGGTCTGGAGGGCCAGGTCCCTGGTCCTCTCCACCTCCTGTTGTTTGTAACCTGCTAGGAGCCAATCTCCGAGGTAAGGATAAATCCTGACCCCCACCCGACGTTTGAGATGGGCTGCCACCATTGCAATGCATTTGGTGAAGACCCGTGGGGCCGATGACAGGCGGAACGGCATGGCTCGGAACTCGTACAGGGTCCTTTTGACCCTGAAGCGGAGGAACTGCTAATGGGAAGGATGGATTGGGACGTGAAAGAACGCGTCCTGCAGATCCAGTGAACAGAACCACATGTTTCGCTCCAAGGATGGTATAATCTGAGACAGAGTGACCATCCGAAACCCCCCGCCCGCTTGGGCACCAGGAAGTACCTGGAGACAAAGCCTGGGTCTGCTGGAGGATCCGCCACTGGAGCTACTGCCTCTTTGACGAGGAGCTGAGCGATGTCGTCTCTGAGAGCCGACTGAGTCTGAGCAGATACTCTTTCCTCCCGAGGGGCTTGGCTTGGCTTGGAGGGTACTGCTCGAATTCCAGAGGCAGTCCCTGACCAACCACTTCAAGAATCCACCTGTCTGAAGTGACAACGGACCAGGCGGAAAGGAAGTGGCAGAGCTGGCCCCTCACAGGAGGACCCAGAGATGAGGTGACAGGAGAGGGGTTGACAGCCCCCGCCCCATCACTGAGCATGCTTGGAGGAGGAGGCTCCAGGACCTGAACCTCCGCCTCCTTTACTGGCCTGTTGGAGTCTGGGCTTGAGCCGGGGGCACCAAGCCTGAGCCTGCTGCTGGTGCTGCTGTCCACCTTGGAAGGATGACTGCTGAGCCGCAGGGGAAGAGTGCCGAAAAGGCGTCTTCTTTTTCTTCAGCTGGTTCTTGCCTGAAGAACCCTTGGCAGAAGTGGCATCCAAGGTGGCATTGGACTGTTCAATGCCCTGAAGGTGACCAGCCACTCCTGGGCTGAACAAGTCGGTCCCAAGGAAGGGCATGTCAGCTAGTTTGTGCTGGGTATCCACCGGGAAGGAGGAAAGCCTCAGCCAAGCCCTGTGACGAGAGGCAACCACAGCAGCCATCGAGTGGGCACAAGAATCCCCAATGTCCAGGGCCGTCTGAAGCTGCTGTTTGGCAACAGCTCTGCCCTGATCCTGGATCTGCTTGACTGTGGTCTGCATGTCCATGGGGAGATGTGGGAGGACTTCATCCAGTGACCCTAAAAGGGTGTGAAAGAATTGTGCCATGATGACAGCCGAACTTGCTTGACGAAAGCCCAAGGAGGAAGCCGCATAGACCTTCCTGGCTGAATGGTCCAAGAACTTGGACTCTATCAGGAGGTCAATCAGTGTCGGCAGAACTGCCAGTATGCCTGAACACAGAGGCAGTCTCCAGGCTCTTGGCCGAAGGGGGCTCTGTGAACCCCACAAGCGACCCCATGGGCACCGCATACTTATGGGCCGTGCAGACAGATGGAGCTGGACAAGAGGCAGGGCACTGCCAGAGTTCTAGGGCTGGGCCGACAATAGCCTCAGCCACAAGAAAGGCCTCCGTCAGTGTCTCCCCTCTCTTAAGGATGTCCATAAGAGGGTACTCCGCCTTTTTCTGGATGGGCTCCAGGGGCATTCCTGTAGATTCAGAGATGAGGCGACGAGTCCCTTGGAAAGACGAGAGACCTTCCTCCGTCTCTAAGCCAGTGGTTGATTCATCATCCCCTGGATGAGAATGCAAGCCAATGACATCCGAATCCGGGTATAACGGCGGACCACCCAGGTCACCTTCAACCCGCCGAGAGCAGTCCGGGGTGACTGTGAATGACAATCGCTGGGGAAGCCCCGGTGTCTGGTCTATCTTCCTTGGAAGGAACCCTTCCCACAGGCTGTTTGGGCAGTGGTTCCACCACAATCGGTGGAGAGACCGTTCTGGACAGAACTGGTGGTTTTGCCAGCTCTGCGGCCGGGGGAACTAATTTAATTAGCTCCAAAGGAGGCGAAAGCCAAGTAATGGCCGGTGTAGAAGCCAGAGTTGGCTTCTGCCCAGTCAGAATTGGCTACTGCCATATGAGGTCCTCGTAGCGCAGACTGAGTTTCCCCCGGAGCCTCTCCTCATCTGAAGAGGACGAGGACGACCAATGGCGTCTCTTCTTCTTAGAGCGTTTATGGCTCTTCCTCAGCCTGTCGGTCGAGGGGATCCGAGACCTCGACCGAGATCGGACTGGCTGACTTGGTCGCTTGGGAGACACTGGCGGGGCCGGTGGTTTCCTGGGATCAGGGACCACATCATCGATGGGAGTCCCAGCAGGCTGGGCCTCATCATCTGGAAAGACCAGATTAGAGGTTCGATCGAGGGAATTGTTGACCGGAGTTGGAGATATCGGATCGATGACATTTTTTTTTTTTTTTTTTTTTTTAACTCTGCTTTATTGCCATGTCACAGCACAATCGATACATGTATACAGGTAAGGCACTTTATAGAAATACAGGAGAACCTGGTTAACAGGTATACATATTCAGGTTAGCACGCATACACAAATCTAAACACTGGAAGATAAACTGGCCTCCCACGACAGTCAACTACAGCATTTTTATAGTACGGCTATGACTTCCAGAGCACTAAGTATTAGTGTTTTGTCTGATATCAGCCATGTCTTATACGTGTTTAAGCTAAGCGACCTGGAGAGGTGTCAACTCACCCCTTTATTTGATGATAAAACTGTTCAACCAGAACCAAATTAAAACCAACAACTAGCTTGGAAGACCATGCCAGGAGGCCACAGGGTATTAAAATACAAATACCTCTGTGTGTAACTCTAAGGAACACCTTAATAGGGGCAACAAAGAAGAGAGGGGGGCAGTCTGATCCTAACTCAAGGACCAGTGTCACTAACTAGCCCTCCAGAGTTGTACAGTCATTCCCAGATAGCGTCCCAGATCTTCCAGACCTCAGTATGCGCCTCCAGAGAAAGCCTCAACCTGGCTGTGAGCTCTTCCATTCTCCTAATGTTATCTACTCGGGATTTCCAGGATCCCAGTATGGGGGGGAGAGGCCCCCAGCCAGTTTTACGTGATCTCTTTTTGGGCTGCTAGGCATAGGGTTCCAAACAGATTATACAGTCTACCCAAATCCGCCATAGGGTGTCCACATCCTAGCACCAATATCTGGAATGTTTTAGGAAACTGAGGCCCCCACCCCCTCCGCAACCTGCTGTGGACCCTGTCCCAGAATGCTTGCACCTGTGGGCAGGCCCAGAATATGTGGAAGTGGGTACCAACTTGCCCACAACCACGCCAGCAGAGATCCGAGTTGGCGCCTTTAAAGTATTTTGTGATTGTTGGGGTATGAAAAAAGCGAGATAAGCATTTCCACTGAAACTCCCTCTACCCTGGAGAGGATGTGGTTCTCCAGCCTCGTTCCCAAGTCTTAACCCATTGTGCAACTGGCAAGGGTGTACCACTCTCGGCCTCCCACTTTTGTTGGAGATCTTGAAATTGAGCATTGCCTTCACCCTGTAACATCCTATAAGCCCCAGAAATAAATTTCCTACTCTCCACCAAGCATACTGACCAAAAGAGAGAATTCTGTAGCGCGGTTCGATCTCTAGACACTCCCGCAATCAAATTGTTGGAAATCAGATAATGTCTGACCTGCATGTACCTATGAAAATCAGTTTTCTTGGAGGGAATATATTGATTGAAGTGCTGCAAATGAAACCACTAAACTACCCCGGATAAAGTCTGCGAAATGTATTAGAGACTGTCTGTTCCACCTTTGAAATCTGCTCTCTGTACAAGGAGGGGTGAAGTTGAGGTCTCCCAGAATGGAAGTAAGGGGACCAGTACCTTCCGGTGTCTGGGTGAGTTTCCAGACCTGTATTAACCTCGCAAGGGTGTGTCTCGTCCAGGGATGTTGTATCACTTTCCAAAGTTCTGCTGTTAATGGAGCATGTGGGAGTGAAGCTGGAGAAATTTGTTGCAGCTGGTGAGCTTCTATCTCCCTGCAGCCTGTATCTCCTCACTGTTTGACCTAGGTCACCACCAGAGCCAGCTGGGCCGCCAAGTAATACAATTTAAAGTCTGGCAAGGCCAGACCTCCTTGCCCCTTCTTCTGTGTGAGAAGGTTATGACTAATTCATCTCCTATACCATTGCCAGAGGAAGGACAGGAGAGTCGAATTAACCATCTTAAAAAAAGGAGTTGGGGACATGAATCGGGAGGGCCTGAAACAAGAACAGCAACCTAGGGAGGACATTCATCTTAAAGAGCAGCTACCTACTGTCTGGTACCCAGCTCCCCTCAAACATATATAACGGTAGATCTGCTCTTCTGTTGAGGGGCATTAAAATTTCTATGCGCTTCCTTCTGGTTAAAAAGTTACAGCACCCGAAATCTGCACCCCCATAAAAACAAAGCCTTGTCTGACACGCCTCCTTTTGTGATGTCAGAAAATGAATACTGAGGGTGCATGTCATTAACCTGTATGTATGTGATGTCTATGGCATTTAGTACTATTTAGAGGTGCCATGTAGACAAATCAAAGCAGCCGCTGGAGTAACAGTCCCTATTTACTGGAGGGGTCACTTTCATTGTTCCAGGTGGCAACTCTAAATAGTACTAAACGTCATTAACAAATGGCACCAATATAGATCTATGGAGAACACACAAGCAGCCTTCATTTTCTGACGTCACAAAAGGAGGTGTGTCAGACAAGGCTTTGTTTTTATGATGGTGCAAATCTGGGGTGCTATAACTATTTAACCTGAGGGATGCGCATAGAATTTGTAATGCCCCTCAATAGTAGAGTAGGTCTGCTATTATATATGCTTGAGGGGAGCTGGGTGCTTGACATATGGGCCTGCTCTTTAGTTGAGTCCACCCTACCGCCTAGTGATAATGGAAGTAGATCCCACCTTGCTAGATCTGACTTTATTTCTCCCCATAATTTACCATAATTCAGTCTGAAAAGTGAAGACAAGTGTGGTGAAATTTTAACCCCCAGGTATCGCACCGTATTATTCACTGCTCATCGAAAGGGAAAGTTTTCTACCAGCCCCCTTGGGAAAAGTTCCTCCAAACTTAATTAACTCTGATTTATCCCAATTAATCCAGTAGCCTGACACCTGCCCATAATCTCGGAGTAGCCCTGTTAAAGCCGGGAGGGTGGTCTCACGAAGAATAGGGAGTCATCAGCATAGAGGGAAATGTTATGCTCTCTTTCACCCACCCAAATGTGCCTTTGATATCTGTGTTGTCTCTAACTTCCCTGGCCAGGGGTTCAATGCACAAAGCAGAGAGGAGGGGCGAAAGCAGGCATCGCTGTCTAGTCCCTGTAGAAAGTGTGAATCTTTGAGTGGTGAAGCCGTTCACTCTTACTATGGCTTGTGGAACCGCATAGAGTGCCCAGATCGCATCCCTGAACCTTGGGCCCATCCCTATTTCCTCCAAGGTCCTGTGTAGAAACCTCCAGTCCACCTGGTCAAAGGCCTTATCAGCGTCCATAAAAATTGCTAATGACGTGTCTCCTCTAAGTTGCTGGTATGTTAGAAGGTTTAATAGGTGTCTAATATTGTTATGGATCAGCCTCCCATTAATGAAGCCAGTTTGATCCGGGTGGACCAGAGTCCCCACACACCTCTGCAGTCTACGGGCCAAGGTCATTGTAAAGATTTTTAGGTCTACATTGAGGAGTGAGATGGGCCTATAGGACCCACAGAGCTCAGGGTCTTTCCCCTCCTTAGGGATAACAGAGATTTGAGCGTATTGCCAGCTCGGAGGGATGGGCTCACCATCTCTCACACCCTGACAGACTCTACTCAACAAAGGGACCAGTTCAGGCTTAAGAGCCTTATACAATTCCCCCAATATCCCATCCGGCCCCGGGGCCTTCCCTGTTTACAGTTCCCTAAAACTCTTCCGTGTTAGGGGCTTCAAGTTTCTCCCTGTCTTCTGCAGATCATTTCTGCATTTTTACTTTTTTTAAAAATTCTCCAATTTATCTGAGTAGTGGATGATACAATCCTGGCAGTATAGAGATTTATAAAATTGTTGAAACTGTGCTGCTATTGCTTCTGGTGATGTTATATACTGACCTTGCTTATTCAGGGTCCTTAACTGAAGGCTATTTCGAGTGGCAACCTCTTTCCTTAGTTGCCAGGCCAACAGTTGACCTGCTCAATTACCTGCCTCAAAGAACCTCTGGCGAGAATATCTTCGATAACAATTTCCACCTCGTCAATCGATAATTCAGTCGAATGATCAGACGGCAGAGCCGAAAAGCCAGCGGCCTGAAGATGCGATCTCGACTGAAGTCAAGACCACATGCTTCTGGGATAGAGATCTCTCCCGCGCCCAAGAACGTCGCTGTTGAGACTAAGACAATCCCGGATCCTTCTCCCGCTTACGGAGAGGAGTGTGACCCGGCAGGTGCCTCTCCCTTGGTCAGGAGAGACTGGCACAACTCTCGGAAGGAACCTGAGAAGGTGGAGCCCAGGTAGAGCAGAATGAAGATGCTCCAAGAGGAATCTGCGGCACGAGCCGCTTCCTCCTTGAAGGCTTGCATGAGTTCCAACTGCTCGGCGGATCCTGCAGCCGTGGAAACCACCCACCAAGCCGCCTTGGATTTCACCAGAGGGTTCCTCTTCTCCGACCTCCCCAGCTTCAGGCGTGCGAGATGGTTATCGAGGACGGGATGAAAGGCAAGACACAGGCTACATATCGAGGTGTCATGGTCGACACCGAGGCAACAGATGCACGCAGTGTGGAGATCAGTGCGCAACATCTTCTGGACACAAGGGCACAGACGAAATCCAGGGGAAGACTTGTCTTCCATGATCGAAGCAGCAAACTTGCGATCGCTAATGCGAACAATGTGAATTTTTGGTAGAACCGAAGGTTTGAAAGCCAGGGCCTACAAAATGCGTGAGCACGAGGGAGGCAACCTGAATCTTCCAGTGGAAAGGAAGATCTGGCGTCATGGGGCAGAGCCGAGGTATATACCACTCAAGTGGGTGGGAGGAGCCAGCTTGAAGACTTCCGGTGAGATTTAAAGCAGATGGGGACATGCCAAAGAGTGTGGATGAACAACATATCCACGCTTCTAGAATTTTTCTCTATAGCACAGTAATCACTTTTACAGTGATTTTTGACAACCTGTATGTCTTCGAAGGAACTGTTGAAATTTTTCCGGTACTGTGACTGCAGTGAGAGGATCTACACCAGCGATTCTCATGACATCTGTGTCTGTTGTGTAGGCCCGGACCACAGCATGAAAGCCTGCCCGAGCTGCAGGGGATTCAATTCTGTCACCAGGCGACACCACAAAAGGGGCACTAGAGAAACACGTTTTGAAGCAACAGGTAGCCCACCTGGAGAAGGAACTCTAGCAGAAGAGTGCCGCTGCATCGCCGGCCCACTCTTCTGGGTCCAGGTCCTCGAAATCCCAGGAAAAGTCATCCGGGAGCCATAAACACAAGCGCCATGAGAAGGAGAAAATCTCCACGGCATGTTCCAGGTTGTCCCTCCACACAGCAGTTACCACCTCTGCTGCATCGTCGACCACTATGGCAGTAACACCGCTTCCCCGACTCCCAGGTCTGGGCATGACCCTGGTGCTACCAGGCCTAGTAAAGCTGGTATGTCATTGTCTATGTCAGGGGCTCTGCCTCCCCTATTGACTCCTACAAGCGCACCTGATGACCACACAGGTGCTGACGTCCAGGCAATTCTGTCTTCCTTCACAGACATGCTTAGACGCCTGCTACCTCCTCCCCTTGACCCACTGGGCCCTTCAACAGGGCCTTCTACAAACCTCCTACAATGATGCAAACTACAGCCTTGCCTCAGCCACCTCCTAGGGTGCCGCCAACCTCGCCAGCGCATTCCCTGCTACCTGTTGACCAGGTCAATGACAATTTTGAGTATAATCCTGATTTAATAATGCAGGATGATAAAGAGGAACCAGAGGACTGTGCTGAGATCCCTTATGAAAGGGGCACCGGCTCTACTGTGACCACCTGTGGTGGAGACTGTCCACACTGAAAGGTCCCTACCAGAGGACCCAGCTTTCCTCATCATGATGCAGCAGTTACAGACTGCCATGGATTTTGAGCTAGAGGAGCAGGCACCACCAAGAAAAATGTAATGGATTTCTTGGAGTTGCCTGATTCTCCCTCTATTGTGGCACCACCTCTCCTCCCTGTGCTAGAGGATGCCACCTTCGCTGCCTGGGACAGGCCAAATGTCATCCCAGCCATACCAAGGAAGATGGCTAAAATGTACATGGCTCTGGCTAGGAAGCCCTTTTTTGCCACCATGCCTGATGCAGACTCTGTGGTTATTAATGCTGCCCATGATAGGTCAAGGGCACATAAGCACCTGAGCTCCCTCCCTCCTGATAGAGAGTCCAGGAGGGTGGATGTGACAGGTGAAAGGACTTTTGCATCAACTGCCCTGGGCTTTTGGATTGCTAGCTATCAGGCCCACATGATTTAAGTACCAGAACACACTCTGGTTAAAGGCCAAGGCAGCTGCACAAGCCTTACCTGAAGGCACCTCCAAACAATACCTCCTTAAGGCTCTCACAACTGAGGCTGATGTGGGTAAGGATTTGCTTCGCAGGGCCAATAGAAACATAGACTTTGACGGCAGATAAGGACCGCTTGGCCCACCTAGTCTGCCTTCCCCACTTATTGGATAAGCTGCAGATCCTAGTTAACCAATAGCCTACTTCTTCCTACCCCCAGAATTGCCTTATGTCTGTCTCTTGAATTTCCCCACTGTTTTTGACCCCACAACCTCCTCAGGAAGGGCTGTTCCATGCGTCCACTACCCTCTCTGTGAAAAAATACTTCCTCACATTGCCCCTGAGCCATCCCCCCACTATCTTCAGATTGTGCCCACTTGTTCTTGCACGTCTCTTTTTCTGAAAGATACTACCCTCTTTGACTTTGTTGATTCCCTTGAGGTACTTGAAAGTTTCTAACATGTCCCCCCCTTCCCGCCTTTCCTTAAGGGTATACATATTAAGCTCTTTTAGTCTCTCTTCATATGGCTTCTGGTGCAGACCCTGCACCATTTTAGTTGCTCTTCTCTGGACTGCCTCCATCCTGTCTATGTCCTTGTGGAGATGGGGTCTCCAGAACTGCATGCTGTACTCCAGCTAGGGTCTCACCAACTGTCTGTACAGAGGGATAACAACTTCCTGTTTTCTACTGGTGATGCCTCTCCCTATACATCCCAGTATCCCCCCAGCCATCCTTATTGCCTTCTCACATTGCTTACTTACCTTTAGGTCATCTGATATGACTACCCCAGGTCCCTTTTTGTTGTTAATACCCCCACAAAAAAAAAAAAACTGCACTGTTTCCCAGGTGCATTACTTGGCACTTCTATGATGTTTCAGATGCTTCTGCCAGGACTGCTGCCTTTGACATCTGTCTAAGGAGATACTCCTGGTTTAGGGTTGACAGGTTTGTGAATGACATGTAACAGTCCATTCTTAGTGCCCCCTTTAGAGGACATAAACAGTTTGGTTCTGATGTTCAAGACCTTTCTAACCTTCAGGCCTCAGGCAGGACCCTAAAGTCCATGCACTCACTATACCATACCCAACCAAGGGTACCCTTTCATCCAACTGGTGCTAGACACTGTCCAGCCACCAGACATCAGGGTAAGGGCAAGGCAGCGGGAGCCTTGCCCACCCTAGGCACCATCCCAGGTGCCCATTCAAAAGCCCTAGAGGTGGTGGTGCAGGAGTAGCACCATAACCAGCTCTGCCTGACTCCTTGTACAACCACCATTACCTCTGGGAGTGGTTGTAGAGCATCGGCTCTCCCTACTTCCTAGTTCCAACATGGACAGGAGACCTGAGGCCTATTCTAGATCTTGTGGACCAGAATTTCTTCATAGAGTACAAAATGTTCAGAATGGTCACCCTGCAAGGCCGGCTCCTGCTGCAAGCATGGGATTGGATCCGTTCTTTGGATATGAAGGGTGCCTACCTTCGTATCAAAATTTGCAAACTTCACAGAAAATATTTGTGGTTCCTGTTTCAGGAGGACACTACCAATTCAGAGTATTGCCCTTTGGCTTGTCCTCTACGCCACGGGTCTTTACTTAGCAATGGTGGCAGCAGCCCTTTGCAGGGAAAGTCTTTGTCTTTTCCCACCTGGATGACTGGCTATTGAAAGTCCACTCAAGGATCAGCTCCTGCACACCTTAGCTTGAATGAGACAGATGTTTGATGCTCTGGGGATTACTGTCAGCATACCCAAGTCTGTGCTGACACCTTGTCGTTGCCTGCAGTACATAGGAGCAGTCTTGGACACAGCTCAGGGCTCAGCCTTCCTGCTCTTGAACAGGGCCCAATGTCTAATTGACCAGGCCCAGCCGGTATGTCTTAGCCGGGACATTCCTTTGGCTCGTGGGCCTTATGGTAGCAGTCACTGTCTCAGTACCTTTGGCCAGACTGCACACGAGGATCCCTCAGTGGACCCTAAGAGTCCAATGGGACCAGCTCACAGACGATCTAGTCACTTCTCTACGCAACATGCTCAAGTGGTGGATGGAACCCAACAGTCTGTTGAAAGGGGTTCCGCTCCTGATCACCCCTTCCCCTCACCAGATTTTAACAACTGATGCCTCAAGGATTGGCTGGGGTGCACACTTGGGCCCCCATCAGATGCAGGGTATATGGACCCCAGTGGAGAGCACCTTACACATAAATGTTCTAGAAATACGAGCTGTCCTGTATGGGCTTCAAGCCTTCCAGACTCGTCTGTCCCCGGATCCTGTACTAGTACAGATGGACAATGTCAGTTTGATGCATTACGTCAACAAGTAAGTGGGAACTCGCTCTTCCCCCCGTGAAGGGAAGTGACGAGAGTCTAATATTGGGCTCTGAATCATGGTCTAGAACTGTCAGCAGTATATGTTCCAGGTGTCCAAATCATCTTGGCAGACAGGCTAAGCAGGTCACAGTCCAGAATGCACGAGTGGGAGCTGCTGACCTCAGTTGTCAAGACCTGTTTGACAGATGGGGTCATCCACAGTTGGACCTTTTTGTCTCCCCACATAATGCAAAACTGCCGCTTTTCTGCTCGCACGTTCCACGGCCTGGAATTTTCTGGTGAAACGTGATTCCTTTATGCCTTCCCCCTAATTCAGAGAGTGCCACTCAAGCTCCTAAAGGAGGGGGCAACTGATTCTCATTGCTCCCTTATGGCCTCAACAGATCTGGTCCCCCCCTGCTCAGCAGCTGGTGGTGGAGCCAGCAGTGCTGCTGCCCCTGTGCAAGGGCCTACTGTCACAGAACAGGGAACCCTGGTCTATCTGGACTTCAGGTCTCTTCACTTTCATGCATGGCTCCTGAAAACATAGCCATTTCCTGGTTTGGGGTTTGCCAAAAAGTGCCTGATGTTCTGATGGCTGCCAGAAAACCATCCACCAGATCCACGTATTCTATGAAGTGGAAGTGGTTTGCTCTGTGGGCAGCTTCTCATCACTTGGACCCATATACCTGTTCAGTTAACCAGGTTCTATAGTATCTGCTGTCCTTATCGGACGCAGGCCTGCAGTATTCCTCCATCAAAGTGCACCTGGCTGCTATTCAGCTTCCCATGTACCTACTGAGAGTTGCCCAGTTGGAGGTGGCCCATACGTTCGCGAGACATACTACATCTGAAGCCTCCATCCGTAATCCAGTCCCTTCTTGGGACCCGAGTTTTGTTTTTGAAAAAGCTTACTTTGGCTCCTTTTGAGCGAGCCCAGGGTATTAAATAGCTAGTGTAGCATAGCAAAACGCTGTGGAAAATGGGGGTATGCTAACCATTTCCAGAAATGCATAGCAGTAGACTGCTAAACATTATTTGAGCAAGGCCATATAGCACAGAAAGCAACATGAATAAAACTATATATTTTTTTGTAATTGTGCTAGTCAGTCTGTGTCGAGTGCTGTGCATTTTCACAGTTAATTAGCATTTTTATGTGTAAAATTGCTACTCAGTTTTATGTGGCTTATTTGATACCCTGCAGCCGCGACTTGTGCCTTACACTTTCTTTCTCGGAAAGCATTTTTAGTTGCAGTTAGTTCTGTTCGAAGGATTTCAGAGCTACAGGCTCTAATGTGCGAGCCTCCTTAATTGATTTTTCATAAGACGGGGTGTCTTTGTGTATTAACACTAAGTTTCTTCCAAAGGTAGTGTCTGAGTTTACTTTAACTCAAAGCCATCTACTTGCCAGTTTAGTTTCTTGAGCATGCCAATCTGGGAGAAGTATTACTCCATACTTTAGATGTACACAGAACACCGTTACTACATACACCACATGAAGGACTGCAGAAAGTCCTTGCAGCTTTTTGTTTAGTTCATCCCTGGGAAGGAGGGCATCCCCGTTTCTAAACCGTGCCTGTCCAAATGGTTAGCAAACGGTATTACTTTCTATTACAGGAAGTATGGTAAGGAACTCCTGGGGTTGTTCATGGTCATTCAGTCAGAGGCATGGCCAGTGGTGCCGGAACGGTTTGAAAAGTGGTAGGGCCAAGGATGTAAGGGTTAAATTTTCCCCTATTAAATATATTACCATGATAGCAAAAAGTGATAGGGCCACTTACGAAAGTGGTAGGGCCATGGCCCTAGTGGCCCCCCCTGTTCCGGCACCTATGGGCATGGCCACATCCGTTGCCTGTTTTAAAAATATGCCTGCTGTGGATATCTGTGCAGCTGCCACCTGGAGTACTGTCCACGCTTTCAGTAAACCCTATAGTCTGGACACTGCCACTCGAGAAGGGGCTAGCTTCGGCATATCTGTGCTTCAGGGCCTGCTTTCTTAGACTTAGCTGCGTGTCAGGGCCTGCTTTGTTAAGCCTGTATGCTCCAGCCACCCAGACTGTTTTATGGTCAGTATTGCTTGGTACTCGTTCCATAGGTGTGGCCGACGAAAGAGATATCCTGTAAGAAGATAGAACAGTTATGTACTTACTGTAACAGTAGATCTTCGAGAGAATCTCTCATCAGGCCATGCTGTCCCACCCTCCTTCTCCATGATTGTCTACCTATAGCTCTCTGCCTCGCCTGGTTGACAGAGCCTTAGGTTCTCTCCTGGTTCCCTACAGAGATGTCCTCCAAGCATGATCTCTAGCAGGTAACTGAGGAGGGAAGGGGCTGCCCACATTTATGTAGCAGCCAATGTCTGATGTTATCGTGGGTGGGCCCTGTTGGACTGCTTGCAAAAGTTTCCATGTGACCCTAGTGCCTGGTGGCTTATAGTTCCATAGGTGTGACCTGATGAGATTCTCTTGATCTCCTGTTACGTTAAGTACATAACTGTTCTGTCTCCATCATGTCCTCTCTCTTCCAGGGTGTACATTATGAGATTCCTCAATCGCTTCTCCTGTGACCCCTGCACCATTGTAGTTGCCCTCCTTTTGAATGCCTCCATCCCATGATGTCCTTTTTGAGGTGCAGCATCCAAAACTGAACACAATTCTCAAAACTGGGTCTCACCAGTGGGTAACACTACCTCCCTCCTCCTGCTGGAGATGTCCCTCCCGATGTAGCCCAGCATCCCACTGGCCCTGCACACTGCCTCCCACTTTTAGGTCATGATGACCCCAAGGGCTGTTTCCTGCTTAGTGACTCAGTATCACCTCCCTAATCCTCTGCTCAGCTCCTGGCTGGGTTCCAGTGCCCTGGGTGCATGATTTTTCACGTTTTAACATTGAACCCAAACTGCCATACTCAACCACTCCATTTGAACCCCTGGGACATGAACCACCGAGATATCCAGGGGGTGAGCTCTGGTCCAGTTCCAGATCCCCACTGTTTCTCGACAAAGGGGGTACAAGTGGGTGCCACCCTGTTTGTTGAGGTAAAACACCACCACCATGTTGTCTGTCTGTATCAGGAGGCGTCCCGGGAGAAGCACGGTACTCAATGCCTGTAAGGCATAGAGAACTACTCTCATCTCTAAGATGTTGATGTGTAGGAGCTTCTAGGCCATGGACTAAGTGCCCTATGGACACCCAGATGTGCGCCCCAACCTGTGCCAGAAACATCCGATGTCAGGATTTAAGCCAGAGGTGTTTTATGAAAGGGCAGCCCCTTTGCAAGAGAAGGGGATGGTGTCCACCAGTTGTGCTCCTGACAGACTGGTTCTGGGATAAAGACCGGTTGGTCCAGGTTGTCCCATCGCTGGTCCCACTGGACTCTGAGTCTACTGAATTGTCCCCATATGCAGTCTGGCTAGAGGGGACTGTAATAATGGAGGCAGCCATGTGGCCTAGAAGCTTGAGAAGTGTCCTGGCTGATACCTGTGAGAGGGACGAGATGTGGTGGGCTAGACCTTGGAGTCGAAGTGCCCTGTCCTCTGGGAGAATGGCCTTTCCTCAAGTGGTATGAAGCAATGCCCTGATGAACTGAAGAGATTGGGTCGGAGGCAAGGAGGACTTTGCTGCATTGATGGTGATACCCAGTTCTCGGAAGAGAGAACAGGTGTCCTGGATCATGCGCTGCAGCTGCTCACTGAATGGGACTGTCAAGAGCCAGTCGTTCAAGTAAGGGAAAATGTAGTACCCTTTCCTTCGGAGGGTTGCTGTGATCACCGCCAGGCACTTGGTAAAGACCTTTTAGGGCTGAGGATAGGCCAAAGGGCAATGCCCTGAATTGGTAGTGCCTTCCTTGAAACTCAAACCTGAGGAAACTCCTGTGAGGTTTGGCTACTAGACTAGGAGGATAAGCATCCTGCATATCCAATGACACTAGCCAGTCCCCCCTGATGAATCATGGGCAGTAGACCTTGCAGGGTGACCATCCAGAAACATTTGTACTTGAACTGATTGAGATTGCTGAGGTAGGTCCAAGATGGGGCACAGATCCCTTGTCTTTTCAGGCACGAGGAAGAAGTGTGAATAGAATCCTGTTCCCCTCTGGGAGGGGCAGGTTCTATAGCCCTCTTGAGTAGGAGAGCTTGGATTTTGCCCCAGATTAGCTCTGCGTGAGCCGGGGAACAACGGGAGGGTGGTGCTGGCCTGTCCGGTGGCCTCTGTAAGAATTTGATTGAGGGCCCTTTGTCAATCATCTGCAGGACCCATTGGTCGGAGGTGACTTTTCACCAGCCTGTGTCATAACAAGAAAAGTGACGACCTACCACTTCCCCCGACGGGACTATGGGAGAAGGTGGGGCCAGCAAGGAGTCAGGCTGTAGTGGGAGGGGGGAGCTTGGCATGGGCTGGTTTAGTTGCCAGAGACCCAGACCCTGTGGAACCTTGTGAGGGGCCTTTGCAGCTATAGTCACCTCTTTGCTGCTGCTGGAATCTGGATGGCTGTCCCCCTTTTCCACGAAAACGAGGCTTCCCAAAGGGCCTTTGTTTTGGCTTGTACATGGAGTGTACGGTCCTAATGGCCTTGCCTGAATCCTGCAGCTTGGTGATTATCCTTTCGGGAATCCTCACCAAAGAGGATGGAACCGTTGAACGGCACATCCAAGATGTTAGTCTGAACATCTTGAGCAAAGCCTGAGATCCACAGCCACGAATGGTGTCTGCTACATACTCCCGTGGCTGCAGCCCTTGCAGCTGTGTCCACCAAGTCGTAAGCCAACCGGAGGACATGCATGCTGACGTCCAAGCCCATTTGCAGTAGCTTCTCCAACTCGGCTTTGTGTCAGTCCAGGATCTCCTTCACAATGTCCATCCCCTGCACTGAAAGGGCATTTTGGAATTGCACCATATGTGTTAGAAAATTAAGACATCATATGGTGCATGTCACTGAGGAGTATATCTTATGCCCCATAGCATCCAGCTGTTTAGACTCATGCTCTGGAGGCTGGGTACTAAGGTGACATGGCCTCTGGGATCTGTCATGGGCAGCCAAAATGACGACTGAGTCCACCATAGGCTGCTCACCCAGGAAGGGTTCCTCCTTTGGGGCCTTGTAAAGGCGATCTACCTTTTTGGGCACTGCAGAGGTGGTGTGAGGGCATTTCCAAGCCTCCTTGGTGACATCTGCAAATGTGTCAACCAAAGGTGGGATCACAACAGGCTTCGGGTCCTTTTAGTGCAGGTACTTGGCCAAACGTAATCTCTCCGGGTCAAGGTCCTCCGTCTCCCAGCCCATATTCTCTTGAATATGGTGCATGATCTTCGTAAAAGAAGGATCATCTGGTAGAGACTTGGAAGTATCCCTTGGATCTGTGAGGGAAAGACTTCCAGCCAATGAAGGGACCAAGGAGGAAGAGACTGAGGAACGGTCCAGATCCACGGAGGAGGAGGAGGACAAGACCATGTGTGCCTGCATTTGCGACACAGAGGACCCGGAGGAACTGCGGCTCCTGGACCTGGAGCAACATTTGTGGCCTGTCTTGCCTGAGACAGGAGTGGGTTCCCTCGGGGATAAGCCCCAGTATCTGAGGGGGTAGCCTCTAGCCGAGGAATTTAGGGTGGCAGGTCATCTGTCCTGATGGTCTCCCACCAATACCCAAACAGGTCTTTGACCTGGAACAAATGGAGCTTAGAAACATAGAATTTGACGGCAGATAAGGACCGCTTGGCCCATTTCCCTGCCTACTGGATAAGCTGCACATCCTAGTTAACCAACAGCCTACTTCTTCCTACCCCCATCCCCTAGAATTGCCTTATGACTGTCCCATGCATGCTTGAATTCCACCACTGTTTTTGACTCCACGACCTCCTCCGGAAGGCCGTTCCATGCATCCACAACCCTCTCTGTGAAAAAATACTTCCTTAAATTACCTCCTGAGCCGCCACCCCATCTTCAAATGTGCCCCTTGTTCTTACTTTCTACCTTTTTTTTGGAAGATGCTACCCTCGAGGACTTTTTTGATTCCCTTGAGGTACTGAAAGTTTCTATCATGTCCCCCCTCTCCTCCTTTCCTCGAGGCTATACATATTAAGCTCCTTTAGTCTCTCTTCATATGTCTTCTGGGTGCAGACCCTGCACCATTTTAGTGCCCTCCTCTGGACAGCTTCCATCCTGTCTATGTCTTTGCGAAGACTGGGTCTCCAGAACTGCACGCAGTACTCCAGATGGGGTCTGACCAGCTGTCTGTGCAGAGGGATAATAACTTCCTGTTTTCTACTGGTGATGCCTCTCCCTATGCATCCCAATATCCCCCAGCCCTCATTGCTGCCCTCTCACGTTGCTTGCCCACCTTTAGGTCATCTGATATGACTACCCCAGGTCCCTTTCCATTTTTGTTGTTGTTAGTATCTCACCCCCATTGTACTCTTCCCTGGGTTTTGTTTCCCAGGTGCATTACCTTGCACTTCTTAGCATTGAATCTAAGCTGCCATACATTTGACCATTCCTCTAACCTTGCCAAGTCCTTTTCATCCTTTCCACCCCCACCTTGTGCATCAACTCTGTTGCAGATCTTGTGTCATCTGCAAAGAGACATACTTTCCTTCAGTTCCTCTGCAATGTAGCTTATAAAGACATTGAAGAGGATCAACTCTATTACTGAACCCTGCACCCTTACTAGGCAACCCCCTTTCATCAGAGGGACTCCATTTACTATTACTCTGTGTCCTATTTTCCAGCCAATTTTTGCCCAGGCTGTCATCTTGGGACCCTCCCAGGCTAGCTAACTTGTATATTAATCTTTTGTGTGGGACTGTGTCAAATGCTTTGCTAAAAGTCTAGGTAGGCCATGTCCAGAGCCCTTCCCTGATCTTCTACTTTGGTCACCCAGTCAAAGAAATCTATCAGATTTGTCTGGCATGACCTTCCTGCTGTGAATCCATGCTGCCTTGGGTTCTGTGCCCCTCTGGCCTCTAGATACTCGACAATTCTTTCCTTCAGAAGTGATTCCATCATTTTCCCTACCACTGAGGTTAAACTAACAGGTCTGTAGTTTCCTGCTTCTGCCTTGCTCCCACTTTTGTGAAGGGGAATCACATCTGCCCTCCTCCAGTCCTCGGGTACCACCTCATCCTCCCATGATCTGTTAAACAGGGTAGTCAGTGGTGTCACTAATTCTACCCTTAGTTCTTAGGCTTTGCATCAGCCATTGGGCCTGATGCTGGTCTCATGTCTTGATCTGGTGGCAGCGTGCATCCAGGGGAGGACATCTGAGCAATAATGGCATATCTGACGTCGGCAGCTAATGCCTGGTAGTCCTTGACAGGACTATGTCCCAAGCATTTGTCTGCCAGCGGCAAGGGGGACTGGACCAGCGGTGCCGATGGCAGGACCGTCAAAGCAGCGATGTCGGTTGAGTGTCGTCGGTGGGCATCACCCACTGACTAATGATGTTCCACCAGACGGTTGTCTGATGGCGGCCAAGGAGGCTGAGAGGCAGATCTCCCAGAGGAGTGCCCAGAGGCCTTGTGTTTGTCCTGGGAGTCGGTACCAGAAACAGAGGTTGACCGGTAGTGTACTGACGTTGGTCTTGAGGCATGCTTGCAGAGGTCAGAGTGCCAGCCCAAGGCCTGATCAGGTGGCTGGACTTGATCAGGCGGACAGACTTCAAGCGGTTGCAAGGCAGGGCCAGAGGACCCTGAGCCATGGTCTTTACCACCCGACGCCTGGATCAGGGTGGGGGGGTTTGACTACCGTTAGCCAGGTAGGAGAACGGGTTACTGGGAGGCAGAGCAGGAGCCTTAAAACCTAGATTTTGAGGGAGATCTCTCCTTCCTCTTCTCCTTATGGTGCTTTCTGGAAGATGTCTTGTGGGAAGAACTCCCCTGAGAAGAGAAATCTTTCTGCATAGCATCTAATCGTTGCTCTGTGAGGAAAGCCTGAAGTGCCTTTTGGCAGTGGATTCTATCCTGCTGTTTCAGTGCGGACAGACCTCAGTATCATGATCAGGGCCTAGGCACAGGAGGCAGGCCGAGTGCCTGTCTTTGGGCGGTATATGTTTGCCACAGGCACACTTGGAAGGGTGCCGTTTGATGGAGGACGTCAGGGAAGATGACATGCAGAACTCTGGAGCTCTGAAAAAGCAAACTTTTTCTTCAAAAAATTAGAAATTTTAAGTCAGAAACTTGCAAAATGCTTGAACTAGCAAGGGGCGATCCATGGAGCCGATGGCATGAGTCGACAGTGGGAAAAGAACTGGGGGATTCAGGGGACCACCCTCCCTTTATACCATGCATGATGTCGGGGGTGGTGGTCCCTGCTATAGACTGCTAGCTAGAAGTTTTCCGTGGGGTCCTGCCGCCTGCCAGCTTCAGTCCTACCGGTGTTACCTGCTGCAAGAGGTGACTCTAAGTAAGATCAGGAATTCATATCACCACATAATCCATATTTAAATGTACATGAATAGACACCGATGTGAAACAATCTTGCACTGTTTTCTTTTTATGGGCAACATTCTACAAAGCTCCCTTCGTGAAGCAAGTACAGTCATTTTGGCTTTCCCACCAATCTATAAGAAATAAAAATTGTTGACCTATTAAACCAGTCACATGCACAAAGCATGTCATGGTGAAAACTTTAAATTGCTGGTTTGTTACATAAAATGAACTGTACAGAATTGTGCCCATAAAGATGAAACAAAATACTGTTTTTCACACTTTATTTGGGTTCAATTGAACATGGATTATTTAGCGGTATGAATATAATTTCTGAAAGTATGAACACAAAGGGCAGCTGCAATTAGGAATAATTTCCTGTTCTCTTTAAACTGAGTTTTCAGTGCACTGCCCTATTCTCCCTCCTCCAACATTTAGGGTGCCAATGAGCCACTCCACAAAACCGAATGAAGATGCAGTATATATTGGAAGCATAATTGTTCAAAGTAATTATACAGTGAAATGTTCATACTGTACAAAAACCACTAAAAAATGTTTTGGAACATCTTCCGAGAAAAGGAGAACCCTGTAGGAAAAATGTGTTTACTGCAGTTTCTGAAATGTATTTCAAGTGCCCCTTCTGGGGGAAAATCCAAGGTAAAACAGATCTGCAGTGGAGAAGAAAAAAAAGATCTTTATTCAATGATTTTTTTTTTGGGGGAGAGAGACAAATGTTGGATATAAGAATGCACTCACCTTACACCAGCCATAAATAAGTGCTTGTACTAAGAAACTTGAGTAGGTGAGCTGCCTGTTTGCTCAGAAACAGTGTCATATGCAGCCATGTCAACAACCCAGTTTGGGAATAAACACAAGATACATGGGTATGTTAGATTCAAAGGTGCTGCCAATGGTAGCAGAGGGAGAAAGTAGCATTACGTCCACCACATATGCAGTCCCTGTAGTGACCCTAGGAGTCTCCTCCTCTCAAGGAATGCTGCGTGTGTACACTGCCTGTGGAGAAGTACGGTACCACCATGTGGGTGGAGGGAACTGGCAGGACCAAGAGAAGAATACATGGGCAAAAAAAATAGGCCACTATCTCTGTAATAGCCCCTGTACACTCTGGGCCCCTCACCACAGAGTCTGCCACTTCTCCAGATCCTGTACTGTCCAGGGGAGGGAACCTTGGATGTGGTTGCTCAGAGCCAGAAGAGGGCTAATGTGTGAAATACAGAATTATTCATAGGTGGCTAGCATTAATAAGGTGGTAGTTTCAAGTGAAGTTGAGGGCAGAAAAGTCACAAGCCCAAAGAGCATGCAGGCTTGAGCTAAAATTACCATCAGGTTCTTCACAAGCACCTTCAGTCATACATATGCTGTCAGAGTGCCATAGGCAACACTGCAGAATTTGAACTTTCACATTTGAAAGTCATCTCTCCAGGGCAACACCTTAGGGCTGAGATGCTGCTATATACAGTATAAGGCTCTCAAATACACCATCTAAAAGAAATACGATTGGGCCCAGTGGCGTGGAGGGCTGAAGTGCTAAGGGCCTTATCTCCTGCCACATCGGTGACCCAGGCTCAGGTTATTTGGAGGCTGGCTGGGTGAGAGAGGATTGAGTGCCCATAAGACTGTTCTCCTCTGGGGGAGGTGGGTTACTTGACCCGCTGCTTGTCTGCCACCTGGAGGTACAGAAATGCAGCCATACATAGGTGTTTGGAGGATGTCTCAGTGGTGACAAAGCTTGCCCATTAGCCATTACACCATTGCATGTGTGTGGCTTAGGGGAGAAACCCAAGGAGGAAAAAACCCTCTGGCAGCAGGATGACGTCCGGTCCCTCGCAGGCCCCGCACCAGTGACTAGGCACTCTGCCACACTCCTGCAAGCTGAGGAAGTTGGCAAGGAGGTAAGTCCCAGGGAAACCAGGTGATGGGGCTGGGGGGACCAGAGAGAAGGGGCAGGCCAGGGAACAATTGGGATGATAAAACAGGATGGGAGGGGAAAAAATAAATTTGATTACTGCATAATTTATTTTTCATTTGCTGCTAGCAATGGGATCTTCTCAGCCTCTGAAATGAAAATCAAAGGATAATTGAGGTCAGCCTTATAATATTAAGCAATATAGAAATAGTAGGAAGAACACTGTCCCAGACAGTGCTGCACAGCTCATAGGGCCACTGTCAAACAGGGAAAGGCAGTAATTCTGTCAAAAATGTTGATTTTTGTACCAAAAACCCAACATGATTTTTTCAGTATCCAGGAACCCCTTTTAGAACATTTGGACCAATTCAGCTTCTATTTCTCCTTTAGCTCCCTTCACTACTGGGCACATCTGCATGAAAACAGAATCTCTGTGTCTCAAACTTCATCTGGTCCTCCAGCATTTCCCTTCACTGAAGTCATAATTTGCAATTTGTGGCATCAGCATGCATTGCTGTGGATAGGATTCTGATCTCACAGTTAAGAGTCATGAGAAATTATGGTGGCCATTCAGTTAAAAGCTGTTTAATGGTAGTAAATGCCACCATTAAGTCAGCTATATTAAATGCAGGGAAAATACCAACTTTTACAAATAAACAATTTAAAGTGGTGTTGAAGAAGTTGCATAGATTCCTTTTAGGCATTATTCTTACATCCCTGCTTTTATCCTGCATGCAGAACTAGGACAACATTCAATTGAAAATATAATCCCTTTTATAATGGATCTACAAATCATGCCTAGAACAAGACTTGCAAGAGGTTGTTTCGAGGAACAAGTTCAATGTTTGGACGAAGGTTTTGCATATCCATATTTGAAATAAAATATAGTAAAGGGATGCTGTCAGCTTTTTTGGTAACTTAATGATTTTTTACATGCAATAGTATCTTTGTCCCCTTTAGGGGCTGTATTGGCTCACAGAATTCAAGTATGTTTAGAGATTCCATATAATGTTACAAGGACTCATTAATTTAGCCAAAAGTACTTAAGTGTTCAGTACAACCTTCAGTCCTGCCATTGATGCTCCTGCATGTCCCTGTTCACACTGGTGCCAGTCCAAGGGGTGCACTCATTCATGAACAAGTCAGCAAAAATTTGAACTTTAGCAGTGCAACACCCTCCCAGTTTCTGTATGGCTTACCTGAACTCGGGGAAAATGAGTCCTGTTTTAGACTGAGTACTCTACTCATCTTTATTTTATGTTTGAAAATTGAAGCCATGACTCTGGCAAGTCACGGCCTGAATTTTGAAGCATAAAATAAAGATGGTTAGAATGCTCGTTTTAAAATGGGATTCATCTTCCTGAATTCAGTAAGCCATAAAGAAGCTGGATAGGCGTTTCACTGCTAAAGTGCAAAATTTTGCTGACCCATTCGTGAATGAGTTCTACCTCTTGGATCGGCGCCATATGTCAACCAGGACACACGGGAGCATCAGTGGCGGGACTGAAGGCTGGACCAACCACAAAGTATTTTCCGCTAAATTAGTAAGTCCTTGTAACATTTAATGGGCTCTCTTGACATTTGAATTCTGTGAGCACTACAGCTGATAACCCCCTCGACAATGGACTCTCCTCCTGCACCAGTTCTATTTTACTAATTAAGAGCAAACCTTGCTCTCAAAGTTCCTGTTGAACTTGACACTGTCAGGTCTATGCCCTGGCTACGACTGACCCTTGTTCCCATGCTTATCTACTGCATAACTATACTGTAAAACATCTGTACCCAAACTGTATGTGTTGACCTGTTGCTCTCGACTCTGTCAGGCCTGTATCCTGACTGCGACTGTCTCTTGTTCCAAAGCTTATCTACTGTAAAACATTATGTACCCAAACTGTATATGTTCACCTAACTATTGTATACTGACGTGGTGCTTTTGGAAAGGAGTCTCTGACTCAAAGGTTATAAACCCGAAATGTTCAATAAATAAATAATAAAGGGGGGAAGATACAACAGCATGTTAAAAGAAAATGACCAAGTCCTCCCAAAAAGCTCACAGCATCCTTTTAAGCAAAAAAAAACATACCCATTACCCTTAGAATACATTCTGACTGATGCGTAGAAATGATTGAACAAATCCAGCATAGATGCAGTAGTTTTTCAACTCATCAGGATATGTTAAAAATGTATAATTCTAAAATGCATATTCTTTATAAGAACAGAATCCTTTTTGCTAGAGAACTTTATCTTGCAATAGTAACTGACGAAAGCAAAAAAATGCTTTACAGAATTTAGAGGAGAGATTTTCAATAAAAATTTGCTTTATTATGAACACATAATTGATGCACTGTCCCTTTTTTGTTTGTTTGCACATGTGGTGGCAGGGAGGTAAATGACATAAAACATGATATTACTTTGTCCCATCTGCAGGAAATGGAGATAACTGGTTAGGGACTATACTAGACCAGATCTATGCCCCTTCAAATATCTAGTATCAATAATGCTTTTTGCTAATAATGCAGGCACAATTAATAAGGTGGCCTCATCTCTCTTATCCCTAAATATCTGCCTTCCTTTGCCGTTTCTACCTTGATTGCTTCTTTTGCACTTGCTCCTGTAATTAATCTGTGCTCTTTGACTGCTGTTTTGTAACTGTGAATTGTGTCTGTATTATGTATCTGTATTCTCTTGCCCCAGGTCGCACCTGGAAAATAAGCCTTGGCCCAATGTCCCTTTCCCAGTCACAAATGTTCAAATAGATACATAATTTCCCTGGGTTCCTTTTGGATGCAGAAGTGCTAAAAATACAGTAATGTGGTATACAGACTGATGTGATCCTAATTTGAATTTTAAGATTATAAGTCATCTGGTTTATTAATAAGTGTGTAGTTACTATGAAGTCATATTCTATGCTAGTGTGTAAATGTTTTCTCAGTTTCGGAAATTTCATGATGTCAATTCTTATGTACATACTTTTTGACACTGTAAATGTTTAAGGAAATGTACAAAAATACATACAACTGTACCATAGGGTGAGTGCGAAGAAGGGAAAACCTTTTAAGGTCTAATATGGACTATCTTTTCTTTTGCAATTGTGAATATAGGCTGCACTACATTAACTGGGAGTGTAGGTAACAGATCCAAACCCACTGGTGTCCTGTTTAAATTCTTGCATTAGCAGAATTTTCTGTAAGTTGTTTTCCATCTCTCCAACTGTAAAGAGCCCAGAGCCCCCACATTTTTATCATATTTCATCTTCACGAGGCAATTAAAAAAGGTTAACATGGAAGAACTCTCACATGCTTTCAAATCCGTGGACTGGTCTTTCACCACTGACATAAATAACAGAGACTCTGCCATCGAAGCTTTCTCCAACACTTTCAACTCTATTTGTGACTCCCTTATCCCCCCAAAAAAAGATTAGAGTGTGCAGGTACCCAAATGAATGGGTCACTCCAGATCTCCTTAGATTTATGCGCTGTAGAGACAAGGCCTGGTCTAAGTACAAGAAGTCTAACTCATCCATACTCCTGGAGGAGTATAAAACCCTTCGCAATAGTTGCAAGTCTGCTGTCCAAGCCGTGAAGATGAATCACCTCAAGAAGAGCCAACTTTATAACAAAGCCAATTCTAAACCACTCTGGGGGATGCTAAACTCCTTACTGGGCAAAGATAGGACATCTGAGAAGATCACCCTTCTTACAGATGGAAAAATGATCAAATGACCCAGAATGCATGGCCACCATGTTTAATTCCTTTTTCAGGGATCTTGACAAATACAAGACTCCTCTCCCCTCAGCGTCCCACACACCCCCTCCAACCATTAAGAGCCACACCCACTTTCTATTTCAAAGCACTCCCTCCCACTGACACTGTTAAACTCATTAAGAAGAATAACCCAAAACCCAGCATTGGCTCTGATGGCCTCAACTACTGCATCCTCAAATTAGTTGTTAAGGACACTGCTATCCCTCTCACCAATATCCTTAATTTTGTGCTCTGTACAGATACTTTCCCAGCAGCACGGAAAATCGCCTCCATCATGCCACTGTATAAAGGAGGTTCCAAACAGAAAATCAGTAACTATAGATCCATGTCCCTCCTAATCTCCCTCCAAAATCGTGGAGAAAACAGTCCATGCACAGAGCAACTAAATAAATGGGACATCCTCACAGGGGCTCAACATGGTTTCGGGGCAAAACACAATACTGAAACCACCCTCATGAGGTTCACCAATGGCATTTTTAAGAATATGGATGACAGACTACATACGGGCTCCGTTTTCATGGACTTAACCAAGGTCTTCGATTTGGTGGACCACAACCTGCTCCTAGCGACCCTCTCCCAAATGAACTTCTCTACAAACACAGTAAACTGGATTGGTAACTTCCTCCATCCTAGGTACCACAAAACGGTTACTGAAGGTCAATCCTCCTCTAACTGCCTTATTAAATATGGGGTCCCACAAGGGTCAATCGTGGGGCCTCTCCTATTTTCTCTTTTTATTAACAATATCCCTATCCCATCAGTATGTTCACATACTAACATCATCCTTTACGCAGACAACGCATTATACTGTAATGATGGTAACCCTACTGCCCTCCTCTCCAAACGGATTTCTACAGTCCCCACACTTGGTTTACCTCCCGTGGACTAGTCCTTAACTCCAAAAAAAAAAAAAGTATGATTTTCTCAAGCACCTGGCAACCCTCAAACTTTGACTTCACGCTCCTGGACAACGATGGCATTGCCATTGAGCAGGTCCAGGAATTTAAATACCTCGCTCTAACACTGGACGAGCACCTCTGTTTCGGATCGCACAGCAACCACACGGTTGATTAATAAAATACCTCCTCTCTCTTCATAAGATCATGTCCTTCTCGGAGTGCTTCCTCCTTCCTCTTTAGGGTCTCATTCTTCAACACCTCTCTGGGACAGAGATCGCTCTCAGGCCCCAAACTTTTCAACACCCAACCTTGTGGTTTGCCTCTGCATAGATTCCTTTAATCTGAGAAAGCATTTGCTCAAAAACAAAACCTGCAACTATTTCTAGCTACTCCATTCCAGAATACATAATCTACCACTCACCTCCCCTCCCCTTTCTGTTTAACTTACCTCCCTTACTTTAATCTCTCCTCTCTTCTCCTTTCTTTTACCCCTATCCCCTACTTGCCAGGTTCTGTTTTCTGTGCATAGGTACAGCAAGGCTCTTGCATATTTGGTGCTGTCCATAGTTATACAGTGTCCTAATGGTTGTCTTTGACATGTTACTGCCTTGTATTTATGTAATAAGTGTACTTCTGTAAAATTTGTATTTTCTGTAATCGTATATATATATCCACCTATATAATACGTGTTTTTGTGAAAAAAAAATATTTTTCTGTAATTGCATATGCATCCACCCATGTTTTTGTTATAACTGGACACTTGTGAAAATGAGCATTTTGCCCACATGCCTTTCCAGTATAAATTTAAAACAGAATAAAGTTATACTGTTTTTGAAAGTGTATTTTGTGAAAATGAATTATAAACCAATTTTGCATGTATTTTTATATAACTGATTTTAAACATTGTAATGACCTTGAAAGTTGATCAATAAAATCAAACTGAAACCCTTCAAAATAGGACATGCAAATGCTACAATTTAAGTTGACCAGAGAAAAGAAAACACACTGATCCATTTAGCACTGCAGCTGTGATATGGAAAACTGTCTTCTATGTTAGAATAGATGTGTGCTGCTCTAGCCCGGGGTTCAAGATGCAGTTTTGAAATTGTCTGAGACACCTAAAAGTAGTTGGGTCTCTGACATTGGGCAATCCGCCTCTGATGTGACAGGAAGTCAGAAACAAAATAATGCATTAGCTTCAAACTGTCAAGTTTATTAAATCTGCACATTTCCATGGTCTATGACTGCAAAAAATGTTTTTTTACAGTAATAAAAGTCTATCTCAGTGCTGAACTGTAATAAGTCAGGGGAGGAAGAGAACTTCAAGGCGTTGTCCACAGGAAAATATCCATGTTTATTTAAGTCATAAAAACATAACACATAAAGAGTTGCAACACACTCAATTTTATGAAATTTATTGACATTAGATTTAAAAAAAACACACACAAAAACCTTCTGAGTTTGACGTTGAGTTCTCCAATGCAGCAAGATCCTCGGAGTGGATTTTGCTATACTTAAAGCAAATTAATTTCTCAAAAGAATCGTACACCGAGCATCACAGCCTCGGCCTCAGCAATTACATTTCTACACAAAGTAAGCCTTTACTTCAGTATAAAATACAGCATTTATTATGGACTCAATGACTGCTGGTCATATTGCAAAGTGTGAAACCCAGGTTTGAGAGTAACCCTGGGCCTTTTGCTTCCTGGGGGTCAGTGAAGAGCAATACAGAGGTCCAGTACATCTTAGCAAGAAGTACAGCTGGTTCTCAAGTGGGACTCTCAAGACAGTTCCACTACTGAACAGAGGGATAAAAGGTCAAAAATAAGTGAAAATTAAAAATATACATTTACATACACTACTGCTATAAAAAAAAAAAAAAATCAGGCCACGCAACAAATTTATCACAAAATAAAAATATTAACCTTCTAACATACTCATACGAAAAATAAAAGGGGGGTTAAACAGAGAAGAAATCTGGTGGGGAAAGTATTTTCAGCAACAGACTTCTAGTCTAGTATGAAACTGCTTCACTGAATGCATACGTGACCTGCTAAACCCAGAACACAATGTTTATCGGTTCTGTTTTTTTTTCCCAATTTCGCATAATTTACAGCTTGCATAACTTCTTAATGAAAAGAGACTATCAACAGAGACTATTTCTGAATATGTTTGGTAATACTATACAAACAGACTTGTCACTTTACAAACTGCTAGGCCCAGGCACTTGATGCTGGTTGCATTACTGAAATTTGCATAGTGGACTGTTGCATAATCTTCTGTCATGAACATGCCTACCACTTGCTGGAAATGAAGTCGCTGCAGAAACCAAACCACTTCACACTGAAGGGCTGTTTCAAAGAGAAAATGTATATAAGAGCTGGGTTTTACCCCGCAATAGCAAGCAACATCCATGATATACAGGGAAGTTCAAGCACATGACTGTATAGCTATTTAACAGTATAGTGGTCAAAGTTTAACAGGTCATAACCAGATAAGTAGGTATTAAATGGCCGAGGTGTGTAGATCCCCACTGGTCCCGATATTAAAGAGTAAAGCCCACAACCACTATCTGTTATCATTATTATGCTGAAAATAAAAAAAAGAACCATTTTGAAACACAGTGTCATAATCAATCCCTGTCCACCACTACAGCATGTTTGTAAGAAACCTGGAAATGTGAGGCAGTTTCTCACATATAACTGTAACGTTAGTCTTAGCCAGTCAGAACACAGGGATTAACACTAAGGATGTCAAGATAAGATACAACGATACAGCGCGATAATTACCACGCACGATAATCGCTGTTAAAAAACAATATTGCAATTGTCGTGCAGCATGCTATACCATGATAACGTGCCAGCTTGCTCAGAATGGGGGATAAGCCCTATGTGGAGAGGCTTAAGGAGCTAAACATGTACTCCTTGGAAGACAGAGGGGACATGATCGAGACCTTTAAATACCCGAAAGGTATTAATAGAGTAAACACACAGGGGGTGTTCAAACTGAAGGGGGAAGGGACCACAAGGGGTCATAGCCTGCAATTGGTTGGTGGGAAATATAGAAGAGACCTGAGAATGCATTACTCCATGAAAAGGGTGGTGATGCCTTGGGATACACTACCTGTGGAGCTGGTATCAAGGAAATCAGTGGGAGGTTTTAAAAAGGGATGGGATAGATGCATGGGCAGGGTACAGGTAGGGCGGGCAGAGATCAGGGGGACTCTGAATAGAAATCAGGGGAGGGATGGAAGAGGGGAAGGGCAGAAGCAGTTATCAAACTGTGAGCTGCATCTCGAGCAGACGCAATAGATCTCAAGGCCTAATCTGCTGGCACTTTCGTATGGTCCAGCAAAGTGTCTCTGAGTGCAACCATGATTCCCTTCCTTCCTCTAATCAGAGTGTTACTATTTTCCTTAAAATTAGAAATACAGCATATTTATAATGTTAATCAATATATTGTGATTTTTTTTTTTTTTTACACACAAATATTGTGATACTTATGGATCTTTTTCAGTTTAACTGCACAGGTCAGTTAAAATGTCTTATTTTTCACCACTCTGTAAGCACTATACACTCCAGCGCATGTGGTTATGCTATATTAGTAGTAGTAAATCATTTTTTTTCTCAAAAAAGAATATTTGGAAACATTCCATTCAGCAAAGCTCATTTTCAATGAAGTTCCAGGTCCAGTAAAGTACTAAAAAAAGTCCCCTTTGGCCAATCAGAATTAAAAGTTGCTGTCCCCTTACTCTGCAACAGGACTGTATGTGAATCCCTGCATCCTGAATGGCTAATATCCACAAACTGTTCTTCACTGGCACCACTAACCTATACAGTAAAAATGTCAGCAGAAAGCTAATTTAAACTTCTCTACACATCTCTTCTATTAAAAAGGTAAATTTTATTATAACAACTGTAACAGTGGGAGTTCTACTTGGTAATAGCCGTATCTGCAACTTTATAAAACACCCCCATTTGTAGCCTTAAGAGTTCATGCAGTCCCAGATATATAGGATGGTGTATGACAGTCCATACACAACAAGACTATTCTTATACCGAATGGTTCCATGATGTAAAGGACCTCAACAGTAAATCTTGAGAGGTTGATCTGTCGTCATGGAAACAACGAGGTATAAGAATAGCGATGTTGTGTATCTGGGCTCTTATACACTATCCTATATAGTGTATGGTCCCAAAATGCAAAATTGTTTACTTTTGGCTGTTTGATCAGTCAGTTTCTGCCATCCACCACCAGCACTTCTCTGCCATCTGGCTGCCCGCCACCTCACATGCACGATGTTTGAAACAGTCAACTGACCAATGAACCACGCTGCAGTGAACTCCTGCACTGTCACATAGCTACTAAAGCATAACAAAAAGTAATTCTGCTTTAGTAGCTACGTCACTACTGCAGCAGAACTTTTTCCAGCGTACGGATCTCGGTACACGACAACACTCCACCACACACTATCAGGCTGTTACCTCGTAAACTCCACCACTTACTATTATTGCTATAATAATGCACTTCCTGGTGACTGAAGGCTCACAACCCATCAAAGGTGTATAATTATCATAGCATAACTGCATACCCAATCATGTGTCATGCTTGTTATCCATTATGTTTTTACCCCTTCTCACTGGGCTTGCATCTAGTCTTTCGTACCTCCAAGTGTGTTCTACCCTGGCATGCCACTACTTGCCCATTAACACCTGGTGCAGTGACTGCTACACCACCTCAGCCCGCCTCCACCCCTACTCCAAGCTGGGTTCCCACTTTCTGCTTGGCATGAGGGGAAGTTAACAAGGTCACAGCGGTGGCATGCGTCCGTGGGCCATGGGCTACCTTTGGTCATGTGCCATCATTGTGCTCTGGTGAGGGGAAATTTCCCCTTGTACATCCACCCACCTCCCCAGTCTGACGTGCATGCTCGAAAATGTCCTTGGGGGGGGGTGCCTGGAGACATGTGGTCACCAGTTCCACCACAGCACTACCAGAACTCCCTTAGGTGCCACTACTAGAGTGGCGCTACAAATCTTCCCAGTCTCTTGGATGCTTCTATAGCTCCCTGCCAGCCTATGCTCCTTCTTTCCAAGACTCGGATTGCCAGAGGGGTCCACTACTGTTTAGCGCCACATTTACAGGTCTTTGCTCTCCTCATCAATACACGTTTATAAGAATGTGTCAAACAATAAGACTTGACTAAGGACTCATGCAAAAACTGAACTCAGTGTGCAAAATGTCATTACTACCCCCATATTATTTTACATAGATGGTCATAAGAAAATGGCTTTTTTTTTTTTTTTTAACACTAAATCCATGGGGGGAGGGGGGAGAGAAGGGTAGCAGTTTTTCCAGTTTAGATTAAACCGACATCTATAAACCACTGCCACAATAATTCAGGTGACATCAAATGCTGCTGTATACTGTTTGATTCTTTGTAAATTTTGACCACAAACATACATGTATCTCACTCCCTGATGCAAAGAATCCTGGTGTTTCATACAGTTCAAGTGCCTGAACTCAGAAACTCAAGCAACATCAGAGGCAAACACAGCTATGTAAAAAAAGGCACCTGCAAAACATCTAACTTCCTGAGGGTCTAAAAGCATGCCCAAGTCAAACTTAAGAAAATGTATTTTTATTAGCCCAACAAGGATTTAAGCATTTCTATTTCTTTTTCAAATTTCAGTCTACAGTTTATTTACCCAGGACAGCCTGGCTCTCTCAGCCTGTGCTGTAGCCACCAGACCACACTACCACCTTACTCTCCAGGTTAGCATGTGTGAATCGAGGCTGAGATGCAAGTAATTATACTACATGTTTTTTAAAGCACAATCACAATCCTCTAAATTTTTTTTTTTTTTTTTTTTTTTAGAAAAGCAATTTAAACAATCCTATACATTCCCTTGGTGATTTACAATATAACTTGCATTCCCATATGCATTATTCATATATTTGGAATAAGTAAAAAAAAAAAAAAATAAACTAAAAGGGTCTATAAACCAGCTAAAGTAATGAAATCAGCTGTGTGTGTGTGTGTATATAGTTGGATGGTTACGGCTAGGTTTAATGGCAACTGCACATATAGTACAGGGAAATGTATAGTGGGAAATAACTGCTAACCACTTCTATGGGGAAAAGTTCCATCCATGTAAAACACTGTTCAAGCAAACACACGCTCTCTCATTCACTCACTCACTCGATACAAACTTGGTTCTTTTCAGAGTTAAAGCTTCAAGCTTCAGTCAATCAGCAGGCGTTTGTTCTGAAGCCAGTATCTTTCCAATAGAAAAGAAAATACAAAGGATATCGTATCCTTTCTTTCGGCTACATGAATCACGCAGCTACAGAAATGTCAGAATGACCTGCACCACCAGAAAATAATAAAAAGTACCTGTTAAGTTTAGACACTGTGCCTAGCTATTGTAAACAAAATCATTTTTTGGAGATCGCAGCCTCAAAAATCAAACACTTCTCATATGTAAAGTTTTGATGTTTTTAACTTAAAAGTAAAACTGTACTATTATTTTACCATTTACAGGGCAGAGATCAGCATCACCTTCATAGTTATTGAGGATTATCGAAAAAAGTGGCTGTGATATAATGCTAAATGTCTGAATAGCTGCACAATTTGCTTTTCTGTCAAATTGGACACTTGTTTTTGCATTAACAAAAAAAACCCAGCATATTCCATGTAACACAAAAACTCTCGTTACACAGTAGAAATGATATATGTTGACATATGGACTTCCTATATGGTTTTTAAACCATATATTATATAGACACACGCACACACATATACACACATGGTGTGTGCTGCAGGGCGGCATTTAGGGTGCATCCCAGAGTCGTCAGGTATGCCAAGGGTTATTTTCCTCTCTTTTGATTGGTACCTCCCCTTATATACATGCACACAACATGCCAGCCCAGGAGGGATGTCCTGCCATGTGTTGTCACCCACCCTGCCAAGGATGTATCCACCAGGCTACCGTTAAGAACTGCTGTTGTGGCAAGGCAGCAGAGCCTACCCTCACTGGGAGAAGAGCATTCCTGGGATGCTTTGAACACTCCCTGCCTGCCTCCACTTCTGATGTCCCAGGTAAGAGGTATTTCTGGTCCAAAAATCAAATATGGTCTCCAGCAGGATTCTGAAAGGCGTCCATCCTGGGTCTTTCTGTCCATAGTTTAACTACATACTTGCATCTGCCTTAGCCTGGAAATTCTGGACTATACATTAGATGGTCTTAAATTCCATCAGTCTAGCCGAATTTGCATGAAAAATTAGACACAAATTAAATCTCTGTAACTGGATGCATATTTGGACTTAGATGTCGCCTTTACAATTCTGGTACAATTCTGGATCGACTTTCAGACTCGAACCACAAAAAGCTGGTGCACAAGGTAATCCTGCTTGAAACAGTTTTTTTTTTTAAAGCAAACAAAAAGAATGCTGTAGCAACAACCGTCTAGTTACCCTAGCACTTCACCTAGGAATGAGGCTTCAACAGGAGGCCCGACAAAGCCTCACTCCAACATGAAGCTCTAGTGTAGCTATTATCTGACACACTGTGTTTGCTTAACTTTAAAAAAAAAAACTTTTTTCAAGCAGGATTACCTTGTGCGCTGGCTTTGTGTGGTCTCCGTTAGCAGTACTGGCTCGGCAGCGCTCTCCGTTTGTGCGCGCTTCATTCGGTTTGTTTCAGATGTGGGCAGAGTATGCAGCTGCCTCTACGGGTACCACTTTTGAAAACCTGGCTCTGTTTCTTTTCTTTTCTTCTGGAAATCCAAATCAACATGTCTTTACATGGGGGTACTCATTAAGTACCACCCAAAATAGTTCTAGTCCATTATTTGGGCTGGAATTATGGTACAGTGAGTTTAAAAAAGATGGCTCTGAGATGCCGCAAAATCAAATCGGCATACCTTCATGAGAGGGGTAATGATACACCAAAATGTTAAGGCCATACATGAAGCTGTTTTGAAGGTAAGGCAGTAATGAGTATTTTTCTGACATGTTAATGTACGGAGCTATACTGGGTTGGACATCAAGCGGAAAGGTACCACAGCTACCACTTTCACCTCTAAAATTTGAACTCAGTACAACTACTATAACTGCCGCAGAGATGTAAACAAATCCTTCGGAGGCAGCAAAGTAGTGAACCACTCACGTAAAACAAGCACCTAGATGTTACATCTGAGAAGTGTGGCTTGACCTGCACACGTTGCTCTGTGAATATTAAAGACAAATAAAACCCGTAGCGGTGCAACAGGTCTTCTTCCCCAGCGATTCAACAACTGAACAAGATCTCAATCAAGTGACGTCTGAATAATTTAAACAAAAACAAAGAAAACCTTCTCAAACACACAGCTACAACTCCCTAAAAAAACTGGTCTGAAACATAAAGATTACCAACACTCAGTAACTGTCATTTGCAATATTCATGAGCGATAGATACATCAGGTTTGCCCTACTCCTACCAAATGGGTCTGTCACTGCAGCGTCCCTTTTCTGAAGCATTTTGGTCATTTTGCTTTGCTGTATTTTTTGATAATCCCATGTGGCAAACTATTTCACAAGGGGAGTTTAAAGATCAACACAAATATAAAAAGAACTCGGTCTTGTTTTCACTGCTGAGGGTTAAAAATGAAAGTGTGTCATTAAATGGTGTTTTTGCACTGTGGCCTTTGCTCCGAGTGCTCAGATCCACAACACTCCATGGGAAATAACATGATGTGATTTGGGTCTCAGCACAGTCTTCCCCTGGGAAAAAAAAACAGGTTTATGGAACACCTTTGTACATAAAAATTAAAACTGTTACTTTATATCCAGACTTTTTTTCTCTTTTTAAAGAAAAAAAATATTTTCATAAAGGGGCTGAGGAAGATATAGAGATTTAGAAGTAAAATGACATCAATCAGGCAGACAAAGGACTGGGAACGGAGGAGGAGGTTCAGTCTGGTCAGGGGAAATAACTAGCTGAATAGGACAAGGCCTAAAGGTATTTCTAAGACTATTATTCATATGAACTGTACCATTATGCAGAGTTAGAATTTGCTTGAAGACCCTGTGTAACATACTGATTATAAATTACTTAATAAAATTCAAACTTAACAAAGAAACTAACAAGGCATCTTCACTGTTGAGGGGCTGAGAGACCAGGAATGAAAAAAGCACACTGGCACAATCCCCATGGTAAGTCTGAGGAACTTCATATTTCATTGAAACACAGTTTGAATTCTCAGTACATGCTAGCAGTAAAAATAAACCCTATATTTTTAATTTCCATTAATCTTTTAATAAATGATTCCCTATCACATGCAAAAAAGTGTACACTGGAAAGCTTTAAGACCGCTTTAAGAACTACACAAATTGCAAATTCCCCCTTACCCAAAGACAGCCCTGCTAACTAGCATCGATAAGTAAAGCAATCATTTTTCATATACCTTACTTCACTAAGATTTTAATTAGAAGCGATATGCCTGGCGATCAAAGCGATTCGTATAAACACTGTATTTAAATGCACCATTTACATGCATGTATCACTTTAATTATATCACTGTTCAAGGAGAGTTCAAATGTGTTCACATTATCGTTGATGAAGCTTGGCAGGTGACCAAGTGAAACGTAAGACATTTCACATTGTGACGGCGTTTTTCGTGTTTTTTTACTAATGGGGTGCACAGCACTATGCCTGTTTGTTAAGTGTTTAAGACTTTTTACTGCACTGCCTAGTTGCATTTTAGAATAAACACGTTTGCATATACAAACAAAGAGCCACTTGTTTATTTCCTTTTGAGAATTTTTCCCGTAGTCACGAGTGTGGTATTCTTTTCCTTATAGGTTTGCTCAATATATACATCCACAGTGACTTGACCAGGTGCGAGATTTCACTGTTCCAGTTAAACATTAAAATCAGGCTTGTTCTTTTTCAGGAAATGAATCGCATATTAATCCCTTTATTCTATCAGCTTTCTGAGAGAAGATTACCAATTTGTAAGATGTGTTCCTGATTTTGGGTATGTTTCTGATTTTGCTAAGCACTGTTGCTGATTTTCGAGGCAGAGTATTTGCTGAGACCACTCCTATGGTTGTGAGTGGTCTCACTCACATTCTTAAGGTATGAGAACCGTGAACTGAAGGTGAGCGGTTCTGACACCCTAACAATGTGAGACCACTGTTACAGCCATAAGAGTGCTCTCAGCAGTTGTATTAACATATTATTGCTTGAGCTTGATCAATAATATATAAAACAACATTTAAAACCTTACCCAAATGTGCCTTGTTGTCCAGGGCAGCTGCATGTGAGACCCTCTTCACAGAATAACTGTCTTGTGCACAGAGGAAAGGAGAGCTCTGATTGGTCAGGTAATACCAAAATGGAACCAGTGCCAAAAAAAAAAAAAAAAAAAAGGGAAAGTGGCAGTGACAGGTCTTATTTTCAAAGGTATTAGCAGGAAAAAAAAAACCCTGTAAAGTGGCTCTGGCCCAAGACCAGATTCACTAAAGAGTTCCATCACTGAACAGCAGCACCACAAAACATTTCTCAACGCCAGCCCGGTGGCGCTGAGGGTTAAGGCACTGGACGCCACACTTCGCACCGCACTGGCGACCCGGGTTCGAGAACGGACTCGGGTTGCCAGGGGTCAGCAGGGGGAAGGAGGACTGAGTGTCCCGATGGATGCTCTCCTCCTTGGGGGGGGGTTACCAGGGGTGCTTTAAGCACCTGACGTCCCTAAGGGTCGGTGGAAGCACTGGCTTTCAGAGCTCTGGTGGCTCCCTGTAGTTGGGGAAGGGGAGGACACTGTGAGGCACTTGGTGGCGACGTGTGTTAGCACGTTGTCTACCCACGCCGGCATCCTCATGGGAGGAAGGGGTCCACTGAAAAAGCAGAAAAACACCCTTGTCAGTCCTAGGTGATGACCACCCTTACCCGGCCACCAATCTACAGGCAGACCCAGATGTGCAGGCACTCCTCCTCGGAGATTGAGGAAAGGTAAGGGCAGACCTTCCTCACCCCACCGGGGGACCGAATTTAGAAATATTTACAGGAAGTAGCCTGGCAACCTAGGGGCAGACTCTAAAGATGATGGCTTGGGGGGATGAGCAGTCTGAAAGAGTGGACGGACGAGGGCAGTCTGGAGGGATAAACAGAAAGTTAAAAAAAAAAAAAAAATTCTCAACATGATGTAAAAAAGGAATTTCGAACAGTGGCTATACAACTGTTGAAAGATCACAGCATTACAGGTGCCAGACAATGCCATCAGCACAACTTTCCAAAAATGACAGAGCCGTGAGAAATCAGGAAATCTTTTTTCTGGAATTACTGGCAGAAGTCGGGTCGTTGGTACAGCATTAAGGTTACCGCTCATGATGTCAGTGATCGGAGGGAGGATCAAACACGCCAGAGGACACGCTTCTCTGCCACAGAAGGAGGGTAGTGAGCTCAGCTGTGCTACCCCAACCTAGATGACCACTGGCGGCACAGGCAGCAGGTGCTCTGGTGTGGGCAGAATTTTGCAAGACATTAGTGCATGCCAGCATCACACAGCATCCCCCGGTACCATCCTCAAGGGATGGGAAGGAAGGAGAGAAAATGTCAGCGCAGGATGAAGCTGGCTCTTTCTGAAGGCCCCACACTGCCGACCATAGCTCCTACCTCCACTGTGCATGAAGTCCAAAGGGATTTGAGAAATCACAACAATGCCATCATGGAGACAAGGAGGACAGAGTAAGTACCCTAAATGATGGGATGGGGGAAGGCAGGCCACAGATGAAGGGGCATAAAATAATTAAAAAATAAATTACTCCCCTAAGGCACGTGTAAAGACAAGTGGACACCACTCTAATGACTTCCCACTGCTCAGAGGGACCCATCAGGGCTGTCCTGTTGCCAGCACTGTTTTCAGTATACACTGAACCCCTCACCCAAGCAATAAGGGAAGCGGCTACATTTCAGGGAGTAAGGTTGAAGGGTGAGGAACACTGTACTACTCTCTATATGGATGGCATGCTCCTATACCTTAGTGACCCTGAGATGTCTCTCCCTCAAGCCTCTGAAACATTAAATAGCTTTGCAATGTCTTGGTACCATACACACACACCCAAGACAGAGGCATTCGGCTTCTATTTCAGCTCTAGCAGACCTTTCCCTTACGTTGGCAGCTGAAGAAACTTAAATACCTAGGGATTTTCTTGGCCCACTCCCCAATTTTGGCTTTTCAAGAAAATTATGTTCCATTTGAACAAACCATAAGACAAGACTTTAATCGACGAGGAACTCTGACCCTCTCTTTGACTCAAAGAGTGAAGGTGGTTTATATGGTAACGCTACCCAGGGCACTGGGCTTATTTCAAAATGTCCCTAGAACTATCCAGGCACGTACCCGGAGGTCACAGAATAAACAGATTTCCAGATTTATCTGGGCTGCTCAGACGCTGCGAGTAAAGCTCCAGCAGCTTTTCCTTTCTAGGAGCGCAGGAGGTTTGCTGCGCCCACACCTACAGCTATATTACTGGGAGGCCCACTTACGCTTCCTCCTACTCCGACATTTAGACAGCCATTATACTGCATGGCTGGACACCGAGCAGGTTGTATTCCCCAATCAACAATCTGTGAAGCATTTATTCCACTGATCACCCTCTGCAGATTTTCTTGTGGCATCTTAACCCCGGTTATGTTTCCAGGTACAGATCTGGCAAAACCTTAGAAAGCAATTGCACAGAACACCATTTCTGGCTTTCCTGTGCTGTATTTCCCAACTAGAAGATTTCCCTCCACCTCCTCTTTGATCATGGCCATCTAAACTGGGAAAGATATTTCTTGCGATACATATACCAACTCCTTGCAGATACTAAGAGTTCAATAGTTTACTACATTACAATCTTCAACACACAGAGTTTTACTGGAACCTCCAGCTGTGGCACTACACTACCCTTCCAACAGGTGTCCACTCCCCAAAACAATATCTTCCAATGATCACCTACTGTGTTAACTTCTTGCGTTCTGGTGAAGGCCCACACACGACTACGCAGCTCTACCAGAACCTACAATCCACAACTGGGGCAGACTCCTTAGATGTAGCATCTAGGTGGGTTGGGGAGGAGATGGGTCAGCCAGTAATGAAGGAAGTCTAGGCTCTGGCCTGCCAAGCAACAGCCAAAGTCATAAGCTCCCATGAGTGGAGAGAGTGCGCCTGGAAACATCTGACAAGGTATTTCCGTACCCTATTGGGAATGACCCACCACCCTCCCACCCATTCCCCGATTTGCTGGAGAAGCTGCGGGGAGCCTAAAGCTACCCATTATCATGTCATGTGGGCATACCCTTCCTGCATGAACCTGAAGACAAGCTGAGTTTTTTTTTTTTTTTTTTTTTAGAAGACTGGTACCACTTATTCTTTCACTATATCTCCTCCACCAATACCCAAATGGCATGCATGATTCAATTACCTGCTACATGTTAGGGATCCTCCTCATGGTTGCCAAAAAAGCAATAACAAAATGCTGGCTCATCCCCATGGTCCCAAGTGTGGATTCTTGGAGAATGGTCAACAGTATATACCAAATGGAGAAAATTACTCACTCCCTGAACAATCGAACAGAGCTGTGCTCCTCATGTTGGAATGTGTGGCTCCTTCACGCCATGAGCAATGACTTCACTCTAGTCCCTTAAACTGACTGAGCTGTTATAATTCGACCAGTCCAGCTATGGTTTCACAGCTGATTACTAGGCTCAAGCTTTTCCCTATGAGCAATTAATTAAATACAATAGCGTCCTCCACTGAGCTGGCCCAAAGGAGGATAAAGAGGCTTACAACATGTTGACAAGCAGATACTTCAACCAGAAAGATGTAATTACAGCTGCCCACTGTAAACAAGCTGCTTCTACTTTGTTGCTCTCTTAATGTACTACATTCACCAGAACATTTTAATAAAGACTATAGTAAAAAATAAAAATAAAAGAAATTACTGTCAGAATGGTACTAGGCCTCTGTATTTCCCTTCAGTGACGTCACTTCCTGTATTACTGATTTAGAAAATGGATGCCTACATCTGTAAATGGAAGAAGAACTAAATGATTTATATTTCTAACCCTACAGGTTTGGCTAATAGCTTGTTTAAACCAGACTTCCCCAGGCTACCACAGGAATACCTTCTTTGTAGATGGACATTTTCCTTTAATTAACAAAATTTCACACACACCCTAAATTCTGTAAGTGGAACATTATTCTGCTTTTTCAAATCTTGCACAAGATGCAGTCTTATGATTATACGAGGGCCTCTTGCGCAAGGCAGCTGTCAGCACTGATTGGCTGAACCAAAGCTTTTTAATATCAAATGAGAGAAGGGCACAGTTACTCTCCATTGATTACAATACCTGTCACCATCTCCTACTTGTGCATCACTTCATGCGTACACTACAGTGTTTGCACTAAGCAAATGTGTGCTGCCCGCTAGGCAACTGGTTGGCAGCCCGTATGTGCACCATGCGAGAAAGGAAAGCATGCTGTAAAAGTACAGTGCAGTGGTGCTAGCATGTTCAACAGAAAATTACAAAGACCTTGTTTCAATTACTACATTAGTGCAGCAATGTATTGAAAACGTACTGCCTAACGATCAGGGCTGCTTAGCAGGGCAGCTTTTGAGAGGAAGTGGGGAAGGGGACTGCATTTTGTGGCATTCTTTAAATTCCAAACGCAGCAAACACAATACCCCTTCACCCGTGAGACAACAGGTTGCTTACAGTAAATACTGAGATCAAATAACCAGCCAATCGACAAAGTCAGACACGAAGGACTGCAAATATTTCTTGCAATACTAAACAAATAATGTATTTTCTACTGTAATAAGATTTCAGGGTACTATCATGCAGAATGGTTACAGAACCCGAAAAGAGCTAGTAGCACCAAAAATAGCTGACAGGACATGCTATTAATTTCTGAAATAGTTTGGACCTTTTATCTCTACTGTATTTTTTATCTGCTTACCATCTGATGGTACTGGGATTGATAAAAGGAGAAAAGCTTTACCTGGAGACTGACAGATCTAGCTGTATAGCAGTGGTTCTTAAGCCCCAAATCCTGGTGTTCTCAAAGGGTCTCTGGCCTTACTCCTGTTTATTTCACCCCCCACCACTCCTTATATCCAAAAAACCTAGATATAAAAAATGTATTTTCACACAGTATACACTGAAGAGCTAGCCTACTGCCTAAAACTAATACTTGTTTTTAAAAGCAGTCAACCATTACCTTTTAGATCTGAGGTACTTTTTCTTTTTCCTTTGGTTAATCTGAAGATTGTTTACCTGGCCCGTAGGTCTGATTTGTGAACAGCGCTCTGTCTGGCAGCTGACTACCAAGCTCTGTTGCCCCCAGGAGTGTAGCCAGAAATTTCCATTTTGTACACAATCTCCAACAGTTACACCCCACCCAATTAAAAAATGTACAAATCCTTTACAAATGGCACCCCCTTCCAAACAAGTCAGACTGTTGTCAGATGACTCCTCTACTCTCTAAAGAGGTTATACATGTATTGGACACTCCTCAGTGGCCTACACTAACCCAAATGCTACAGATTAGAATGATAATATTAACAGAGTGGCTTATGGTTTGTGACAGGTACTCAAAAAAACTGTACACAAATGTGTACAGTGAGTATGCCTGTCTACACACCCTTGGTTGCCCCCACTACATATTCAACACTGTGACCTCACTGACGGTGACATCACTGCTGCTTAGGGACAGCCACTCAGTAGCTCTTAGATCAGTCACTTGTGATGTCGCTGTCAGTGAGATCACAGTGCTGATGATGTAGTGGGGGGGGGGGCGCAGAGATAGATATGTCAGCTGCCAGGTTTAGAGCTGTTCCACACATCCAGCACAGTATTATCACATAGAAAATGTTCTAATGAGCAAAAGGAAAAAGAAAAATACTTCAGAAATAAAAAAGCTACAACTGGCTACTTCTTAAAATTTGTATAATTCTCATGTCTGTCTATTTTGGTTCACTAGCTGTTTAAATCAAGTGTTTGTTGTATTTCCACTTGAAATGTATATGATATGTTTTCTTAAAAGGTAAGAAATTGTTCATTCTGTTACCTTTGTAATTGGAGCTCTAAACAGCTCTGCAGCTACAAAAATTGTGCTGGAGGCCATGGTGGTCTCATTTGAGAAACACTGTTCTATATACCCCTCCATACCTTATCGGCACTGTGACACCACATAGTAACTAATCTGGCAGAAGGTGGCTGGCTGTTCTTGATCAGGTGTGATGTCACAGACAGTGAGCACTCGATGTCAATAAAGTATGAAGAGGACTAGAACTAGACAGGTGGGCCACAAGGCAAAGTGCAGTTCCGCAAATCACACCTAGCAGGGCCAGGTAGAAACAGCTTCTAAATAGGCAAAGGCAAAAGAACAAGTACGCCACAAATATACAAAGTAATAGCTGACTACTTTTAAAAGGCAATATTAACTTCAGAGAGTACACCACCTCTTTCATTAGCTAGACTAAAATGACACTCTAGACTCAGTTTTTAAGTACTTGACATGGAGGGGCAAAATCCTTGCAAATCTGCCTTGGACTGCAAAAGGAACGATGCTTGAAAAAAAAAAAATATCCCTTACACAACCATCCTAGGCAGAACCGTTTTAAATACTTGTTTAAAGCAATACCCCTGCCAATTGCCAGCACAATCTATCACAAAGTCACTAAAAAAAAAAAAAAAAAAAGCAACCAAAGTCTCCAATATGGAGACTATTTAAAAATGTATAAAGTCATAAAGAAGTATCTAAAGAAATGCATGGAGAAAATCATAGTCTCCAAAGAAGGCTATTTTATCATCACGGTTATACTTTGAAACACATTATGTAAACGGTTAAATGGGGCACACCCGGTCCACCAACTAAACAGCTGACAAAAGAGTTCTCTTTTTGTTTGAAAATGCTGAAGCAGTAAGGATATGTATATACGTGTCCCACTTGTGTCACTAAAGGCTTGCTTACAGGGCCACCTTTGCACTACAGCAACCCGAGTGCTTGAACTGCTCAGTATACTACTGTGCCTCTCAGTAGTCTCGACCCCTCTCCAGTGCGTACTGCATCGGCATTGAGAAGAGCCATGTGAATTCAACTTGTTATCCCTTCCCGAGGTCCTGGCAGAGCTGACATGCACCACAGCAATACAGCAGAAAGCAGCCGTGGAAACGTGGCTTATAACACTGTTGAACAAATGAATGAGCCGCACTACAAACAGCATCTATAACAACACTTGATGCAAAAACCTCACGGCACCAAATGTTTCTGAAAATGTCTAACACAGTCGGATGCAAATTTTTTTAATCGAGACCCATTTCTCTTGAACTCTCCAAATCATGGTCACCTTCCAGCACTCTCAAGCCCAAGAGACCTGCGTCATGGTTGGGAGGTCACTGTGGAGCGGTGTGGACCCAACTTGCCACAAAGCTAAATGCGGACAAAAACCTGCCTCCAAAGCAGAAGGGGACAAAAAACTAAAAACATATATAATATATAGCCCCACTTCACGTTTGTATTCACATTACTTCATAAAAGCAGGATAAAGGTTTTTTTTTTTGGTAAAACTGATATTCAACAGCACACAAATGAGTTCAAGCTAGCTTGCAACACAAAAAAACAAACAATATTTTGATTCTGTAGCTGATACAAATAAGTCACTTGGGGATGTACAGCACAGCCATTTCTTTTCATGTCCGTTACCCAAGATCCAATGTCTCCAGATACTGAAGGAACTAGCCCAAGAAAAGAAACCAGTTCATTTTTTAAGGATTATGAGGCACAAGTCAGATCTGTTTCTTTCTTCATAGAATCGTGCCGGCAGAAAAAGACCATTTGGCCCATCGAGTCTGCCTAAGATTCTTCTGAGAGTAGGCGCTCAGTACAGTTGGTTATTTAACTGTCGCAGCACACCAATCACAATCTCTCGCAGTGTCTGGAAAACAATAGCAAACGTAATTAATTTCTTCACTTTATTTTTGATGGAGACGCATGCTTTCTCCACCCCAAACCGAACTGCCCCTCACCCCCACCCCGATGTGCACAAGAATGCATCACGGCACTTGACCATGAAAATCACTGGATGTCATCTCCAGCAAGATACTGCTCATAAAGCAACAGATGGGAGTGCTACAGAGCAATGCACTCAACTCTTCCTCCCTGGGGAGCGAGTGCAGTACCTCCATGATACACTCACCCTCCACTGATCCAGTAAGCAAGAAACCGGAATGCATTCCCATGCTCAGGACACATGGACATCACTGCAGCATGCTGTCACAAAGTCACTGGACTAGACTGCTTCACACTTTTTATGAGGCCATCCTGCTGGCACAGCAGTAGGTTTGGGAAAGGGTCTGGGTTGAAGGGGCTGGCCGGGAACAGGACACTCTCCTCGGGGAGGGAGGATTCCCAACCTTCACTATGCTACTGGCACCAAGGTGTCCACAGGTAGCAGTGCATGCAGAGCTGTCTCTCGGGGGAGGGGGGCGCTGAGCCTTGGTGCTCTGATGTACACTATTTCCAGCCAGTCAGCAACCCAAGGGGCAGGGCAACAAAGTAATGAGGAAAACTCCTCAGCTGCAGCATAATGATGCTAGACCACACCCCACGGGCTCTGCACCACCAACCCTGGCACCTACCTCTGGACTTTGTTAAGACTCATCTATGTGCTATGGCTGCTGCCCCAGCATGGGACCCATGCTGGACTAGCCAAAGGATGACAATGGTTTGCATCATGGTGAGCCCAAAAAAGGAAACCATTTAAACAACAAGAACCTTAATGCAAAAGCATGGAAGGTTAATATTAGAAGCACACTGGCTATAAGTCAAGCATGACACAGTCCCGCACAAAAGATTAATAAACACATTAGCCAGCCTGGGAGTGGGTCCTAGGGTGGTAGCCTGGGTAAAACACCGGCTGGACAACAGAACACAGCGGGTAATAGTAAATGGAGTCCACAGTGAAGAAAGGGGGGCTACTAGTGGGGTACCGCAGGGTTCAGTACTGAGGCCAGTCCTTTTTAGTGTCTTTATAAGTGACATTGCAGAGGGACTGGAAGGGAATGTATGTCTCTTTGCAGATGACACAATGATCTGCAACAGGGTTGATATGCAAGGCTGGGTGGAAAAGATGAGAAGGGACTTGGCAAGGTTGGAGGAATGGTCAAATGTATGGCAGCTTAGATTCAACACAAAGAAGTGCAAAATATTGCACCTGGGAGACAAAAACCCAGGGGAAGAGTACACAATGGGGGGTGAGATACTGACAAAAAAAAAAAAATGGAAAGGAACCGGGGGTAGTCATATTAGACAGTCTAAAGGTGGGCCAGCAATGTGAGAAGGCAGTAAGGAGGGCTGGGGGGATACTGGGATGCATAGGAAGAGGCATCACCAGTAGAAAACAGGAAGTTGTTGGCCCTCTGTACAGACAGTTGGTAAGACCATATCTGGAATACTGTGTACAGTTCTGGAGACCCCATCTCCGCAAAGACATAGACTGGGTGGAGGCTGTCCAGAGGGCAACCAAAATGGTGCAGGGTCTGCACCAGAAGACATATGAAGAAAGACTGAAGGAGCTTAAAATGTATAGCCTCCAGGAAAGGAGGGAGAGGGGGGACATGATAGAAACTTTCCAATACCTCAAGGGAATCAACAAAGTCCAAGAGGGTAGCATCTTTCAGAAAAAGAGATGTGCAAGAACAAGGGGGCACAATTTGAAGGTAATGAGGGGACGGCTCAGAGGTAATGTGAGGAAGTATTTCTTCATAGAGATGGTTGTAGATGCATGGAATGGCCTTCCTGAGGAGGCTGTAGAGTCAACAACAGTGGGGGAATTCGAGAATGCATGGGACAGACATAAGGCAGTATAGCGCAGTGGTCTAAGGCTCTGAGCTGCAAATTTGGTGACATCCAGCAGACCAGACCTGGGTTTGAATCCCACAGCTTCCACTTGCATACTGTGTGACCCTGAGCAAGTCACTTAACCTCCTTGTGCTCCCAGGTCGCTCCTGTAAAAAAGCTTTCAGCTTAGTGTGCTATACCTGGTTAAACAACTAAAAATAAAAATAAATAAAATTCTAGTGGGGGGTAGGAGGAAGTAGGCTGTTGGTTAACTAAGATCTGCAGCTTATCCGTTAGGTAAGGGAATGAGCAGACTAGGAGGGTTAAGTGGTCCTTATCTGCTATCAAATTCTATGTTTCTATGAATGAAATATAAAACTACATATACCCCCTTAATGCAAGGCATCATAGTTAATATATGCATATTACCATGACAGCATTTAGGTGCTGGCTATAGGACTATGAGGTGTCTCAAGGCCTCACAAACAATCTGTAAATACGAAAAAAGCAAACCACAGACTTAAAGCTGAAAGGTCAGGTTATTTTCACACCAAGGTCCTGCAGACTGACCCAATCGGAGAATTGAGACTTTCAGATGAAAAAAAAAATAGATTCACTTTACAAAGAAAGTTTAGATTACATTTAACAGTAAGCAAGCCAAGCAGCTTTCCATACTGCTAATTTACTTATTCACAAACTGTTTAGTAAGAAAGGTACTGAGGTTGCCAGGTGTGAGGGGTTACAAGGGGACTGAACAACAGCAAAATAAACAGGTACAGTAAAAAACAATAAAACAAAAAAACAGAAGTGAACTAGAGGTTTATAGAATGTGTAATGACATGTGACTTACTGGAGAACTAACCTAATGACTCAATCAGAGGGAAATGGAGTGAGAATATTTATTGTCATTATTTTTTTTTTCAGTTTCGTCACAGATATATTTTGAGTTTCCTACAATGGAGATACTCACATTCAGTAAGATAAATTGTGTGTTGTCCCTTTTAAGACCTTTTTTTAATTAACCTTTTTAACTTGTCATCCCGGCTGCGCCCTTCTACCTTGACTCCTAGTCCCATCCCATCCCTGTTCTGGTGATCATACCTCCACCCTCCCAGTGCCACTGTGAAGCTCCCGACTTGTAGTTTTTTGGGGGGAGGTTATTCAGCTGTCCCCTTCCACCCTGTAGTGTGGGAGGTGGAGTGGCCAGCAGGGAGGGCAGGCATTGAGAGTGTCAGGTGTTATCCAGCACACTTCCAGGTGTTTTCCACTTGTATGCACCCTTCCCCTCGGATGTCAGCAGCGAGGGCACCATATACGCATGATCACATATGTAAGTGGCGTCGGATAGTGCCAGACGGCATCCCCCCCCCCCCCAGCTGCTCTGATTTCACTGCTTCCTGTGGTCAACCAGGTAGTTGTGGTGCAGTAGTAGAACCAACTACCCATACTCTGGGACATTCAATCCTGCTTCGCCCAGGTGACCTCCAATTTCCCAGGCTTGTTCCCAAAGTTAGGTCACTGGTGTCGCCAGCAATAACCCTACCGCTGCGCCAATGGCTCTGCAAGACTTTTAAAGCCAACAGAAAGGACAAAAATGAAGATGCTCAGAAATCCATAAGGAACAGCCACTTGTGATGCCCCTGACCAAGCAGTGCGGAACCTCTAAGCAAATCCCAAATGTTACCACCAGTTCCTAAGTTGACTCTCCCAGATGGAAGTTTGGATGTGGTTTATTAGCATGGTATGAGTTGCCCTTCTCTGCATACCTCTCAATCTCCCTCACCATAAATCGGAGACAAGGCTTAAAATGATCACGGACAAATGACCAAAATCAGGGACACATCTGAAAAAATAGCAATATTAGTTCCAGAAGCTGTGTACAACATGCTTCTTAGTGTGAATAGCATTTTCTTAATGAGAACTATACTGTAACACCAATGGCTGGCATTAATTTTGTGATTCAAATCCCTACTCTTCAGTGACAGAAATGCCAAATTTAGGAGGGACAGAAGAAATTTCTGTGGCAAAATCAGGGACAGTTGAGAGGTACTGTATGCTTCTCTGTAAAACATGAAGGCAATACTTAAAGGGACACTGTCAACCCCCTTTGGCCTCAAAGTGTCCCTTGTTTAAAAAAACACATTTTTTGACTGCTGACATTCTGTAAAGATTGCTGATGTAACTAGTAGTGTGATTCCAATTCTTTTTTTCTTTTAAAAGGTGAAAAACAGACTGCCCACCATACTAAAAAGGTGTTACCACACAAAAACAGGTCTGTTTACATTCCTTGATCAATTCCCACTGCATCTTTCCTGGACTTAGGAACACCCCCCAACACAATCAAGCCACTCATGATGCAGCAGGAATTTAGGTGGCTACTGTCTCATGAGTGACTGCACTGTTTGGGGTGGGGGGGTGGGGGTTCTAATGTTTAGGAAGTATTCAAGAAGAACAGATTCAGGATTTGAAACAAAATAAAGCTGTTTATACATATAAATTAGCATGCATTTCGGTTCTACTAAACAAGGAGACAGACAAAATAAACAGCAACTTTAATGAATTTGGGGGAAGGTAAGCAATCATAAAATGTGGGTTTTTAACTAGGAATAATATGATGCAAAACAGGTTGACAGTGTCTCTTTAAAACCGAAAGTGCACAATATCTGTTTAGCACATTTATTACATGGTGCCTTTAGTTTTGGGTGTGTACAATAAATAGAGGAAGCTTACAAACAGTACAACGCACGTGATGTCTACAATGTTGAACAAATCCCTCCTGTATAATCCACTTGCAGTTGTGGTCTTCCTCACTTTCAAAATCAAGCTTTCCCTACGTATGCAGTAGCTGAAGTGGTGCAGTGAAAATGTCTTTGATTACAACACCTGGCCTTGCCTCGCAGGGCCTGGATTGTATTTAATGGTTGAGAAGTTTTCTTTTTTTATTTATTTAGTTTTTGTTGACAGGATAAGTGCACTAGACAAATCCTTTCTATTTTCAGGCACGACCCGGGGGAGGGGGATACAGATGAATGCCAACTGACCTTGAACCAGATTAAGCTGTTGGTGGTATTTTTAGTGAATGAGGGAAATTTGGCCAGGACACTGGGGAAATTCCCCAACTCTTTTCAATAAGTGCCATAGGATCTTTAACATCCACCTGAACTACCACCAATCCAGGCAATGGGACCTCGGTTTAACATCTCATCCAAAAGAACGGCACCTCAGAAATGCAGCACCCCTCTCATGCTGCACTACAGTGTCAGTACTGGGATATTAACCCAAGTGCCAGATGTGGGAACTGAATCCACAGCCCTCTGATCTCCCGGCCTCAGAGGTGAGTGTGCTACCTACTGAGCCACTGACACTATAAAGTGAATTATGGATTAAGTGAATGGAGTGTGGTGGTCTCAACATCAGGAGGATACTAGTCCACATTGCCAAGAAAATGAAATCCACTACGTCAAGCAGTGTGGACTAGTAAAACCTGTACTCTCTCGTGGCTGCTTGTAAATCATGGCAATAACTGGGGACTCCTTTCATTGCACTGATTATCAGTGTGATCAAATGCCAACATAACTGGGTATGACATCATACACACGATTATTATGTCATTTGGGGTGCTTGCACTTACTTTTCCTGTTGGGAAACTTCATTTTTGTGCTCATATCCCTGCACCAGTTATTAGGTTTATGTGATCATCACAGTCACCGTTGCATTATTCCCTGTGTAATAGCTGGTGACCCCCCTTAATGACTGCATGTGCCCTTCTGATAAAACGCAGTAATAACTTGCTGAATTCCGTAATAACTCAATAGTAGGTAAAAGTATGTCTTGTTGCAGATGACACAAAGATCTGCAACAGGGTTGATACACAAGATTGCGTGGAAAGGATGAGAAGGGACTTGGCAAGGTTGGAGGAATGGTTAAATGTATGGCAGCTTAGATTCATCGCAAAGAAGTGCAAGGTAATGCACCTGGGAAACAAAAACCCAGGGGAAGAGTACACAATGGAGGGTAAGATACTGACAACAACAAAATGCAAAGAGACCTTGTGGTAATTATATCAGATGACCTAAAGGTGGGCAAGCAATGTGAGAAGGCAGTAAGGAGGGCTGAGGGGATACTGGGATGCATAGGGAGAAGCATCAACAGTAGAAAACAGGAAGTTGTTATCTCTCTGTACAGACAGCTGGTGAGACCCCATCTGGAGTACTGTGTGCGGTTCTGGAGACCCCATCTCCGCAAAGACATAGAGTGGAGATTGTCCAGAGGAGGACAACCAAAATGGTGCAGGGTCTGCACCAGAAGACATACAAACAGAGACTAAAGGAGCTTAATATGTATACCCTTGAGGAAATAAGGGAGCAGGGGGACATGATAGGAACATTCAGGTCCCTCAAGGGAATCAACAAAGTCCAAGAGGGTAGTAACTTTCAGAAAAAGAGATGTGCAAGAACAAGGGGGCACAATTTGAAGATGGGGGGATGGCTCAGAGGTAATGTGAGGATGTATTTATTCACGGAGAGGGTTGTGGATGCATGGAACAGCCTTCCTGAGGAGGGGGGAATCCAAGGATGCATGGGACAGACATAAAGCAGTTCTAGTGGGGGGTAGGAGGAAGTAGGCTGTTTGTTAACTAGGATCTGCAGCTTATCCATCAGGTAGGGAAATGGGCAGACTACGTGGACCAAGCGGTCCTTATCTGCCATCAAATTCAATGTTTCTATGGTGTTTTCCTCCTCGTGCTCTCACTTCACTGAAGCACCAAAGTAATAACACTGTATTTGTGTGAGTACAGCGGCTCCTTAGGGACACGCTCGCTTGCACAAATACAGTTTAGTTTTTCCTCTCTGCTGAAATCTGGCACCAGTTATTATAAAAAAAAAGCCTGTGCAAAGTTTGTTTTATGAGGATTTTTCACACACCATCTGTGTGTGGTAATCTTATAAACCCCTCGAGCTTTTCTCTTGGGGTGTATGGATTATCACACACCTCGGGTGTGTGAAAAATCCTCATAACACATACCTGCACAGGCATTATTTTCTATTTCTAAATCGGCTCTGTAAATCCACTTCATGTGTGCGGAGCACCTATCAGCTGCTGTGGTTACTCATCTGCAGTTACTGTATGCTGTATGCCACGCTGTACTTCACGTGGCTCTGCAAGGCAGTATGAGATATTTCAGCACTTGAAAAGTGTTACAGAAACGTGAACCCGTTGTTAAACGTGAGTAGGTATGCATACACACCCACAGAGCCTGTGGATGGGCGGTTCCATTGCCACTTATAATTACCTGTGGTTTGCAGTGTTCCTCAATCCAGCTGAAGACACATGCAGAAAGCTCTTGAAAACTTGCTACAGAGATGGAGGCATTAAAGGACTGGAACAGGGAATCCATGATGCTCTGGAAAATGTTGAACTTCACCTGGTCCGAGACCTGGTCCTTCCCTTGCTGAGGGTTATTCTGATGAGCTTTCACTATCTGCTCATAGTTCCTGCAAGAGGAAAGACACTAAAGTGTACCAAGGATCATATTGTTAGAAGCAGATGAACCAATAGTCTCAGCCAGTTTGACAGGTTCATTTGTGACAGGTGTCCATCAAACCTGCTACTATTCCAAAGTAAAAGATCTTGATGCCTTACTCAATAGTGTAGTCGACACATGCTACACACATTTCTGAGACCAGGATTCAACAGATGAAACCTGAAGTACATGTCTAAGCACATCCAGGGCATATCTAGTGGCTACGTACATAGAAATGTGGTGGCAGAATGGAGTTGGGGTTCATCCTGTCCATCCCTACTGCCACATGATAATTTATCACCTGAAATGCTATCCCTTCTCATGCTGTGTAACCCTTAATGACACTCTCCTTCCAGAATTTGTCTAGCCATACTTTGAAAGCCTGAACAATGCTAGGGGAAGGGGAAATTGTTTAACCAGGAAAGGCACACTAAGCGGAAGCTTGTTTCCACGTGCAACTTGGGAGCACAAGGAAGTCAAGCGACTTGCTCAGGGTCATACAGTATGCAAGTGGGGACTGTGGGATTTAAACCCAGATCTCCAGGTTTGCAGCTTAGTGCCCTAAACCACAGTGCTATACTGCCTCTTGCAATGCTAACTAGCTTCCACAGCCTCACCAGGGGTGGGGGGTATTAAACATGTTACCACCTTCTACATGAAGCAATGCTTTCTAATATTTTTCTTCATCCTGACCTACACCAAGTCTAAATACATGCCTCTAGCACTAACAGCACTCACTATCTCCAATGTGTATCTACTCGCCCTGACTGTCCCCCAGCCTAGGCCTCTGATTTGGTGAACCATCAGATTTTAATGAAGAAATTAAGTGAACTGGGTGTGGGACTGGCGGCTTTGAAATGGTTTTAAGATTACATATCAAATCGTACACCAGTAGTTATTTATGGTGTCTGTTCTCCCTGCTCTGTAAAAGCTGATGTTCCCCAGGGGTCCATTCTGGGTCCCCTGCTTTTTCTGTCTTTATAAATGAGATCTCAAAATGCCACACAAAAGCTAGCATTCTGCTGTATGCAGACAATACTGTGCTACATACCAGTTCCACGGATACTGCAACCTTAAATGAGCATTTGAGGTCTGATTTTAGAACCTTGCAATCATGGTTACTAAATAACCATCTTTTATTTAACAGGAAGAAGAAACACACCATGATGTTTTGACAAAGTCTGAACAACACTGTAATTTCCAAAAGTCTACGTAACAACTGTAGATGGCATGTCTGTGGAAATCTGTTGAAAAAGTAAGGGAATATACCTCAGTGTCTGACTAATGTTTAAGGAGCACATGGATTGCCTTCATACAGTGGCTGTCACGGTATTAGAATGGAAAACAAGTTATTAGTACTCTCAGTAATTTATTACCTATTGTGGAGTGTGGAGCAGTACTCCGGGATAAAATATCTGTCAAAACGCAGATTATATAATCAAGTCAGATTGTTTTGTATAAAGCACATCGCCATCAGTGCAATCTTTCTAAGGATTTGAAGTGGCTTAACACAATAGAGGAGTATATCCTGAGATGTCACATGGTAGATAAGAATATCCTGAATGTGCCTCTTTAACTCAAGTCTTGACCCAAAATGCTTTATCCTAATTCTCAATTTTACTTTCAAGGACTTAGACTAACTGTTCCCCAAGGTCAAACTGCCATAATCTGTTACAGATCCCAATACTAAAACACACAATGCCGATATAAAATCCCTTTCTTACTGAATGGTAAAGGTTCTGAATAGCATTCCTCGAGAACTGAGGCAGATTATCCTATAAAAGATTTTTGAAACTATGTTTAAAGGGGCACTGTCAGCTTTGCGCCTCGTTTTTTCGTCTGCTTGCTTGAGTCCGACTCTGTGCACCTATATATGACTTATCCCCTAGATAAACTTCCCATGTACGCCACAATGGTGCTCGCTTACCAGATTTTTCAGTTTTTGGACATTTCTTCATTCCAGCGGCTGATAGAAAAACCCTCGTCCCCCAGAAGCAGTGGTATGCCGAGAGTGCGCCTGTGACACAGCGCGCCGGCATTAACATACATTTGTTTCATGCCCACATTAAAGAGTCACTTGCAGCATGTTCTGCAGTATACTGAATTAAAGTTGCTGTTTTTTTAAGCAAAACTGAACGTTGGTAGTGCCAATAAAAACATTTAAACACTGCCGCCGAAATCCCGCGCCTGCGCGAATGTGGACCACTCCAGGTGCCGAAATCCCTCGCATGCACAATAGCGGGACAGAACACAGATCCCGTGCATGCGCAGGAGCGGCCCACATTCACGCAGGTGTGAGATTTGCACACTTTTCCCCAAAAAAAAGTCTCCTGCTGCTCTACATGTTCCTGTAGTCGTGTGTCTGGGCTGACAGGACTGTATACATTTGCTCTCCAACACATAACTGCTCCATACTGGGCTGGCAGTATAGCCTAGAAGTTACAGTAATGAGCTGTGAACAAGCTTGGTACATCCAGCAGACCAGACCTGAGTTTGATTCTCACAACCTCCACTTGCATACTGTGCGACTCTGAGCAAGTCACTTGACTGCCCAGTGCTCCCAGGTCGCCCATGAAAACAGGCACTGGTGCCTAGTGGGCCTTACCCGGTTACCAAAGACTAAAAAAAAAAAATATATATAAGGAAGACCCCTATACACTAACTACCTTCCACACGTGAGATTACCCGAGGTACCCTTACACTACTGTTTGGTGCCTTTTGGCGCAGGATATCCTGCTTGACAGCATCTAGAGGGCAGCTGTACAGAGTCATTACCTTATGGTTTTCCCCCTGCTGTAAGCTTTGTGGGAAATAGCTCTGGCTTGGGACATCCTGTATATTGTTTGTCTACATACATCCTGCCCTTCAGAGGATGGTATTCTGGGGGTGGAACAGTCACTCATAATCAGTTTTTCTTTTCTCTAGATTTGTTTTCTTTATCATATTGCAAACACAATGCTTGTTTGCCACTCTCATTTTTTTTTCACATATACATTTTGACCTCCTTGATTTTGCCCTGCCCCCCGCCATCCAGCAGCATTCCCTCCAAGTCCAGTCACAGATCCGTCTCAGGGACCTTTACGGGTTAACCACCTAAGTGACCTGCCCCATAGGGGCGTGTGGAGCCTGCGGTGGATACTGGCTGAGCCAGGGGTATTTTCCACAGACAGTCTCCAGGGTGTCATGCATGTGAGATGATGCACATGCATCTGACATGCGCGTGAGATATGCACATGCATGCTGACATGCAAACGTGCCGCGTCTGCCAATGGGCTCCCCCCTCAACTGTCCCTTCCACTGCTGCCATCCAGCCTCCGTTAGATGGCAGTCAAGTGAAGGACCCAGGAACCGCCCACTCTGAGGGAGGACAGCTGTCATCAGATGCTCAATCAGTCCCTTTTCCGGACGTTCCTTAAGTGACCCTGGTCCATTCCCAAACCTGGGTCGCTAGCGTGGCTTGTGGTATGGCATCCAGAGCCCCAATCCACCATGCCACTGGGACAGCGTTGCCTCTCTCCTTTCTGACATAACTGTGGTGGTGATGGTTACTGGCTCCAGTGGGTAGTGTAACACATGCATCGTGCCAACACCACTGTCGGCACCCAAGTAAAGGTTTGCTCCGATGTGTCTTAGAGCTTCTGGTCAAAGACCAAAGAGTGTGGCTCTATGGAGAAGATCTTATTAAAGATCTGGAGTTATAGTAAGTAACATTTCTGTTTCTTGCCATGAAAATAAAGCCACTACTTTCCCCTACAGAAAAACTGTCACTTTCCTCGGCATGTCAGAGCCATACTCTAGTTTCTACATTTGTAAGCAAAACTGCAAATGGAATTGTATGATCAGCCAACTGAAGTGTGGGGAAACTAAACATTTATTTCAGGAAGGAACAGTTTAGAAATGGTTATTAATGGGGAAGGGGTGAGGAAGACCTGGTTATTTAACTCTGCTTAAGCAAACCAAGAGACAGTCCAAGTAACACACGTTAAGGACAACCCACTTCGATACCGAAAGGCATGCCTGGCATAACCGTTCCACAGCCTGGTATGACTAGCGCTCTACCACACGGATGCCTGCAATTCTGACCCCAGACGAGAGTGCCACTGCCACATGACTCATGGTGTTCAAGCAGGAAATGAGCACTGGAACAGTAGACACATATACAGTATCTCAATTCCGCAGATCTGACCCCTGTATCAAGTTAAGTTTTTTACAACTTTAAATGCCCTATTGAGAGAAGAGCTAGAGCAACAGATCCCTGCTGTTTACCCATAAACCAGTGCATCTAACTGCCTGCCACCAATAACTTTGCTAGTTGTATCCGGAAGTGGACAAGAGCACTGGCAAAAGTGTACTGACAAGAGAGGCTGACTTACAATGTAATTGGTTTTCTCCATTTTAATCCTCGTCTTTTGGTTGCAAAGCAGCACCTTATCCTCAGCAGCCTCCTGTGAGGCGGACACCCACATGTGAGATGATCATAGGACGTGCTGCTGAGTGCTGAGTGATGAGTACCATTCCCCCTTTCCCACTGTATTGAAAATGCATCCAGTTTGCAATGCACCTGGTACCCACAAGCCACCATGGCACATAGACCCAAGGTCACACTGGAACTCAATTCTCCAGTGGTGAAGCACAGCAAGCTGCCAGCAGGTGATTCACTAGACTGAGGCATGAACTCTTTCATGCGCTGGCAGTGACACGAGTGTTCTGTCCTGCCTTCCTATCAGCGAAGACAAATGATGACTACAGCAAATACACAGGAATTAAAGGTTCACCCATAAGACTGCCTTTCTTTATCTGATTATTCTCCCACACAGTGGAAATATTTTGCTAACTCTTCCAGATATATACAGTATGCTTAAAAATAGAACAGGATGAATCCCCTGACTTATTTCTACTAAATGTATCTGGTAAAAGTAAAACAGCACAAAAAAAAAGCAGAACCCCCTTACGCTTTCATGATCTTCAGAGCCATGACATCTTTCCTGAGAGTGGACACCTCTTCCTCTTGCTTCTTCTTCTCTTTGTGTAAAAACTGAATGTAGTCAATTGCTGAGAGAGAGAGCGCAAGAGACATGGCTATTTAAACATGACAGACATTTTGCTGTTTTAACAGCTTCCAGGAACAGATTAGCTAAATAATACCCTTCTTTCTTAAGGGATTGTCATGACTTGCAAAAGAATGTTCAAATTACTTGGCTAGCCTGGTTTAGTGCCGTGAGCTGACTGAACACTCCTCTGCCACATGAGAGACGCAGGTTTGAGTATGCAATCATTTTAAGTAACTAGGCACCTGGACTACACATTTTTCAAATATATACATTCTTCCAATCATACTATTTTTAGTATTTCAGAGTGAATGAACAAATGTGTACAAATGTATAAAACAGGGCAAACCTACAAAAGATATATCTTACAGGGACACTGTCAACTTTCTGTTAAAGTTTTTACTTCTGTAGGACCATGGTGCCTGTCGGGTTGTATATGCCTACTGATGGCATCTGTGGTCCTCAATCAGGCCCACATAAGTATTTTATATTTTTTTTGGTTAACAAACATAACAAAACAAACAAACAAACAAAAACACAGCGTTAGTCTCAAACCAACCTAAATTGCTGATGCCTCAGCACGTTCCTGACTACAGAAGGATGTGCGTCCACAGAACATAACCCCTGAACTGCTGGTAAGCTCATACATACACGAGCTGTAGAAACAGACTGTCTCAGCAGAAAAGGGCCGCTTGGCCCACGCAGCCTGCACAGTTGTTACTGCCTATTCTCTCCCAGCAGACTCTAAGTGGTCTTTGGTAACCACCCCCTTTTTTTTTTATTTGCCTGTATTCCCCTATGCCTATCCTATGCATGTTTAAAACCCTCAACCATTCTTGCCCCTACTAACTCTGGCAGCAGGCTGTTCCAGACATCCACCACTCTTTCAACGAAGCAGTGTTTCCTCACGTCCCTCCTGAATTCCCCATTTCTAGCTCCACTGCATGCCCTCTTTTTCTGTTGCAATTTCTCACTTGAAACTGGCTCCCCACCTGTACCCCTGTGAGGTACTCGTAGGTTTCTGTTATGCCCCCCCCTTCCCACCTCTTCTCTAGGGTGTACATGTTGACATCCCTCTGTCTTTCTTTGTACGGTTTCTCATGCACCCCCTGTACCATTTCAGCTTTTTCATTTTGCATTTTCTGTACCATTTTATACCTTCTGGGCTGGACGTTCTAAAACCCGAGATTGCCCTAAGCCCTGGGTGCACCACAGATATGGTGCGCTGGGCTTACGGCAATCTAAAGCTATTTTCAATCCCATGGTGCAACTGATGCAAGCTAGACCATCTTTTTGTAGTCTAGCTGGCGACAATACTGGGGACTGATTTCACAGAGTTTGTGCCCGAGATTTGGCGCAAACTGCCATAAAGCAGGTAAACAGTCATAATTGCGCCAGAGATTTTAAAATCAGCTGCGGCAAACCTGTACGGCACATAGAAAGGGTCTGATGGAGGGTTTGCTGCAAGCACCACGCCACCTTTGAAATTCTGACCCCACATTTTTCTACCACTATATACATTTTTCAAGCACACTGAGATGGCTACATATTCTGAAAGTAGATATTACACTGGTCTCTGGAAAGCAAGTTTTATTGTGAAACAAGCATTGCGACACATACAACTGGAGGTTTAAAAAGTGAAGCTGAGACTCCCGACATGCGTATCAGACTGAAGAATGGAACAAAACCCCAGTGCTTCAAAGTCAAAAATGCCTCTCTGTCCTTGCAAATGTCGAGGGCTGATGTCAACCTGACACAGACCACACAGGCAGCCATGCCTCCAGTAGCATGCTCTGTAACAATGGTAGGAAAAATCTGCCCAGTCTGCCTGCAGAACCGCAGAATACCAGAGAACAGAGGCTTACTGATGGAGCCTAGGGCAAAAGTGGAAAACAATGAAGAGAAACAGAATGCAGTCCTTGCCACGGTTCTCCCAGTATGGGAGGAGCCTATGGATATTCAATGAGTGCAACAGCATCTTTTGTTTGCTTGTCCTGGTGTCCTCCATGGGCTGTGTAAAGTCCCAAAGGACTATACTAAGGCCCAGGAGAACAGAAGGACTGGCAAACACCTGATCTAAGCTTATAAAAATCACTAATATGGCTGGCCCCCCAGCGCAGCAGTAATGTAACCGCTTGCGATGCCGATGGCCCGGGTTCAGAGGCGAGCCCGAGGTGTCAAAGGGCCAGCCGGGGAGAGGGGGGAGGAGGACTGAGCGCCTGCTGGACCGCTCTCCTCCGGAGGGCGGGGGCAAGAGCTCAGAGCTTGACTATCCCCTGGCAGAGGCCAGGGGAGACGCAGCCTGAACTACAGAGGTGGGGGAGGCATGGCAGACATTGGCACATGTGCCTTGACGTTAGCGCATGTCACGTCTCCTGGGGGAGGAAACGGGAAACAAAACCTCCCAGCCATGCAAGATGACCACTGGCTTTCCACAGGCCCATACCCAGCGACTCAGGCACCTCCCAAAGGCTGGTTCCGGTTCTGGCAGGTCAAGGAACTCCCCACCTCCTGCCACAGAGGACAAACTGTGGGGGACTACAGGAAAGGTAATTCCTGGGAGAAGCTGGTCTGATGAGGCAGGGAGGCTTGGCTAGGATGGGGAGAGAAAAAAAATTAAATTAAAATCACTAACATGCATTGCAGGCTACTGAATCGCACACTGCTGTCTTCTGCTCCTCTGTCAGCTATGGATTCTGGGATTTGTAGTTACAGAACATATCATCTTGGAAGTCAGCAGAATCAGTCTGCTACAATCTACTACACTTCTACAAACAGTACATAAAAAATGTTTTTGCACACAAGTAGCAAACTGGGACCAGCCCAGCAGTCGGGTGTGGGGCTGTCAGTGCGGACTGTTGCCCTTTACATTTCTCTGGAGAGGCTCTAGTCCACCCCTAAGTTTCAACGCTACCGCTTCTGTAAAAGTACGGTAACTCTATTAATTGTTGGCAAAATGGCTCTATGCCAACCAAAAGAGTGCCAGAAAAGGGACAAATTAACTTTGGGTTAGGTGAGAGACACTGGACCATGTTCAGGAGGACTTACGATTCTCCTGGCACACACGAACCCCAAGATACATGAATTAAAGAGCCACTGAGACTCTCAAGGTCAGGCAACTAATAGCAAGGAGTCGCCTGTCTGAGGACCTGTATCGCTCACGTCTTCAATATTTTACTACAGCCATTCCTAAGATATTTAATTATTACCCGCATCGCTATTCTGCCTTGTCTAAAAGCCACTCCATGACCACTGCAAGCCCCACCCTAAAAAATAGTGTTTCAATGACACAAAGTGAGGAAGGGTCTGCAGAGCTACTAATAGCCATAGACAGCAACTGGGGGCTGCGATGCTCTCTAAATACACACTTTACTTTGTAGGCACTTACACATGTTAACGGGGTAGTATTACGTTTACATATATCCCTGTAAGTGCCTCCAAAGTAAACTATATGTATTTAAAGGGCATCAGTGCTCCCGACTGCCAACTACAGCTATTAGCGGCCCTGCAGCCCCTTCCCCACTTCGCAGCATAAAAACACTGTTTTAGAAGTGGGTCTGCAGCGAGCACTGAGCAGCTTTTAAACAAGGTGGAAGAGCGATCACGGGTTATTTAAATATCTTAAGAACTGCTGCAGTAAAAAATTTAAATTATGGGTGACTTAGGTCCTTGGGCAGGCAACTCCTTGCCAAGAGTTGCCTGACTCGAGGGCATAATAGGGTCAGTTGCTTTTTAAGATAAGCTGTGACTTCATTATAGGTACTTTTGTAGCTCCTTCTAAAAATCCATCTGACACATAAAGCAATAAACCTTATTTTTAAGGCAACATTAATTAGCGTTGATTTAAGAAGTTTACAAAGAAGCAAAAGAGCAGAGAAAAAGTTCTAAATATGGCACTGACAAGATACTCACTCTTCTGCAGGACGGTGGCTTTGCTCATCTTCTGAGATCCTATGGCAAAATCTTGTTGCTGACATGTAGGAACTATTGCTTGTAAATCATCATAACCTTTCTGTTAATAGATAAATAAAAAAAGTAATGAAATCTTCAGGATTCACTGAACAATGGCTCTGCTTCCTGCTTATACCACATTCCCACACCAAGAATCTCTACATTTGCGTGACTCAAACCTAAAATCCTGGTGGATTCAAAGTGTGGCCACTAGAACTTGCTGTTGGCCTCACTCTTGAAATTAGAACTTCAATCATATTTGTAACTGGGGCTCCACAGAGCTCTGTGGCCACACAGACCTCTGCTGGTGATTGCAAGTGTCCACAGTGCCCTCAGTACCTGTTAGAAGAAAACATTCAGAACTGAATTCCCAGCCTATGTGTGGGGCTGCCCCCAGTTAGGGAGAATTAGGCAACACTCATTGCTACTGTGTTGAACTGTTACTACATCTGGTTGACACGTCAAGTCTCCCCTGCCCCGCCTTTTGTACTGTGTGCTGTAGGGATGTCACGGTATCAAGGTTTCATGGTATACTGCAGTTCAGAAGTCACAGTACCACGGCCGATTTCCCATACTGTGATGACTGTGGTTCATGGTATATTGTGGCTTTCAAACTAATTTTTGAGGGTGCTTTTAGGAGCAACTGATCTTACTTCGAGAGGGCTCTTGCAGTAGGTAATTACATATAGGACTGGCGGCAGGCGTCAGGACCTATGAGCTGTTCTAGCTAGCGGTCTCTGGCGGGGACGCCCCACGTCCAGGTGACCGGCGTCAGTATAAAGGCGCGTCCCCCATGCCCGCCCCAGTTCTTTCCCGCCCGTTAGCTCATGTCAGCGCCTCACGGTAAAGTTCATCACTCATCAGCTTCAATCGTCGGTGGTTTTTACCGAGTTATTTTCGATTCTTCAATTTTTGTCAGGTAATTCGTGTATGTCATCCCTACACCCTCCCAGCACAAGAACAAGTGCGAATTGTGCGGCGCTCAACTCCTCCGCACAAGGACGCCATTCCCAGTGCCTTTTCTGCCTACGCCCAGATCATCAGGTGGAGAAGTGCCAACACCGCCTTAAATTCAACGCGGCCACCCACAGACGGCGGCAGCAGTCCCTGGAGGCCCATATTTTAAAGAATAAAATGTCCTCCATGGAAAAGGAGTTAAAAAAGCTCCAGCAGGCATCCACTTCCCCCGAAGGCCATCGCAAGAAAAAAGACAAGGAGAAGCACTGGGACAAGAGCTCCTCATCCACCGCGTCTTCTTCGGGAGTCACCGTGCTTCAGGTAACATCCCCACGGGGGACCGATCTGCGACGTCCGCCTTGGAGGTTTCCAAGGCTGCGTCGGCACACCCATCTGGCTTGCGCTCGGGCCCTTCGGGCACCTCCGGGCTATTGGAGGCCTCCGCTCCCGGTAAAGTCACCACTGTGCGGCCTACTGGTTCGAGTGGCTCCGGTAAGCCGGACGTCGGCTCCTCCGATACCTGCATGGAGACAGTTGATAAGTCGCCTGACCGCTCGGGGCGGCACATGGCCCCTCTTCCGCCTGACCAGGCCGCCCTTCCTTCGCAACCTGCCTCAGGCGACGGGTCCGCTAAGTCAGATGTCGGCTCCTCCGGCATCTGCCCGGACCCCGCTGATAAGTCGGATGTCGGGCACAGCAACTGAGCCGACGCCGGACCCTCCCACGTCCGCTGTTCCCGGTTCCCTGCAGCCTTCGCTGCCCTCCGGGGACCCTGGGTCTCCTCAATCTGACCTGGGGATTTTTCCCCTCCACCCCGGGGCGATGCCGAGGTTCCTGCTGCGCCCCCGTCAGACCGTCCACCTGCTGGGCCGACCGACCTGACGTCTGCTCCCCGGACGCCGGCCCCGACGCAGACTCCCCAGCCGCCGGTCTTGCCGACCCTGGGCGACATCCCGCTCCCGGATGCCGCTCCAACGCCGGGCCCTCCTCCCACCAGACCTTCTGCTCCAGACCCACCCGTGGGCCCTCCGGCTGGGCAGTCTGCTCCGGCAGACCCCTTGGTTCCCAGGTATCCAACCCTGTTGTATCCGACACCGTCTTACCCGGCTCCACAGTATCTGATGCCCCAGTACCCGACGCCGGCTTATCTGATGCCGCAGTACCCAGTGCCTCAATACCCAACGCTGGGCTTCCCGCCGCCGGGTTATGGATATGCGCCTTACTGGTATAATCCATACCCATATCCCCCTCCTCCTCCACCTTCACTGCCCCCTCAGCCACTGGTGGACTTGAAGGAGACTCTGGCCTCCTGTGGGCTGAAGCCAAGGCTCAGCTCACCAAAGAGGTGAAGAGTCATCTCCCAACGACGGTGCCGGTGCCGGTTCCGGTTCCCGTACGCCCATGACGACAGACTCCCTCCCCACCTCCGGACACCAGGGCCGAACCCTCTGGTTCCAGGGCGTGGCAGGACATGCTTCCCCGAGGGTTTCCAAAGGGGTCCGTTCCTCCCCCACGCCCGGAGAGGGAGTCTTCCTCCTCCTCATCATCATCTTCCTCCTTGGACGACTCCGACGGTTGTTACGAGCCGGACAACAAGCCACGCTCTCCGTCTAAGCCCAGGCCAAGGACTCCTCCCAAGTCCCCTCCGGAGGATCTTTCTTTTACGGAGTTGCTGTGCAAAATCCAGGAGGTTCATAAGTGGCATTCCTTGGGGCCGGATCCCCAGCGTAAGAAACTCGCTGAGCATCTGGATCTGCCTGTGACAGCTCCCACCTTGGTGCCACCCTGGATTGAGCCTCATCAAGTGGGGCTAAAGCCGATCTTGTTTCCACTATTTGGAAGCAGCCGTCGGCTTTAGCCCCACTTCCTCGGAAGTCGAACAGGCTATATCAGGCTCCCGAGGGTGCTGACTTTTTAGATTCTCACCCTCGAGCTGATTCGGTCGTGATTAGTGCCGCTCATGGCTGGACAGCTAACCTGAAACATCTGAGCTCGTCTCCACCTGACAAAGAATCCCGTCTTCTGGACCAGTACGGGAGGAAAATCTATGCTTCTTCCACTCTGGGTATTAGGACCCTAAATTATGTCGGTCACATGGGGATTACCAGAAGGCGATTCTTAGAGAAGTGGAATCCAAATTGGACTCCCTTCCGGACTCTCAAGTCAAACAGGAAGTGGCTGACCTCGTCCGCTCTGCACGTTCAGCCAGTCGGCACATGCTTCGTGCTACTTACGATGCAGTGGTCACTGCTGGTAGGAGCTTCGCTTTCACCAAAGGCTTACGGCGTCATGCCTGGCTCCATGTGTCAGGGTTGGTCCCAGAAGTGCAGTCCGTTCTTCAGGAAGCGCCCATCCGGGGTTAGGTGCTGTTCGGTGGTGATGTCAAGGACATTATCACCGATCTGCAATAGAAGGGGATGGCACTGAAGTCTGTGGACTCTATGTATCATCCCCATCAAACGCTGTGCCGTCCCTTTTGCAGACGGAATCGGCAAACGGCGAAACCCCAGGGAAAGCGGGCCGCTAAACGCTGGGCCCCTCCAGCTGCCAAGCCCCCTCCGCCCAAAAAAGCAGCGGGTGCTTCAGCCGCAACGTGGCCCCACACCACCTGACTCCTTTCTTCTCCCACAGCCTCTGGGCCTTACGGAGGAACCGGTAGGAGGGAGGTTTTCCCTCCACCTCCTGGGTTGGGAGAGGATAACTTCAGATTCCTGGGTGCTCCAGCTGATCGCAGAAGGACACTCAACAGTTTCTCCAGAAACCACCTCGTCACCCTCCCCCAAGGTCGTCGTACTCTCGGTAACACCTTCTTCTGGTCCAGGAAGAGATTTCGGCACTTTTGCTGAAGGAGGCGATAGAGCCCCGTCCCCCTTTCTCTTCAGGGAATGGGTTACTATTCCCACTTTTTCCAGGTCCCGAAAAAGACAGGAGATGTAAGGCCAATTCTTGACCTCAGTCCCTGAACTTATTCGTGGAGTACAAAAGGTTCAGGATGCTCTCCCTGCAGGGCTTCCTGCCCCTCCTTCGGCCGGGACAGTGGCTGTGCGCTCTGGATATGCAGGATGCTTACCTGCATATCCCTATCCGCCCTTCCCACTGCAAATACCTCCGTTTTGCTTTCCAGGGGGACCACTACCAGTTCAAGGCCCTCCCATTTGGTCTTTCCTCTGCACCCCGAGTGTTCATCAAATGCCTTTCGGTGGTAGCAGCCTACCTGCATACCCAGGGGGTGCAGGTTTTCCCATACATGGACAATTGGCTCCTGGCGGCCCTGTCCAGGGAGGATCTCCTGTGCTTCCTTTCCCTTACCCAGGGGGTGTTTTTCTCCCTGGGCATCACCGTCAACCACTCCAAGTCCCACTTGATCCCGTCCCAGAGGCTCCAGTTTATCGAGGCGATCCTAGACATGACCTCTGGCAGGACCTTCCTGCCACCGGACAGGGCGGCCACACTCCAGGCTCAGGTCAGCCTGTTGTCCAGCTGCAGGCGGGTCAGTGCCAGGTCGGTCCTTCGCCTCCTTGGGCTTATGGCGGCTGCAATCCCAACAGTCCCTCGCCTCGGCTCCACATGAGGATCTCTCAATGGACACTTCGGTCTCAGTGGGATCAGTTGGACGATGACCTGGACCAACTTGTCCTAGTCTCCTCCCCCATGGTTTGGGACTTGCAGTGGTGGATGGTTCAGGAGAACCTTTGTTGGGGAGTTCCCTTCTGTCTTTCTCTCCCCTCCCAGATTCTGACCACAGACGCCTCGGGCGAAGGTTGGGGAGCCCATCTCGGACCTCATAGGACCCAGGGCTCCAGGTCCAAGCTCGAGAAAATGCTTCACATCAATGTGCTCGCGCTTCGAGCAGTGCTTTATGCTCTTCAAGCTCTGCATCTACATCTCCTTCCCGGCCACTTAGCCGTACAGACGGACAATATGTGTGTGGTATGGTACATCAACAAACAGGGAGAGACTTGTTCCTACCCTCTTTGCAGGGAAGCAATGCGAGTTTGGGATTGGGCAGCACAACACAACCTGCACCTCACGGCAATTCACGTCCCGGGGGTCGAGAACACCTTAGCAGACTCAGTCACTTGTCTGCTCAAGCTCATGAGTGGGAACTGGATCAGGGGGTCTTAGACAGTATCTTCCTATGTTTCGGAACATCACAGGTGGACCTGTTCACCTCACCTCTAAACGCAAAGCTTCCCGACTTCTGCTCGCTCGCTCCAGAGCGCGGCATTTTTTGGAGAGATGCTCCGTCTCTAGATTGGAAGGACAGATTTGTCTATACTTTTCCCCCCCGATCCCTTTGATTCCAAGAGTCTTACAGAAACTCGGTTCGGAAGGAGCTCGAATTATACTGATCGCTCCTTTCTGGCCCAGGCAAGTTTGGTTCTCTCTTGTGCAACAATACTCAAAGGAACCTCCTCTTCCTCTGTCGTGACTTTTACTGACCCAGGATCAGGGGACCTTGGTCCATCCAGGTCTCAAGTCCCGTCAACTGCACGCATGGCTCCTGCAGACGTAGCTCAAGCCTGATTTGGAGTTTCACCCCGAGTGGCTGAGATTTTGGTGGAGGCTAGAAAACCCTCCACTAGGTCTACCTATGCCATGAAATGGAAACAGTTCACAATCTGGGCCGCTTCAAAAGATTTTGAGCCTTTCTCGTGCTCTGTTGGCCGGCTGCTGGATTACCTGTGCCACCTCTTTGATCTGGGTCTCAGTCACTCGTCCTTAAAGGTACACAAGGCGGCCATTTCGGCCTACCATGTCCCTTTTGCAGGCAGGATGTTTGCTCAGCTGGAGGTCTCTAAGACTTTCCTTAGAGGGGTTCTTCACTTGAGACCCCCTATCCGGGTTCCTACCCCTCCTTGGGATTTGAATTTCATCCTCGAGAAGCTTACTCTGCCTCCTTTCGAACCGGCAGCCTCAACAGACATTAAGTTCCTCTCATGGAAGACTCTTCCTAGTGGTCATTACTTCTGCTCGGAGGATTTCCGAGCTCCAGGCCCTGATGTGTAAAATCCCGTATTTGATTTTTCACAAGACACGTGTGGCTCTGCGCACCAACCCTAAGTTTCTCCCCAAGGTGGTAGCGGAATCTACTTTGAACCAGTCCATAGAGTTACCCGCTTTCTTTACGCAGTACTCCAATCAAGGGGGGAGTATCTCTTACACACTCTGGATGTTCACCGGATTCTGAGATACTACACTAACAGAACAAAAGATCTCAGAAAGACTGATCAACTGTTTGTCTCTTTTGCCCACAAAAGAGAAGGCAATGCTGTTTCTAAGCAATGCCTGTCCAAATGATTGGCTCATTGTATCACTTTCTGTTATGACCAGTACAACAAGACCCTTCCGGGTCAAGTGAGAGGCCACTCCACCAGAGGAGTCGCTGCCTCGGTGGCTTGTTTCAAGAATGTGTCAGCGGCGGACATCTGTGCTGCCACCACTTGGACTTCCGTCCATACCTTTACAAAACATTAAAGTTTGGATATTGCCTCTCGCCGTAGAGCAGGCTTCGGGCTTGCTGTTCTGCAAGGCCTCCTTTCCTTAGGCCTTCACAGCTAGAGGACCTACTTTGAGTAGCTTTCCTCCTCCCATTTTGCTTCTTCTTGTTCCAGACTGCTTGGGACTCAGTCCTATATGTAATTACCTACTGCAAGAGCCCTCTTGAAGTAAGATAGTACAGTTACGTATGAACTTACCGTAACAGAAGATCTTCGAGAGAGGCTCTTGCAGTAGGTAATACCTTCCCTCCCTCCATCCCCCTAGGCTTTTTTTAGCTCCTTTTCCAGGTTGGGAAATATCTGTTTCTCTCTCGTCTCGCCCTTTTGGGCCTTTGGCGGGAAAGAACTGGAAAGGCGGGACCGCCCCACTATACTGTCGCATGGCCGATGGGGTCACCTGACATGGGGGTGGTCCCCCGCCAAAGACTGCTAGCTAGAAATTTTTCCATGGGGTCCTGATGCCTGCCGGCGTCAGTCCTATATGTAATTACCTACTGCAAGAGCCTCTTTCGAAGATCTACTGTTACAGTAAGTTCTTACATAACCGTACTTTTCTTCCACGTCAACTCCCCCTGACTTAACAGTAAGAGTTTCAGAAGACATTTTTATGTACAAAAATGACTACTTCCGTAATACCACGATATTCATGATAACTGCGGTATTATGTATTGCGACAATTGTAGCATTAAAATTTGATATTGTGACATCCCTAGTGTACTGTTCTGCATGCATCACTGCACCCTCCATGACTAACGTCAGCCACGTGCCACAGAGTGGGTATCTGGCTGATCCTTCTGACTCCCAAGCTGACATCTGCTATAACTAGAAATCCCAGAATCCTCTGCAGCTTATGTCAGAGCTGGGCTGTAGCCGTGGGAGATTCAACAGCCTACAATGCATGTCAGAGTTCTCATAAGCGCCGATCAGATGTTTGCCAGTCCAGCTATTCCCTCTGGGCTAACTACAGTCTTCAGTGAATGTACTCAGCCCTGGGAGGACAGCGGAACCAGCAAACAAATGATCAGAGCATATAAAAATTTGTACTGTGCATGACGCTTGGCCAGCTGGTTAAGATTACTGTATGATATTGGTATTATAAATAAATTGTCAGTGTATGAAATGTCAGTTTGTGAGATTTGGCCCTTTAAATTACAAGGTGTCAGCAGCTGACACCACAGGATGCAATTAAAACTGATAAGAGAACCAGTTAATTAACTACCTTCCTTCCAGTGGGCATTTTATTACCTTTTATGTCATGCCTGGGCTTTTTGAAGTTGAAAACCAAATGTGACTTTATGAGTCTGCCAGAGGAAGAGCCTAATAAACTTTTATGATGTCTTAAGAGAAACAGGCCATTTGATACCAACATGGTGTGAAAAGTTGTAAACCCTTTGGTGTTCCTTAGGAAAACAGGAACCAGCCAACAGTTCAAAGGAAATGCTTGATTAAAGACTGTCCTAATTAAGGAAATTTTTTTTTTTCCTTCTGATGTCACCTTATTTAAAACACCTCCTGGTAGGAAATCATGTTTGTAATTTTATATTCAAAAAGGAGGAGCTAGATGACTCACAGAAGGGGTGTGGAGACAGAGAGTTTAAACTGATACTTATGTCTGAAATATGAGACATATCTTTTTGGGCTCTTAAGAAACAAAGATCTCTAATTTAACTGCACTTACAGAGGTAATACATTAGCTAGAAAATATCTAAATGTATTGTGGTAGGAGTTCTGTAGTTTTGCTTGTTTTTTTGTTTTATGTGATTGTGATGCTCTTTGATATTTGTTCTGTATTTTATCTTACGGTTTTTATCCTTTTTTAGTAAACATATTCTTTAAGATTCTGCCTGGGTCTCCTCTGTCATTTTTTGCATGTGGAGTGCCTGTATTTTTAAGTCTGACAACTGATCAAGGGTTTGATGGTGTCACTAAGCTTGGTAAAAGGTAAGAATATACCTAAGGTCTCTTATAGAGTTTTAAGGTTCATTTTGGATACCTGGTTAGGTGTCCTTAGGCGAAAGATAAATTGCATCCCCCAAAAAGAATATTATCTGAGCCTGTACATTTGGGTACGCTAGCATAAGGTTCACAGTTTGAATCCCCTCCAGAACTTAAGGCTAAAGGTGATTTGGACCCAAAAGCAGACAGGAGGGTTACCTTGGCTGTTACCTGTTAACATTATTGCACTCTGAGGTTGGCACTGTGGGAGCAGAGGGCCTGACCTGCAGAGTGTGTTTGTGACACTGTTCTTCAGGCAGTCGTATTTTCCACTGCTGCAGCCTAGCTCTAATTTCAGCTACAGGGTATTTTGGGATTTCTGGTTACAGCAAATGTCAGGATAGACACAGTAGGATTAGCCAGATATGATTTACAATACTGCAGTAAGCAGCGAGTAAAAAATGTTTTTGTACACAAACTACAAATTGGGACCAGCCCCATACTTGGGTGTGGAGTTTTTAGAGCTGACTGTTCCCTCTTTAAAGCTTCAGATCCTCTGTCTCTGCCTGCTAGAAAGAGGAGTATGCTATAGGGCCTGTTTTGTTGAAAGACACAGCAGAAATAACATTTACAAAGTCTGAGAGCTTTTTAAAGCTCGAATTTGCCTGCTGGTGAACCTGGTGTACTCCAAAGGTGAAGTACAGGATGCATACTTTGTAAATATAACTGAAACTCCAACGGCTTCAGCCTGTGAATGACGTCACCTGCACAGTGGTGCTCAATACAAAATGTTGGAGGATTATAATAATTTAACACAGCACAAGTAAAGATTTTGGCGCTGCCTAAATTTTCAAATCAGGGGGAAGGGAGGCAGCCCCCACCCAGGTGTGGAGAATTCAACTGCGAGTGTTCTCCCTTAAAGGGAGTAATTTTTCCTGAAAATACTACAACATCTTGACTAGTTACCAAGCCAAATAAAAGGGCTCAGTCAGCCCTTACAGACGGAAGTACTTCCTGAATTTTGATGTGTAGTCTGTAGAGCTCAGAGACGAGTTATTCCCTTTGCCTCCTGGGACAAGCGTTTCAGGAGTCTTTTGTTCCCAGGGATTCAAACTGAATAGAACAGTCAAGCTCAATCCTTTTGAATCCAAGGAATCAGTCAATTACATAGAAAATACTAGGCGAGAAAAGACGGCGCGTGCATCATGTTCATCTTCTGCCATCCAGGCAGCTAAAGCATTCAATACCATGTGAAATATCAGTGGCTACTGTTAAATAGGAATTGCTACCAGTACGTTACACAGACTATGGACAGAAGAACCTCCAGTTTTGGAAACATCTGCTATTTCAAGGGCTATCTGTCCTCTCCTCCCTACCAAATGAGAAAGAGCACCAGGTACAACAGGCATGCAATGACGATGGGGAAGGGGGTTAAGAGGAACGTGAGGAAGTACTACTTCACTGAAAGGGTGGTAGAACCTGGAACAGACTGCCAGCGGAAGTGGTCAAAGTGATAACAGTGGGGGGCTTCAAGCATGCGTGGGATAAACATAGAGAAATATTAGTAAATAGGCAGGGAGGACTGAGGGTCACAGGAGACCAGTCAGGGTCTGTTGAGATAGACTAATCAAGAAAAATCTAGGCAGACTGGGTGGGCCAAGCAGTCCTTTTCTGCTGATAAATTCTATGTTTCATCAGGATATTGGTATGTTCTTCTACAGAGGCCATTTAACCCAGGTGTTTTTAGTGTTACTTCAGTTTGGGATATTAAAGGGAACAGTCAGCACTAAAAACCCTCACAGAGAGGTCTGTACTTAGGCCCTGGAGGACAGCGAGACTGGCAAACATCTGTTCGGAGCTGTAAAAGCTCTAACATACACTACAGGCTATTGAACCTCCCACTGCTGCAGCCCTGCTCTGATGTCAGCTGCAGGGGATTCTGGGATGTGCAAATACAGAAAAGGTCAGCTTGGAAGTCAGCAGTCAGTCTGATACTGTTTACTCCAGTATAGTAGATTGTAAGAAAATAAAAAAGTTTATGTTCAAACTGGGACCAGCCCCAGACTTGGGTGTATTAGTGCTGACTGTTCCACTGTAACTACTTTCACTCCTTATAAGTTGCCAGATTTTGCCTTCTTGTTGGGTTATATACACTGCAGTTACATGGATATATATTTATCTGTATTAAACACTATGGACTGTATGCTTTATGCTTAGAGTGCTGGTTCATTGTGAGGCTTGCCTTCCCAGCCTTTCGCCACACTTCATGTTATATTTTATAGATGTTCTACCATTATTTAAAGTGCATCAGTTTTGGTCATTTGCTCAAGCCCTTCAGCATCAGTTAACCTGGTAAGGACTTCAAAAGTCCACTTTCCTGAATTTATTAATGGCTCTGTTTCCAAGGAGAAGGGACTGAATTTACTTGGGCGGAGAAGCCAGCCTCCCAGTCCCTTCCCCTGCCTGGTCCCAGACAGTAGCAGGCTCTCAAATTTTATGATGTATTAGTTTGGAGAGCACAGGGGCACGCTCTACCAATAGCAATGGGGGATGGTTTTGAAATCTTATTTTTTTATATTTTCAACTAACAAGGCTATAGCAGCCAATCATAACTCAGAACTTGTACATATTTAAGTCAGCATGGTGAAGCGTGAGGGTCTCGTGATACTGGATGTCAATACTAAGTTTGGTGACACCAAGATAACTGGTTCTCAAGATATAGCTTAAAATATATACTAGAACATACACATATACATGTCACTAAAGCCAATCAGAGACTACATAGCTCATATAATTCTGTTTCTAGGATTCATGCATTAGGTCACTGTGGTCAGTATAGAGCATAATGTACCCCCCCCCCCAAGTGTGAGGTACAAGCTTGCATTCCACACTGAGTTAGTGTGGTTACATCACTGACATGAGAGCGAAGCGCAGTGCCCTTATGATGTCACCACACTTACTAGGTGTGGAATACCCAGCGAGTACTTCACACTTAGAGGCATCTTACTGTATATAAGAGGAGACTGTTTCGGAAACACTAGTCTTCAATTTTTGTGCTTACCTGAAGTGCTTTTTGTTACTGTGTGAGCTATTTATGCTGCACTCATGGAGAGCCGTTTTGTACAGCGATTGTGATGACTTGTTAAAATCAGCTACGGTAATCAGCTCGCATTCTGCAATGACTCAGGAGGAGAACAGAGCTCATTACCACAGCTGTGCAGAGAAACAATTCATGTTCTAGAAGAAAAAATGACTCACCATAGTAATGTTGTTTCTTCTAATGGAGTCTTGCTGTATTTTGACAATACGCAGTATGACCGACCGGTTCAGCTGCCCAGGAGAACCAAGAGTTAAACACTATGCAAATGCATAGAACGTTGAGCTCAAGCTTGGTTTTCAAACCACCGTCCTCAGTACATTCTATGTAACTGACCAGATTCTTCCGAAGCTACTAATAATAAAACTAAATAAATAATTGACAAGCATAACTAACACCCAAAAGGGAAAATACACACCAGAAAAAAGGGCATACTGAAGACTCAAGTCACTGATGCCCAGTAAGAAACACCACCGACTGGTGGTTTAGAGAATAAACAACTGAAATGCGGAGACCCCGCTCCCTAGGTTCCAGAGGGCAGGCAGGACGGGAGGTAAGAATACAGCAAGACTCCATTAGAAGAAACAACATTACTATGGCGAGTAATTTTTTCTTCAAACAACACGAAGTCTTGCTGTATTCTGACAATATGCAGACTACCAAGCAGTGCCCCATGGAAGTGGGCTCAGAACCTACTTAGGGAATAGGCTCTGCAGTACTGCTGTGCCAAACCTAGCATCACTCCTGGCCTGTGTATCCAGGCAGTAGTGCTTAGTGAATGCGTGAACAGTTTTCTAGGTAGCTGCTTTGCAGATGTCAAGCAATGGGATATCTCTGGCAGCTGCTATTGAAACAGCTATCCCCATAGTGGAGTAAGCCCTCAAGCTCTCTGGTGGCTCCTTACCCAGTTTGCTGTAGCAGAACTGAATGCAGGCCACAATTCATCTGGCGATGGTCCTCTTAGAGGCTGGCCTGTCTTTGCCCACTTCACCATAGGTAAGGAACAGCGGAGTACAGTCCTTCCTATGTTCTTTTGTTCTGTCCATGTAATAACTGATGGACCTTTTCACATCCAGGCTATGCAGCCTGCGTTCACCTGAACTGGAATGATCAGTGAAGAAGACAGGCAGTGTTATGGAATGATTCAGGTGCAAGTCTGAGACTACTTTGGGGAGGAACTTTCTGTTAGTCCACAGAACTATCTTGTCCCTGTGAGGGACAACGTAGTTTGGTTCTATTGACAAGGCCTGAAGCTCACTGATCCTCCTGGCTGAGGTGATGGCCACCAAAAACACAGTCTTCCATGTCATGAATTTGAGCTCTGCTGAGGACATAGGATCAAAAGGGGGCTGCATAAGCTGAACTATGCAGATATTAAGGTCTCAAGAAGGGGAAGGCTCCCTGTGAGGAGCATGAAGATGGAGCAACCCCTTGAAGAATTTCTTTAAGATAGGATGCGCAGCTAGGGAAGGGCCCTTCCCAGCCGACAGATAAACAGAAACAGCTGCCAGGTGCACCTTCAGGGTGGAGGACTGCAGGCCCAGAGATTGAATGTGAACTAAATAATCCAACAGGACTGCCAGGCCAACCTCCTGTGGGACCATGTTCTTCTGGGAACACCAGATGGAGAATCTCTTCCATTTGGAGGAGTACGTTTTTCTGGTGGAAGGTTTCCTGGAGACTCTAAGGATGTCCAGTACTCCTTCTGAAAGATGCAAGCCTGCATACTCTAAGTCTTCAAGAGCCAAGCCTTGAGCCAGAGTGACTCGAGAATGGGGTATAGGATCTTCTCTTGGGGACGACGTCAGGAGGTTGTGTTTCCTGGGGAGGCAAATTTGACTGGCCACTGACGTGGACAACAGCACTGAGTACCATGGCTGTCTGGCCCAATCTGGAGCTATCAGAATCATGGAGGCTGACTGAACCCTGAGTTTGACCAGGACTCTGGGTATCAAAGGGAATGAAGGGAAGGCATACAGGAATCTGCCCGACCAATCCAGCAGCAGAGCATCCAGGGGCACTGAACCCAGTGCCAGGGGTCTGCAGCAGAACTGAGGCAATTGATGGTTGTCTGGGGCTGCAAGGAGCTCTATCTCTGGAGTGCCCCACCTCCTGAAGACTCATCAGAATTTGTCTGTTCAAGGACCATTCGTGATGGCCATGGTTGATCCTGCTGAGGGCATCTGCCAGGACATTGTCCTTCCCTGGCAGGTGAACTGCTGACAGAGAAATGTTTAAGGAGAAGGCCAGACTCCAAACCTTCATGGCCTCCATGCACAGCACTGAGGACCATGTCCCTTCTTGTTTGCTGATGTAATAAATGGTAGTGGTGGTGTTTGTTCTGACTTGCACCACCTTCCCCTGTAGCATCTTAGCAAATAACTGAAGTGCCAAGAACACTGCTCTGAGTTCCAGGAGATTTAGGTTTAGCAGAGACTCCTACTGGAGCCAAGTCCCATGAGCAGTATGCCCCCAACCCAGTAGCGAGGCTTCTGTGGTCGGCACTACTGAAGGAGCTTGCTGAAGGAAGGGAACTCCTGCCCTGAGGTTGTCCCTGTCCTGCCACCACTGAAGAGCTTGTAGCAAGGTGGCAGACACTGGAATCAGTTTGGACAGGGAATCCTTCTGGGACCAAAAAGACCTCAAGTGGAACTGGATATCCCTCATCTGAAGTCTGGCACCTGAAACCACTGCTGTGGTAGCAGCAATGTGGCCCAGGAACTGAAGGAAATACCCCGCTGGGCTAAGGAACATGCAGGTGAAAAGACCCTGTCAACTGAATGATGGCGTCCATCCTTCCTGGGGGCAAGAAGGCTTTTTCTTGAAATGTGTTCAGCTCTGCCCTATGAAGTCCAGGATTTAAATGGGTTTCAGGACTGATGACTATTGATTCACCAGAAAACTCAAGGACTGGAGAGTATCCTGTGTGAGGGCTAGGGCTTCCTCTACCTGTTGTGGGGAATGACCCATTACCAATCAGTCATCTAGGTATGGATAAACCGAGACTCCCTGCCTTCTTGGGTGTGCCACGACTGCTAGGCACTTTGTGAAAGCCCTGGGGCAGATGTCAGTCCGAAAGGCATGGCCCTGAACTGATAATGGCCTGAAGGCAGTCTGAATCTGAGGTACTTTCTGTGGGACTGCCTGATGGGGATGTGAAAGTAAGCATCCTTTAAATCTAGGGATGCCAACCAGTCCCCTTGCCTGAGTGTAGGAAGAATGATCGCCAGAGTGACCATGTTGAACTTTGGCTTTGTGAGGTGCTTGTTTAGGTATCTCAGATCTAGAAAGGGCCGCCACTCCCCATTTTTCTTCAAGATTAGGAAGTACACTCCTTTTCCTCTGTGTAGAAATGGAACATGTTCCACTGCTCTGGCTAGAAGCAGAGTGGAAACCTCTGCTTCCAGCATGGCTGTTTCTGAGGGGGAGGCAAGTTTGAATGATCTTGCTCTTGTTTTTGGGAACAGTCAAACTGAGAGCAAGACCCTGGCCTACTACCTCCAGGACCCACCTGTCTGAGGTGATGGACTGCCAGACCTGGAGGAAGTAGGCCAGCCTGCCCCCCTACTGGTGGTGTGGAGGCAGCCTGAACAGACCTCTCAGGGTGTTTGTTTTGAGGGTGTGGTGGACTGAGAGGTTTAACCAGCACGGCCAGTGCCTCTTCTGCCTCTACATCTGAAGTAACCCCTAGGCTGCTGGTAGGAGTGGAAAGCTTAAGCCCGATGGAAAGGTCTAGTGTAAGGCCTACCTCTGCCTCCTCTAGCCTGCCTTTGAGGGGTGGCAGCTTTCTCTTTGGCAGCCGCATTCTTATAGGCTACCCTACACTCGTTTATCTTTTTCATGTATGCCTCTGTTTGCTCCCCAAAGAATTTTGTGTAAGGGGAAATTCAATGGCATTATTCTGTGTGTCCTTTGACAGGTTTATACAAATATGTGTTGGGGGGGTGAGGATATAGCATGCACCAAGCAGGAAAGGGATCTTGGGGTTATCATCTCTGATGACCTCAAGGCAGGGAAACAGTGTGACAAGGCAGCAGGTAAAGCAAATAGGATGCTGGGATGCATAGGCAGGGGCATCACCAGCAGGAAAAGGGAGGTCATAATTCCACTATACAAGACACTAGTGAGGCCCCACCTGGAGTACACTGTACAGTTCTGGAGACCATACCTACGTAAGGACATAGACAGGGTAGAGAAGGTTCAGAGGAGGGCAACAAAGATGGTGCATGGATTGCATCACAAGTCCTATGAGGACAGGTTGCAGGAACTGAACATGTACTCCCTGGAGGAAAGGAGGGAGAGAGGGGATATGATAGAGACATACAAGTATCTTACAGGGAGGAACAGGGTGCAGGAATACACTGTTTTTAAGCGAAAAAGATGTTCCAGAACTAGAGGGCATGGGATGAAGTTGGAGGGAGGACGATTCAGAGGAAACGTGAGGAAGAATTTCTTCACAGAACGGGTGGTGGACAAGTGGAACACCCTGCCAGAGGAAGTGGTGGGGGCTGAAACAATTACGGGATTTAAGAATGCATGGGATAGACATAAAGGAATTCTGGAGGTCAGGGGTAAGGGGCAACAGACTTCTTGGAAAACATAAACTGAACTTACAAGCTCAAATGGGCAGACTGGGTGGGCCATAGGCCCTTATCTGCCGACACTGTCTCTGTATCTATGTACACCTCAGCCAGGAGAACCTCCTGAGAGAGATGGCAGAAGCCATGGACTGAGAGGCTGCATCATTGGGATCCACTGCCATATGGAACTGGCATTTGGATGACTGGATCCTTTTTACTGACCAGCTCCTGTAAGTCTGCTGCCAGCTCAGGGGGAGCCTTTTTAGCTAGCTGGTCCACTGACTCCCAGAGAGACTTCTGGTACCTAGATACATAGGCCATATAGGATGCCTGTCTGATACCAAGGCAGGCAGCTAGGTACCCCTTCTTTGCTAAGGAATCAATTTTTCTTGCGTCCTTATCAGGAGGATAAGAGGCGAGAGGGGTGCCAGCTTTTTCACATGCTGCAGCTTGAATTACTCCCACGTGACTACAGTGGCTACTCAGAAATTCAGTGCCGTTGCCAGCCAATACATATTTTCTGTCCATTTTCTTATCCGTAGGGGGGACAGAACTTGGGGTCTGGAGGATTCTAGAGGTCTGTTTCTTGAGAGACTTGTGGATAGGAATCAAGAGTTCCTTGGAGACAGGGAGATCCATCATTTCCCTGTAGTCGTCCTATTCCTCCTCCTCGTCTAGTCTCCTAGACAGACAACTGCAGAGTTTCTGCTACCTGTCTCATAAAAGAAAAATGAGAGGTAGATTCTCTTGAAGGATGAGGGGGGAGATTCGTACTGAGGATGTTCAGGAGAAACCTCAGGCTCAACAGGTTCTCCTTCATCCTTATCATCATCATCCTCATATTCAAATTCATAATATTTCTCTGGATCCAGGGAGCCTGAAGGAACTGAACCAACAGGTGCCTGAACTGAGGCGTGTGCAAACGGTCATTGAGTCAGTTCATCCCAGCCGGGCTGTAGCGACTAAACAATGCGTATTGCTTTTGCGATTTCTTCAGCGGTTGGAACCGACCCGCTATTCCGCGGTTCTGAACCGCTTATTGTCTTCTTAGCAGGGCCCGTATCAGGGCTCGATTCAGCTTGCCTTTTACCAGATGAGGATTCACCTTGATCTGAGCGTTCGGCTGCAGGTTCAGCGGGTTCTTTTGAACGGGGCCAGACCTCAGAGGGTTTCTCAATTCTAGCCCTCAGTTTACCCAAACATCTATGTAGGGTAGATTGAGGGAAGTTTTTACAAATTTCGCAGTCTGATCGCAAATGGTCAAAACCCAGACAATACAGACACACCAAGTGCGGTTCAGCCTTAGCAAACTGCTCCCTGCACTCAGTGCACCATTGAAACCCAGTGGGACCGTTTTTTCTCTTGGGTTTCAGTGACATAACCTTTACCAAATTGAGAGCTTAACCCAGAGGCTTTAGTTAGGCCAGTTAAGCGAATCCAATTAAAATTATTTTATCCGAAGATGGCTTAGTCAGGCCTGGATAAAGAAGATAATCCAATGTATTTACCCTCGACGGCTTTAGTTAGGCCAGGAAAAAGAGAGAACAAAGTTTTAGGCAGCAAGCGGTTCAGCACCTGCATTAAATACTGAGAAAAAGTCTCGGTTTTTAGCCTTAAACTTTTAACTGGATCCCAAAACACAATAACGATATGTTTTAAATAACACTTTACCACAAAAAAAGAAACAAAAATCTTCAGTTCCCTCCTGGTTGCGAAGAACCGCTTGAAAACCAAAAACTTACCAAAATGATGTTAAACCTAGGCTAGTCTAACCTGTAACCGCAGGACAGAGGTTTGAAAAAACAAAGAAATAAATGGTGGTTTAAACAACCGTTGATATTTGAAATTCAACCAGAGAAGCTGAGCACCAGTCTCCAAAGGCGTCTTCACAGGCAAGCGGAGTAAAGAATCTGGTCAGTTACACAGAATGTGCAGAGGACAGTGGTTTGAAAACCGAGCTCGAGCTCAACGTTCTTTGCATTTGCATAGTGTTTAACTCTTGGTTCTCCAGGGCAGCTGAATCGGTCAGTATTACTGCATATTGTCAGAATACAGCAAGACTTCACGTTGTCTGAATACGAATTATTTCCTTGGAACGTGAAATAAAGCACTGAAGAGCCACTTCTGAAACAGGCTCATCATCTGTTACGCTGGCGACATCTTAAAGAACTCACAGCACTACATGTCTATACTCAGCTTAGTGGCGATCCAATTAAGAGGTTCTCAAGATAAAGCCAAAAATGTAAGTGTGATTATATTCCCCTATGGACCCATAATGGGATAAAATGGCGCTCTATGGAATGGGAAGGCTGGGGCCAACATAAAGCACCCAGGCTACTTTTGTCCAATAAACCCTGATTGGCTACTGCATAAAAAAGTGGCTAAGATAAAAAAAAGGATATACTGTTATACAGCAGTGCAGAAATGTGACTGGAACATTCCAACGCTCACTTTTTTTTATTTTAATCTATTCCCCTCCCCCACCCGCTTGATTAGCTCCATTTCACTAGTGGTGCTCATGTTTGTACCTTGATTGCGTCTCTCCTTTTCTGCTCAGCCTGTGTGTGAGCTTGTCGCCGTCGATCCTTGTACGATTCCTTGTAGGTCTCGTGCCGGTAATCACTGTCTTCATCATCTGCATTTTGAGAATAATCATTGTCTGTCATGTACTCAGCTACATGAAGGAACAGATGCATCAAATCACAATGATGAAGGAGAGGAAAAATGCTCGAGAAAAACTGTAAACAATGAAAATTGGCAGGTCTGCATCAACAGCACCCGTAATGGCTTGTACTGGTTATGTTTCTGTGCCACAGTGCTCTTGTTGAGGGTGACTGATTTTAAGGCCCTATTCAATGATATTGACCCATAATCACTGCGGCAAACCATCAATACAATCACAAGGTTTAAAAAAAAAAAATGGCCCTCTGATGCATCTAGTGGACTACAAAAATAAATAATTCACCCAGTCAATGAAGCTGCCGAGCAGCTGTCCTGTCAGTGCAGAGGTAGCACTACTGCATGCAACGCTAGCAGCCCAAGTCCAGGAATGAATTCAAGTCGTTGAGGCTGGGTGGGGGAAGAAAGATGGAGCATTAACGGACTGCTCTACACATTTTTGGGTGGGGGGGGTCAACCTACTCACTGTCTGACTACCACCTTGCAAAGACAGGTGGTATTATGTCTGGGTCGACATATTAAGGGAAAGGTCATGGCTGAAGCTGGCATGAACTGTGCATGTGAGAGACGTGTGCCTTGTGTGTTGCTCCATGGCCATGAGCCAGGGGACGAAAGGAGGCACAAAATGGCCACTGATCAGGCAGACGATGCACTGGACGCCCCTGTGTCCATCATCGGGTGTCCTCTCCTCTCCTCTCTCCTGTCCTGCTCCTGGGCTTCAGCTTGCCACGGATAGCTGAACACTTGAGGGAAGCTGTCTAAGGAGTGGACAGACAGCCTACACTCCCAATCTGAGGGGGCAATGCAGGGTCTGCCCATCGGTGGCCAAAGGAGTCCACAGGGTATCCAAAAGAGTTGCCTACATGGACAGGAGGTGGCACTGGCAAACGGCAGTTATAGTCAGAAGGGCTGAAGGTAATTTATTTATATATATATATATAAATATATAAACACACACACACTTTATGGATTTTTTTTGCCCCATTTTTCATTTTATGGATTTTTGGGCCCGGTTTTTTTTCCCCATCTCCAAACCTCGGCTGCGTGTGTGCACATGGAGGCATGCGCATGTCACGGCTTGAGGTGCCTTCCCACAACTCGCTGCCCCTTCCCCCCTACACTAGCCACCAGACCTCCACCCACTGGCAGCGGAACTATGGGGGGACGACCACCACCCCGAGAGAGGAGAGCTGCCAGTCGGCTGCTCAATCCTGCCCGTGCCAGCTCCCTGACAGCCTGAGTCCATTCCTGAACCCAGATCGCCGGTGTGACACGACGCAAGGCGTCCAGCATCTCAGCCCTCTGAGCCACAGGGCTGAGGGTAATTGACAAAAAGCAGTCAAAACAGACTCCAAGCCACCAGTACCTGGGTTATGAAACAGACTCTGATCTCTGAGGGGCCAACTTGGGGAAGGATGACTAAGCATCCCGTGGATATCTCTCCTCCTTAGAGGAGGGGGACAGTGCATACTGCTACATGGTCACCATCTAGTGGAGGCCAGTTGGTACAGCATCACCACCTAGTGGATGCTAGGTACTACAGCAGTACTCTGTGCATCCAGAGAGCCTGATTTGTATGGCAATATCGCGCTGTACGACAGCACACGAATGTGCCTCACTGCACCCGACGCAGACCTCAGGAAGGGGAGGAAATACCTCCAAACAGCAGGATGGGGACCCTGCAGGTTCTGGAGTACTGACTGCAGCACCCAACCACCACATAGTGGTCCTGGGTAAGAGGTGGGATAAGTCCCTAAGGTAGGTGATGAGGCTGAGTGACGCTGTCTGAAGGAGGACCAGTCGGGGCAGTTTGGAGGAGAATTACATGATGGAAGCAAAACGAAGTTCTACAACCCGGGTGGCGTTGGTGCAGACATTTGGCTTAACCCAACCCAAAATGGCCAAACAAGATACAACGAGTTAACGTTCAGAATTAGCAGGCTGAGTATTCCAGTGATTAGAACACTGCGACCTTGGAAATCCCATGTTTGAATCCTGCCACTGCCACGGACACACTGTGACCTCTCTGGACCCCACTGAACGGCACTGTTGCATCTCAGCTTACCTGTTCTTGGCAAATAAATGGGAAAAACAAAAACCAATGCCTGGCTAATATTCTCCCTAACACATTAAAACATTTCTCACACACACACACACACACACACGACACAATATATACAATATTTTTATCATTTTACATTAGGATGTGCTACCAATTTATGCAATTCAAATAAAGTATCCTTTTTTTAAAGTGCGTTAATTTACAGAAAGGAATATAATAGGTACAAAAGAACTGATTAATTGCTCACAGAATTAATCCAGTATTTTAAAAAAGGCCACTCTTGCACCGCTTTCAAGGGATGTCCTCCAAAATGTTAACACTCTACAGTCTACAAGGCTTTTCCAAGGAAGTGCATTAAATGTTTCAAGGAGAATAGAGACTCATTTAAAGTGAGTTTCCAGCAGCCAGGAAAACTTTGTAAGTAGAATAATCAGATGAACTTTTACTTATATTTCATTCATTTTGTGCATCTATCTCCCCTCAATCTTTACTTATTTAGTTGTTGTTGACAGCAAAGAGAGTGCTAGACAATACTGCAGATTTTCAGGGGTGGGGGACAGGGGGTGTCACAGGTGCAAACCAAACTCAAATTGAGCCAGAGAAAGCTGCTGGTGATATTTTAGTGACTGTGAGGAATTTGACCAGGATACCAGAGAAATTCCCCTACTGGTTTTGGGAAATGCCATGGGATCTTTAACGTCCACCTAAGTAGTCACCTGAAAAGGCAGACAGGACCTCAATTTAGTGTCTCATCCAAATGATCACACAACGCAACATATAGCATCACCTCAGTAGTGAACTCAGGTGTCAGTGTCTATGGTTTGAGGCCAGTCCTGACCTGGGACTAGAACCCACAACATTCTGACACAGAAACAGATGTGCTACTAACTGAGCCATGCTGACGCTTTACGACTACTGAGGACATCTGCATGGAACCAAGATCCTTGTCCCCTATATGTCATCTGTTTCTTTGCTTTAACCTCTAATGTAGTCACAATCCTCTGTTAGTGATATAATCACAATGTGTTGCCAGGAAAAGGATTATAAAGTCACAAACAGGAATGAGACTTCATTGGACGTTGAAGTAGGAGTACCATATGACAAATATCCTGCTGTCATGCATACATCGTCAGTAATACATAATGAGGGTGCGACTCATCCTCCAGCTGCAAGGGAAGCTGTAGGTTAATAAGGCCCCCAGGTGGCAGTTTGTGCAGCCAGACCGGCAGGAGGGATGTCACAATATCAACTTTTCAGTATCATATCATCTATGTAAAAACATCATGGTATACTGATTATTACGACACTCTGCAGCATTTCAAATTTAAGGAAACTAATAAAATCTGATTGGAGGAAGGTGGGAATACTAGAGTCAAGGTCACATCTGGAGAGGGGCACACTACCAGAGCAGCAAGACAGTTTATCACAGTGTATCACAGTATATTGTGCTGCACGACAATCATATATATTTCTTTTTTACAACAAAACATTACTGCCAGAGGGAATTATCATGATACATTGTCAAATTGGGACATCTCTAGTAACAGGTGAGGAGGGGAAGAAAAATACAGGTTACTCACCTGTAACAGGAGTTCTAGGAATGGTATATGTTGTTCATCCACACTCATTGGCAGGTATCCTTGCCGCTTTAAATCTTGCCGGAAGGTCTTCAAGCTTGCTCCTCCCACCCACCGGGTGGTATAACTCAGCTCCGCCCCATGGCATAGATCTGGCCCGCTGGAAGCTCAGGTTGTCTTGGAAGCCGGGAGTCGGGTGGGTGTGGATGAACAACATATACCATTCCTAGAACTCCTGTTACAGGTGAGTAACCTGTATTCTAGGACATGGATATGTTGTTCATCCACACTCATTGGCAGATCCTAGCAGTTCTCCGGGAGGAGGGAGGCAAGACGACACCCCAATACTTACTTGGGAAAGAGAGACTGGAGAACCGAGGCCCCAAAACCAGCATCCCGGCGTGACTCAAGGTCGATGTGGTAGTGGGTAATGAAGGTGTTTGCTGACTTCCAGGTAGCAGCCCTGCAGATTTCCTGGATAGGGACGCCCTGGAAGCAGCCACCGCTGCAGCAGTATGGCGGTAGAATGAGCTCTTATCCTCTGGGAGGCTCCATGCCCGCCAACTTATAGCAGAGATCTATGCAGGAGGTTACCCACCTGCTTATCGTCCGCTGGCTGCAGGTCTGCCAGATGCGGCTTCAGCGTAGGTGACAAACAGCTGGCGAACCTCTCCCAATTTCAGCCGTGCGCTCCTTATAATAGCGGCGCCCTTCGGGAGTCAGAGTATGGAGCCTATATTCGCCTCGAGGTGTGATTGGGGTAGAACACCGGCAGAGTCAACACCTGGTTAAGGTGAAACTCCGACACCACCTTCGGAAGGAATTTCGGGTGGGGGCGCAGGACAACCTTGTCCCTGTGGAAGACCAGGTAAGGAGACTCGATGGAAAGCGCCTGGAGCTCTCCCATCCTTCTGGCTGACGTGATAGCCACCAAGAAGGGGTCTTCCACGACAGGTGAGAGAGAGCACACCTGTGCATAGGTTCGAATGGCTTGCCCATGAGCTTTGCCAGTACCAGCAGTAGATCCCGTGGAGGTGGGGTTCCCGCACTGGAGGAAATGTGATCAAGGCCTTTGAAAAAGCGCCAGACCACCTCTCCTCCGCCACGACTGCTTCCGCCCGCGCCTGTAAGCAGAGATGGCTGCCAGGTGCACCTTTAGGGTCGCCGACCCAAGCCCTTGACTAGAAAGGGACCATAAATAGTCCAAGATGCTTGCCAGGAACAGGAGGAAGGGTCCAAGCCCTTGTCTGACACCAAATGGAAAACCTTTTCCATTTGAAGGCATAGCATTTTCTGGTCGACTCCTTACGGGACGCCTCAACTACATTGAGGACCTTGTCGGAAAGACCCAAGGCCTGGAACTCTAGCCGCTCAGGAACCAGGCCGTCAGGTGCAGGGATTGAAGGTCCGGATGGAACACCTTCCCCTGATTGACTGAGAGCAGGTCCGGGCGAGCTGGAAGCTGCCGCGGAGTCCTGGAGCTGAGACTGAGGAGATCTGGGTACCAGAACTGGCGAGGCCAGTCTGGGGCTATCAGAATCACCTGCGCCTTGTCCCTCCTCGCCTTGAGAAGCACCTTGTGGATCAAGGGAAATGGGGGAAAAGGCGAAAGAGGCCCGGGGTCCATTGCCTCGAGAAGGCATCCCCCTGCAGCGAGCCCTGCTGAGGGGCGGGCATGGAACAGACTCAGCTCGTCTCTCCATGGAGGCAAACAGGTCCACCTGAGGTGTGCCCCAAAGGGAGAACAGATACTGTACTACCTCCGGCAGAGAGACCACTGTGGATGCAGCCCTATCCGGCTCAGGGCATCGGCCAGGGTGTTGGAGGCCCTGCCACGTGAATGGCTAGGAGATCCGCCTCCAGGCTGCGATGCAGTGACCAAATGCGGAGAGCTTCCTTGCATAGAAGCATGGAGCGCCCCGCCCTGGCGGTTTAGATAGTACATGGTCGGGTATTGTCCGCCTGGACTCGGACCACTTGACCCCGGAGGAACGGAGCAAAGGCGGTGAGAGCTAGGCGGACCGCCGGAGCCCAGCAGGTTGATGTGGCATCGGACTCCCAGGGACCAGAGGCCATGAGCCCGTGTTCCCCAGATGGGCACCCCAACCCATCAGAGAGGCATCGGTCGATAGAGAGACCGTCGCTCGGGCGGACAAACGGGATGCCCTCCGCAAATGATCTGGAACGGTCCACCACTGGAGAGCGCTCCACATCCCCTGCTCACCGACACAAGCTGGTCCAAGGGATCGCAGCGCCAGGACCACTGGCTGGCCAGTCCCCACTGAAGGGACGATGTTCCAGCGGCCCAACGGACCACGCTGGTGCAGGCCGCCATGAGACCCAGGAGGCGAGGAAGTCCCGGCAGGGCGCAATTGCCCAACCAGAAATGATCGGGCAAAGGAGGAAAGAACTCGGCCCTGTCCGCCGGAGCCGCGCCTGGCTCAAGAGAGTCGAGCTGCGCCTGATGAATAGAATCACCTGCTTCGCCTCGAGTTCGACTTGGCCTCGCTGATAAGGAGGCCCAGTTGAGAGCAGACCTGGAGGGCCAGATCTCTGGACCACTCCGCCTCCTTCCTGGAGGGAGCTGCTATCAGCCAGTCGTCCAGGTAAGGGTACACCCGACCCTCGGCGCCGCAGAGAATGCTGTCACCACTGCCATGCATTTGGTGAAGACCCTGGGAGCTGGAGACAAGCCAAGGGCATGGCTTGAACTCAAGAGGGATCCTTCCGTCCGAAGCGAAGGAATCTCTGGTGAGACGGACGGATAGGGACGTGAAAAACGCGCCCTGCAAGTCCAGAGAGCAGAACTCACGCCGCGCTCCAAGGATGGTATTATCTGAGCCAGAGTGACCATCCTGAAGGTTCGAGACCTTAGGAACTTGTTTAGGTCGTGGTAGGTCGAGAATGGGCGCCAGCCCCCGTGTCTGCTTCGGAACCAGGAAGTACCTGGACACAAACCCTGGTCTGAAGGAGGGTCCACCACTTCTTACCACCTCCTTCTGGAGGAGGAGAGCGATGTCGGCTCGACGAGCCGCCAGTGAGGCTGGGGATCCCGGCTCCCGAGGGCGATGGCTCTGAAGGGTGGTGCCTGCTCGAATTCCAGAGGCAGGCCTCTTCCCACCACCTCCAAGACCCACCTGTCCGTGGTAACAGCGGACCAGGCGGAACGGAAGTGCGGAGCCGCCTTCACGGGGACCCAGGGGTAGGACGGGGATGGGGCGACACCCCTCAGCCCGTCCACTGGGCAGGCTTGGAGGAGGGACCGCCGAGGGACCTCCTGGGCCCTTTCCTCCCTGCCTCCTGTTAGAGGAAGCCGGGCGTTTGGGTTTGGGATGCCAAGGCCGAGCCTGCTGGCCCTGACGTTGTTGGTCAAGCGTCAAGGCGAAGGACTGAAAGGGCTTAGGCTGTGGTTTGATGCCTTGTCCTTCTGAGCGGAAGAGACCGAGTCCAAGGTGGCATTGGACTTCTCGATCCTCTGCAGGTGACCTTCCACCCCAGGGTCAAGAGGTCAGTCCCCAAAAGGGAACATCCGCCAACTTGTGCTGGGTATCCGAGTAAAGGTGGATATCCTCAGCCAAGCCCGCCGACGATAGCCACTGCGGCCGCCACCGATCTGGCACATGAGTCCCCTATATCCAAAGCAGTCTGGAGCTGCTGTTTGGCCACTGCCTGCCCTGGTCCCGCACCTGCTTAACCGTAGTCTGCAGATCGGCGGGAAGATGAGGGATGACCTCATCCAGGGAGCCCAACAGGGCATGAGAAAAATGTGCCATGAGGACGGCCGAACTGGCCTGACGAAGGCCGAGAGAGGACGCAGCGTAGACTTTTCGCCCGACATAGTCCAATTTCTTGGACTCCTTGTCAGGAGGTTTGTCCACAACCCTGGCGTTGCCGGCGCGCCGGAAAACGCTGTCGGTAACCAACCCCTCAGCAGAGGGGTGTTCCGAAAAACCGGACAAGGAACCGGTAGGGACCGCATACTTCCTGGCCATCCTGGCCGAAGGCGCAGGGCAGGAAGCAGGGCGCTGCCAAAGCTCCAGTGCCGGACCCACTATGGCCTCGGCCACCGGAAAGGCCTCCGTCGGAGAATCCCCTCGGTCCAGAATCTCCGTGAGGGGATACCTGGCCCGTTTGGAAACGGGTTCGAGCTCCATCCCGGTAGACTCCGAGATGAGCCGAAGCAGTCCTAGGAAGGACGACGGGCTATCGTCCATTGACTGACCTCCTGAAGACTCCAAGTCCAGTCGCTTGGAGAAAAAGGAGGAATCATCTTCAGACTCGGAAGAATCCTCGAAGAGCTGCCTCTGGCCTGAGCCACCTTCACCTGCCGAGGTCGGTCGGGAGTGAGGGTAACTGACAGCCGATGGGGTAGACCTTAGCCGACCGAGAATCTTGGTCGGAGCCCCAACTGGTGCTGTGGAGGCGGAGGTTCCACCGAATCGGTGGAGCAGTTGGTTTTGGCCGAACAACCGCCTGGGTATAGGCCCTCGGATAAGTCGAGGGTTGTGTCGGCCGCCCGTGACAGCGACTTAATGGCCGGGGCGCGACGGGCCGGCTTATTCCCGCCAGGAGGAGTTGTTGCAACATAAGGTCCTCGCATGGCCGACGTACTTACGCCAAGCCTCTCATCCGAGGAGGAGGACGGGACGAGCGGCGACGCCCATCACTGTGCCGACCGAGACCGCCTATGACGGTGGATCGGCTGGACCGCCAAGAGGTCCAGACCGAGACCGAGAGTCCCGGAATTTCCGAGGTCGGTGCGGGGAGGTGTCGGCCGGAACCGGCACTCCCTTCGGCTCGGATGGTCCATCCGAGGGCTCCGGAACCGGAGGCATAGGCGAGCCCACGGGATCCTCAACTCCTCCCGGGGGAACCGGGGAGAGGGGAATCTCGGCTGCTAAAGGCGACAGCCCGTCCAATGGGTCGAGAAAAATCTCGACTTCATCGGTGGGAGTCTCGGTCAACTGACCTGATGGGGACACCGTGAGGCCAGTGGCCGAAGCCGAGCGGTCGACCGAAGCCGACGGTCGACGGTCTGGAGAGGGACTTTTCCTGGCTCCCAAGAGGCTGACGGAGGGGACTTACTCTGTCCCTCTTTGGACCGAGAATAAGGTCCAGCAGACACAGGCCCTTCCTTTAGTGGAGAGGGACGACAAAACTCCTTAAAAGAAGCCGCGTAGGAAGAACCCAGAGAGCGCGGATAAATGCCGCGGCCGAGGAAGATACGGCCCGCGCTACCCTCCTCTCTTCGAGGGCTGACCATCCGCCGAGCTGATCCGCCGAGCCGCCGCCGTGACACCGCCAACCGGGCCTCCTTGGACTTCACCGAGGGAACGCTCGGACGGCCCAGTTGCAATCGGGCAGCACGGTTTCTCGAGGACGAGGGCCGAGAAAGATGAGCACAGGTCGCAAGCCCGCGGGTCGTGCTCAAGGCCTAAGCAGTAGACACGTGGAGTGTGGATCCGTCCGAGACATCTTTCAGCCGCATGGGCATCTCCAAATCCGAGTCGATTTGTCCATCGCAGTCGCGAGGGATAGAAGACTGAAGTCTTTTGCAAAATTTATTTATAACCGCAAACGGAGAATAGGAACTAGTCACAAACGAGAGCGTCATGAGGGAACCTGAGCTTCCAAGCGGTAAGGAAGATCTAGGCGCCATGGCGGAGCGAGAGTTATACCACCCGGGTGGGTGGGAGGAGCAAGCTTGAAGACCTTCCGGCAAGATTTAAAGCGGCAAGGATACCTGCCAATGAGTGTGGATGAACAACATATCCATGTCCCTAGAACCAGGAGTTTCGGTCAGCATAACGCTGCACTACTATTAGCTGTATGAGGAGGCAGACAGTGAGGGGCAGTCGGATGGGATGTTGCCACTGAGATAATTGGTGGGGTGGGGTGGGGCACCATGCTACTCTCATTGATGTGAAAATAATGGCAGGCGAGATGGGAGGTTACAACACAGATAACCAGTGTGGGGGCAAGTAGATGGGGAAAATGAATGTCAAAACACCATGCTACTCACTTTTATGTGAAAATAATGCCAGTCAGGATTGGAGGCTGCCACAGAGATAACGTGCATGTGTGTGTGTCATGGGGGAAGGGCATGCAAGTAGATGGGGATGTCAAAACACCATGCTATTCCCCTTGATGTGTAAATAAGATTCTTTTGTCTGGCACAATAATGCAGTGCCATCCCAGAGTGTAAAAATACAAGCCCATGAAGAACAATGCAATGGGCTGTTTACACATTAAATCTATGCATGCAGAATTAAAGAGCAGCTTCCTAGTAGTTGCTCCCCACCCCAGCATAGTTGATAACTGACTGGCAAGAGTTTGCTGAAGAACATTCAGTGAAATTTCTATTTATAAAGTTATTTCTCCATATTTAGTTTAGCCACTGCCGAAAACAGACAGATTTCCTAGCAAAGCCACGCCCCATCAGCCTACTGTATGAAGTCTGCTTTTAGGATGTCACAACCAAGGGTGTATAAAGGCACTTCACTGAGTTTATGGGGCGATATTTCTATAAGTATAACATTTCAATTGTAATTAGTAATAAATCGTGAGTTACTGACTGACTCTATTAGTCGGTCGCTTTGCTTTATTACAATCACAACTGTAAGTGGTATAATAAGGTATAGAAATATCGCCCCCATAGAACTCAATGGGGTGCACACATGCAGCCTTTGTTTTGTGACATCACAAAATGGGGTTGCATGGGGGGTGGCTTTGCTTTCGGGAAGTCGGTCTGTTTTTTTCGGCAGTGGCCCAAACTAAAATTACAGAGGAAATAACTTTATAAAAATGGAGAATTTCACTGAATGATTTCTGCAGCAAACTCCTGGCCAGGTCAGTTATCAACTACGCTTGTGGGGGGAGCAGTTGTTACCATACTGTGAAGCTGCTCTTTAAAGAAGAAAAAGACCATTGGTCCATCAAGTTCTTCCAGCCCAGCAGCCCAGTGGAAGACAGCATCACCCCTTTTTCTTCAAGACATTTGTTGAGCCTGAGCTTGAAGGTCACTACAGAATCAGCTGATGTAATCTTTGGAAGTCTAGTCCATGTCTCCACCACCCACTGTGCAAAGCAGTTCTTTGTGACTGTTCCCTCGAATCTTCCTCCTTTCTGCGATTTTGCATCACCCCTTATCCTTTTATCCTCATGCATCCTGAAGAACTGCATGTCGTCGGACAATGACAATTTTCACAGTCAATCGAACTGGGTCTCCAGCACAACTGCCACCCATCTCTAGAGCAGTTTATTATTCTAATTTTTAGTGGTTTACATCTGAGCAGTTAATGAAGGGCAGAAGGGGTACAGAGAGTAAAGAATGAAATAATTTCAAAGAAAATAAATGTGCTGTCACCTGTGTTTGGTACAGAGGAGGCACTAGTTGATCCAATACTGTTTGCCCTGGACACTATACTTCCTTTCCTGGTGCTGTCTGAAAAGAATGCTGCACACAAAGTAAAGGATTAATTGTGAATTTGGCATTACTGACCTATATTTAGAGACAGGCAAAGCGGTATGTGATAGAGAAACAGATGACAGAAAGATCAGTAGACAGACTGAAACACAGCAACCTAGTACTATGGTACCGGAAGGAGTTGGGGTCCACCTTGTCTGCCCCTCTTGCTACATAGCAGTGACTGTACATATATACACATATATATGTAACATACATTGATGGGACTTTTTCCCCTGTATACCATTTCCCAGCACACTCAGTTGTGAATAAAACTAATAGTAACCATCCAAATGTATTCTATAACATAAACGAAGAGTACATCTAGTATACTCGTAAACACAATTCTACTGGAGTCCAGAGTGGCCTGCCTCCTGGGAAGAGAAACAAAGAGGGAGGAGTCTACTCTAGACAAAGCCTGCCTACGTCCAGACCACCTCTGGAGATAACCCACTCATCAAACAACACAGTCAACTTTTTCATATTTTATTATAATTGGCAACTGTGTGGTTAAAAATTGCCTTGCCAATGTTTTGAAGGAAAAACCTTCTTCCTCAGGGCAAGCAGTTACTGCCCCGAAGACTTCCGTTCTTCCAGCTGTATTATAATTGCTCTTTACATTGACTAATTTCCTTTTGTAATAAGTAAACAAAGCCTTGTTGGCATTATCTAGAGACCAATAGCTTGATTTTCAAAGAGCCTGCAGTCCGCCCGCAAGCTGCAGCAGTCTCAGGGCGCATCAGAGACCCCGTGCCGTATTTTAAAACAATGAGGATCCCTGCACCCAAGACCTGCGATTTACCACATTCACAGGGTTGCTCCGAAATGGAGTACCTGCGCATTTTGACGGAAGGATCCATCACCCCTCCCCCCCCCTGCCTGGCACAACACTCGAGGGGCCGTGAAGGGTGGGGGGTCCTGTAAGGAGGGGGACTAGGGCAGAAGCAGCATGGGGGGGCCTTAGAGGGTGACAGGGGCACAGTGGCAATGTGTAGGGGATGAGGTTGTACCCTGTGGGGGCGCTCCATGCTACTACTTACAGTCGATCAGACTGGGTACAGGGGGCTGGCAGAAAAGGACCGGGACATGGCCTCAGGAGGCTACAACCCTGGCACCTGCCTCATAAATGCCACTGACCACAACACCGTCGGTGGACAGAAGCCTGCCCCCATGCAGGGAACCTGATACCAGCGGAATGCCACAGTGTCCGGAGACCGTTCCCAGACACCACTTGCACCCTGCATCCTGCAGCCACTGCTGCCCACTGACGGCATTGTGGTCAGTGGCAACTACTGGGCAGGTGCCAGGACTGTATCCTCCTGAGGCTGGGTCCTGGTCCCTTTCTGCCAGCCCCATACCAGGTCCGATTGGCTGTAAGTAGCAGCACAGGGCACCCCCACAGGGTGCCTCAACATCCCCTGCACATTGCTGTTGTGCCCCTCGTCACCCGCTAGGACACATAACCATGCTTCTTCTGCCCTCAGTTCCCTCCTTGCAGCTCCTCCCCATTGCTGCCCTGCCCAACAGTGGCGCATCACCTTAGGCAATCTCCTGGCTGGTCTAAGGGCAGTTCCCTCTCGACCACAACAGCGGGGCTTGTAGAATAACAAAAAAGGGGCATCATACACCTTTGGTGCAGGTACCCTGTGTCAAAGTTTTTCATTTGAAAATCGAGCCCCAGGTCTCTACTGTGCCACTCCCCAGTCTGTGCAGGCTGAACGAGTCGGCGCCTTGCCTGCCAAATGACAAGGCCATCAATGGTACTAACCAGATCATAAAACAACTCACCCTTTGGGCACAAGGCTTAATGATCTGGTAAGCCCACTCTGGTTCACTTCCTTGCATATACCAGACGTATAATCAGATGCGTTTTCATGAATACCTCCAAGTTTCTTTACTCATGAGTGATGCAGCCACGAGTGTATAATTAGGTTTGGAGTTATGAGTGAAAATTAATCTGATATACAATCAGGGCAAGTGCAATAATTGGTTATACAACTCAAAGACGAGTTGTTAATATAAACAGCTACTCCTGACTGGTTAAATGTTGATGACATATATGTAACAAAACACTGATTACTATGGACATACTTGAAAATAAATGTTTCCATGTATGACCACCTCCAGATATTAGGTTTTATCTGTCTCTGTTTATATCCACCCCAGCTGAATGCACGCGCGCACACACACACAGAAAGAGGGGTAGGTTATAGACTTAAACACACACACACCACACCCACACCCCCGCCCACCAAAACAGAGGGATCAATTACAGGCTTCTGTTAAATACTGTCTTCTACAGAATCAAAATGTAACTGTGAACATACAATTTAAGAAACTGGCTGCTATAACTTAAGTTGTGCTTAACACGTATATATTCTATTTGCACACCATATCATGGTAACCCTCCACGCATGTGTATGTTAATTTCCTCCTGTAGTTGCTCATGTCTAGTGCACCCTCTCTGTTCACAGTTATGGGAGCATTGTATCTGTATGTACTGGATCTATGTTCACTTTTACTATCTGTAAATCATGTATAACATCATATTGTTCTATCTGTATTGCTCCTTTCCCCCCCTTCCCCCAGGACGCATCTGGAATCAAGCAGATCACCACTCAGTATGCCTTCCTGGTAAAATTCTTAAATAAATAAATAAGTTTGTTTTTAGCACCAAGGGAACAGCTGCATCCGATTACTGTAGTGTTTTGTTATGCCCGAAAAGTTTTTTTTTTTTTTTTTTTAAACCAAAACAGTGATTTGAGCCCCCATTTAATGCAATTTTACTATGGTTGGGTTCTTTAAAAAGATTACTTTATGCAAATAAATGCAGAAACAAACAAAAAAAAAAAATCCACCTAAGTCATTACATAATAAACATCGTATTTTGGAAGCTGCAGGTTGAAATGTGAAAATATTCCACTGCCTATTCTACTTCAAGGGCTTCTGAGTGATCTCCCCAAGGGCATGACCTATTTATTAGATAAGGAGGGTTAACCCACAACAGATTATGGGTTTACTGAGCATTAATCCTTGCTTGAGGCATAAGGCCGCAGGCAGAGTGACTTCAACCACCCAGGCATGGATTAATCCTCAGTAAACCCATGCCCTGGAGTGGGTTAATCCTCCTATAAAATGGGCAACTTTATTTTAGAGGTTTACCTAAATAAATATTAAAAAAAAAAAAAGTTTACACGCACTTGAAATAAACAGTTCTTCCGCCTAATGGGTTTCTCCTTCTGAGGATACCATAGTTATAGTTCTCCACTAGATGGATTTGTCCTAATGAGGATGCCATAGCTGTATTTTTTTACATGCTTCTCTGGTGGAGTGATCTGAAAAAGTCACTTTACATTGCTGTCACTCAGGATTTTATACTGCAACAAGGCAACTGTGGGTTTAAAGGGAATTAATCCATGGTCAGGTGACCTGTTTTGACAAATCAGAATACAGGATTTTCAGCACCCATTTTATAATGAATAATAATACCGTTATGTGTCCTGAACAAACCAAGGGTGCACTGTGTCAGCAGCTCAGTTGGTAGAACTCTCATCTCTGGGCCATGAGGAAAAGTACAGTTACGTAACAACTTACCATAACGCCCGCCCGTCGGGCTCAGCGGTGGGATTTCCGCTGCGGCCGCTCGCGACCACCGGAACGACCCGGATCGTCGGAGGTCGCCGGGGGGAGAAGGATAGAGCGTCCACCTGACTGCTTTCCTTCTCTGGGGAGGGTGAGGGCAGCAATCAGGGCGTACGGGCGGACCCCTGGCGGAGGCCGGGGGAGTGCAAGCGGCCGACGCTTGCAGTTCCGGGAGGCGGGGCGGACACTGGCGTCATTGCATGTCCCCGCCTCCCCAACGAAAAATGGTGGAAAAAGAGGAGGCGGGCAAGGACCACCGTAGGAATGAAGCCCTCCCCGGAGGACCTCAATTCGCCACCGTCGTTGTGGGTCCCCAACTAGACACTAGCCCATGGCTACCAGGAATGGTGGCCCGGGCCCCTCCGGGGGTAAGCCGGGTGACCGAGGGACCCTGGCAACAATAGGGCGGGCGGAGGTCTCCGGGGGCCGTGACCAGGGCTGAAAGAAGACAGGGTCCTGCCAAAAAAAAAAAAAGAACTTACCATAATAGTAGATCTTCGAGAGAGGCTCTTGCAGTAGGTGTTCACCAGTAGGACTAAGCCCCAGGCATCAGGACCCCACGGAAAAATCTTCTAGCTAGCAGTCTCTGGCGGGGACCACCCCCGATGTCACCTGACCGACGTCAGTATAGAGGGGGCGGTCGCCACGCCCGCCTTCCAGTTGTCCCGCCGGAGGCCAACAGGACATAACAGGAGAAGAGGAGATGCCCCCCCAAAAAAGAAGAAAACTCGAGGGGATGGAGGGAGGGAGAGCAATACCTACTGTATTTTCTTACTTCGAGAGGGCTCTTGCAGTAGGTATTCACCAGTAGGACCGAGTCCCAAGCAGTACGGAAGAAGTCTGAATCCAGGGAGGGGGAGAAAAAACATCCACGTACAGAATGGACTGGCAGATAATGGAGCTCAAGAAAGGAGCCCCTGTAAGACCGCCAAACCGAAACCTGCCCTGCGGTGAGGGGCAATGTCCAAGCTGTAATGCTTTGTAAAAGTATGTAAAGATGTCCAGGTAGCGGCTGCACCAAATTTCTGCAGCTGATACATTCCTGAAACAAGCAGCAGAGGCAGCCACGCCTCTGGTGGAATGCCCTTTCACTTGACCCTGAAGGGTTTCGCCATACTTGTCGTAACAGAAAGTAATGCAATTAGACAACCACTTAGAGAGGCACTGCTTGGAAACAGCAGTGCCCTCCCTCTTGGATGCAAAGGAAAACGAAACGTTGGTCCATTTTCCCAAGATCCTTGGTTCTGTGAGTATATCTCAGGATCCAGTGAACGTCGAGAGTATGTAAAAGATACTCTCCCTGGTTGGAATGCTCCAGGAAAAAGACCGGGAGCTCGATGGACTAATTCAAGGTGGACTCAGCCACCACCTTAGGCACAAATTTGGGGTTGGTACGCATGGTCACATGGTCTCTGTGAAAAATCAAATATGGGATTTTACACATGAGGGCCTGAAGCTCAGAGATTCTCTGAGCCAAAGTAATGGCCACGAGAAAAAGCATCTTCCACGAGAGTAAACGCAAATCAGCATCGGCTACCATCTTGAAGGGAGGCAGCGTGAGCTTCTCCAAGATGAAGTTGAGGTCCCGGAGGGAGCAGGGTTACGGATAGGTGGCTTCAAATGAAGAACCCCTCTGAGGAATGTCTTGGAGACCTCCAGTTGAGCAATCGACTTGTCCCTCACCAGAAGATGGTAGGCCGAAATGGCCGCCAAATGCACGTTTAGCAAGGAGTAGCCGAGATCCAGGTCATAGAGGTACCTTAAGTAATCCAGGATCCTGGCCACCAGGCAGGAAAAGGGTTCCAAATCCTTGGAATCTGCCCAAATGGAAAAACGCTTCCACTTCATGGCGTAAGTAGATCTGGTGGAAGGCTTTCTGGCCTCCACCAAAATGTCAGTAACCTGAGGGGAAACGCCAAAGTGAGCGGCAGCCATGTCTGCAGGAGCCAGGCATGTAGATAGAGGGATTTGAGACCTTGGTGGATTAGGGTCCCCTGATCCTGGGTCAGCAGGTCCTGGTACATCGGAAGAGGGACAGGGGCTCTTCCAAGAACTGTTGCAGTAGAGAGAACCAAACTTGCCTCAGCCAGAAGGGAGTGCTGAAAATCATGCACGCCCCCTTCCGCCCAGAGTTTGTTCAGAGCCCTCGGAATCAAAGGTACTGGAGGGAAGGCGTAAACCAATCTGTCCCTCCAACAGAGACAGCACGTCCTGCCAGAAAATGCCGCACCCTGGAGCGAGTGAGCAAAAGGTGGGAAGTTTGGCATTGCCAGGGAAGGCAAACAGGTCTATCTGTGTCGTACCCCACCAAGTGAAGATGCTTTCTATCACTTCCTGCTTGATTTCCCACTCGTGAGCTCTGGCCAAAGAAAGACTGAGAGCATCTGCCAGAGTGTTCTGTATGCCTGGCACGTGGACTGCTGTCAGATGTAGGTTGTGCTGGGATGCCCAATACCACACCCTCTTCACCACCCGGCACAGGGGGGAGAAGAGTTCCCCCCTGTTTGTTGAGGTACCAGACTGCACACATGTTGTCTGACTGTACCAGAAGGTGACTGGGATGAAGAGCCTGAAGAGCGTACAGGACCGCTCGCAGTTCAAAAATGCTGATGTGCAACTGCTTCTCGACGTGGGACTAGCTCCCCTGGGTCTTGTGCGACCTGAGGTGGGCTCCCCAGCCGGCCCCGGAGGCACCTGTGGTCAGAGTCTGGGAGGGACGGGTGAAGCAGAAGGGAACCTTCAGGTTGAGGTTCTCCTGAACCAACCACCACTGTAGATCCCTGATCATCGGGTTCGAGATGAAGACCTCGTGATCCAGTTCGCCCAGTGTTTGGTCCCATTGAGCTGTGAGGGTCCACTGCGAGACCCACACATGAAGCCGCATCAGAGGGACAGTAGGAATGGCGGCTGCCATAAGGCCTAGAAGGCGAAGGACCTTCCAAGCCGAGACCCGTATTAGAGATGTCAGGAAATGAGCCTGAAGTTGCAGAGTCTCTGTCCTGTCTAGGGGGGAGGAAAGCCCTGCCCAGGGTAGTGCTCAACACTGCCCCCATGAACTGCAGCAGTTGGCATGGGACAAAATGAGACTTGGCATGATTGACAGTGATGTCTAGATTGGAAAAAATCTCCTGAGTGAGGGAGAGGGAATGCTGAAGCTCCTCCCTGGAAGGGGCTGCTATCAGCCAATCATCCAGGTAGAGAACTACATGGATCCCACTGGTGCGCAGGAAGGCTGCCACCATCGCCAAGCATTTGCTAAACACTCAGGGAGCCGAGGACAGGCCAAAGGGAAGGGCCCTGAACTGGTAGTGTTCCCCCTGAAAACAAAAACAGAGGAACCTGCAGTGGGAGGAGCGTATAGGGATATGCAGGTAAGCATCCTGCATGTCCATAGTGCACAGTCATAGTCCCGACCTCAGCAGGGGGAGGAAGCTCTGTAGAGAGAGCATTCTGAACCTCTTGTATTCCACATACAGATTGAGGGAACAGAGTTCCAGAATGGGCCTCAGATCACCCGTCTTCCTGGGCCTAGGAAGAAATGGGAATAGTAACCCGTCCCCCAGTACAGCGGAGAAATAGGTTCCATCGCCGCCTTCCGCAGAAGGAAGTGTATTTCCTCCTGCACCAGAGGAATGTGCAGTGGAGAATAAGAGGACAGGGGAGGAGGTCTGTGTGGGGGGGGGGGTTGAGTGAACTCAGCAGCTGGAGCACCCAAGAGTCAGCTGTTATCCTCTCCCATTCTGGCAGGTGGAAGGATAACCTTCCCCACACTGGCTCCTCTGGACTGCTGGCCAGAGGAAGAGGGAGAGGCAATGAGTTAGGAGACCATGGGCAGATTGGCGGCCGCAGCTCCAGAAGCCTTATGGAACCTGGTCAGAGGGGCTTTAGCCGCTGACGCAGCTCTATGCTTGTTTGGGTGTCGTGACCGCATCTGCTTCTGTTGTCGACAATTTTGACGTAGAAAGGAACGCTTCTGTCCTTGGGGAGGTTTGTACATAAATTGCAGCAACCTCAAAGCTTTACCTTTATCTTCAAGGTCAGTTATAATATCTTTGACATCACCCCCGAAGAGGACCGACCCCCAAAAGGGGATGTCCTGAATGGCTGTTTGCACCTCAGGCGCCAGACCGGAGATACAGAGCCAGGCATGACGGCATAATCCAAAGGCGAATGCCGAACTCCTGCCAGCTGTGTCCACCGCATCATAGGTGGCCCGGAGCATATGTCTGCAGGCAGACCTAGCCGAGTGAACAAGGTCCCCCAGCTCTTGTTTGGTCGAAGAGTCTGGAAGAGAGTCCAATTTTGACTCCACTTGGCTGGGAATGGACATCTGGTAATCCCCCATGTGGGCCACATATTGAGGACCCTAATGCCCAGGGTAGAGGAGGCAAAGACCTCCCTCCCATACTGGTCCAGAAGCTTAGATTCCCTGTCAGGAGGAGAAGAGCTCAGGTGCTTAGGATTAGCGGTTCTGTTGTGGGCAGAACTGATAACATAATCCACCTTGTGGTGAAGGCTAAGGAAATCCTTGCCTTCAGGGGACTGATAGAGCCTGTCCGCCTTGCGAGTGAGCTCGGCTAAGGAGGAAGGCTGCTTCCATGTAGTCGTGACTAGATCGTCGTGAGGTTTGATCCAGGGTGGAATCAGGGTGGTGGAGGTTTCAGCCAAATCTAAGTGTTCGGCTAACCTCTACCATTGGGAATCCTGCTCCACCATCTTCCAGTCATAGGCTGCCTGGATTCTCTTCAACAACTCCAGAAAAGAAGGATCATCTGGAGGGGATTTAGGAGAGTCCTCAGGTTTGGGGGTCTCTGGAGTGTGAAGTTCCCTGGGTCCGAGGGTTCGAAGTCGCTGTCAGACTCAGAGGACTCCTGGGAACTCAAAGAGGTTACCAGAGGAAGAGGGAGTTCAACCGGTCTGGACACATCCAGAGGACAGGAAAACTCCCTGGGGTGAGAGCTAGTAGATGGTTCTGGTCTGGTATCTGGTAAAGGCAGAGGGATCTCCGCCGGCAGACGCCCGGGGCCCGGCGTCGGCAGACGTTTATCCAGCTCAGACCGCAGCTGGGATTTGGCCTCAGCTCACCATGAGGACAAGACTGCTTTCAGGTCCACCTGAGGTTGTGGAGGAGGAGGACTAGGGGAAAGGGTAGTTCGGGAACTCATAAAATTGGTACCCAAAGCCCGACGGCAGGTAGTCTGGACCAGTAAATCCTGGCATTGGGTACTGTGGCGTCAAGTAGCCCGGCGTCCAGATGGCCCGAAGGGGAGCTGATGAATGGCAGTGGAGGCCCAACCGGGGGGGGGGGACGACAGGTCTAACATCAGCCGGTGGGTGGTGGGGGTGGAAACAGAGGACCCATAGGAGGGTCCAAAAAACCGGGCCCTGCCAGCCCAGATGGCGGAGCCAAAGATCAGTTGGGCAGCAGCAAGCCAGAAGGCGATGGGTCCATCATCGGATCCGGTGTTGGAGGCTCTGGCGTCGGGGGTGGGATGGTGCCCCTGATGGCAGAAGCATCCCTTGGTCCTCATTCCCTGCAGGGGAAGGAGAAACCGACTCCAAAGGAGGAGGCGGAGGAGCCTCCGACGGCAGCTGGTCAGACGTCAGCTGCGGCGACACCCGGACATCAGGTGTAACGTTAGGACCGGACGGGGGATCGCAGGTTGGGCATCTGTCGGATGGGCGATTTAGCCTTGTCCGGGCGGGAAACAGCAAAGCTGGAGTCCGACTTATCAGACCCACTCACACTGCTATGCCGGGAAGTAGAAGCGGCCGTAGCAGGAGTGGAGGCCTCCTTGATTCCCCGAGGCTCCTGTCAGGTGAGAGCCCGATTGGGGGGGGGGGCCCCGACGCACGCTTGGACACCACCAAAGCGGCCATCGGACAATGGTCCCCCAGTGGGGAAGATACCTGCAGGGCCGCGACTCCAGCTCGAGTTGGCGGGGCTGTGGATGAAGAGTCCCAGTCCCTATGCTTCTCCTTGTCCCATGTCTTCTTGTGGTGGCCCTCGGGAGAGGCCGTTTGCCTAAGTTTTTGCAATTCTTTCTCCATGGAGGCCATCTTTTTTCTTGAAAATATGGGCTTCCAGGGACTGCTGCTGCCGTTTACAGGTGGCCGAACTGAATTTCTGGCACTGCTTGCACTCCTCCACGCGGTGGTCTGGGCCTAGACAGAAGAGGCACGGGAAATGGCCGTCCTTATGTGGGAGATGAGTTCCGCACGAGTTGCACTTATTTTTATGCGATTCGGAGGGCAATGGGGACGACATACACAGTCGTTGGTATGAGAACGATTTAAGTCGAAAAAACTTTGAAGACGTTGAAAGGTAAGAGTAATACTCATCCAAAATGGCAATGCTAGTAGCACTGTTCTTCCACGAGGTACTTTTTGCAAGCCGACAGCGGTAAAGAACCGGAAGGCGGGCGTGGGGACCGCCCCCTTTATACTGAGGTACGCTGATGTTGGTCAGGTGATGTTGGGGGCTGTCTCTGCCAGAGACTGCTAGCTAGAAGATTTTCCCGTGGGGTCCTGACGCCTGGCGGTTTAGTCCTACTGGTGAATACCTACTGCAAGAGCCCTCTCGAAGTAAGATCTGATGGTTGTGGGGTCAAAGCTAGCAAGATACCGTAAGGATAATACCAAACATTGACACTGCTTTGTTGGACTACAGGAGGTGTGCTTTCGAGGAGATGTTAAATAGAGGTCTGTTCGGCCAATCTCTGGGTGCTATTCGGATGGCACTTTTAAAAAAAGAGTAGGGGAGTTACCCCCAGTATCCTGACCAACAATTTCTCTCTCTCTAACACCAGTTCTGATACATTACAGCTGTGGATGTGCTTTCAGTACACTAAAAGGCTGTCACATATATACTGCATACAGTCTCCGCACTACCAGTGCTTACCTTGTTGCTCTGTAAAGCACTTTGTGGAACAACGTGCATGAAACACGTTAAAGCAAATTCTATTCCACTCTATTCTGTTAGGCTAACCAAAGGTCAATAACAAATGAGGAGTCCCAAAGATGAAGGCGTACGGCTATTATTAAATGTCTTTCATGAGGAAGGGAAAAGAACTTTGAAAAAGAAATAACTAGTCCACGCTGCCTGGTATGTTGACAAACTAGGATTCTGCTCCGAGCTCAGAATGCCAAAAACAGATCAGTAGGAGGAGGAGGAACGAGCATCAGCTCCGATGCTCACCTCCACCTAACTGAACCCCTGGTGGCACAAGAACAGCAGACATCAGCGCAAAGTGAGATGTTATGCAGGGAAGGGGCACTGCCACGGAACATGTATAGCAGGAATGTCGGTTGTACTCTCCCACTTGGTATCTCGGGGAGGGATTAAAAAAACAAGGAAAAAGTAGCAGAGATTCTGCCCCACCCCATCCCCATAAAATCACACCAGACCTTCCCCCACTCAACCAGGCTACACCACCTTCAGAAACCCGGCAGGCCTGTATGTTGCAGTCAAGTTAGTTAGGAGGTCAAGGTGAGGCTCAGGAGGCGTGTGCAAGAGTCCTTGGTCGTAAACAGGACTGCAGTACCAGAGCAGGGGGTGCTGGGATAGGCCGGCACTGACAGTGCATGGGAACAAAATTGTTAAAAAAATTACCTTAAAAATTTTTCTTTTTTTTTTTTTTTTAATCAAGTTTCTTACTCCTCCTGTTATCCACAGTACTGCTTAAAATCTACCTGTAGCTTAAGCCTCTCACCCTTCACTGCTCCCTGGCTACCTCCCAGACCAAACACTGGCTTTGGCATGGGACCCAAGAGTACTGCATGGGAGGCTCTCAAAGACACGGGCACCAAACTCCAGCTCAAACTCTGAAGAGGATGGGATGAGTGGGAAGGGGCCTCATAGGGGAAAGATAAAGAGATAAAGCCACGAGGAGCATGTGGCTGGCACTTACTATAAGCTTTATGCTTTTCAGTGAGAAAAAACGCAGTTCAAAATCAAGCCAAACAGGTACAATAATGTGTTCCTCGTTACTGGTGCCAAAAGACATACTTATGCAAATTTCCATGCAGGCGTTTCTGAGTCTGATATAAACAGCGGGCAGCACCAATCTTGTAAATGGCACACAAGAGAATAAAAACTAGCAGGTACACTTGAGGCTTCCTTGTGGAGCACCGACCGACCCCTCCCCCCCACTTCCTCCTACCAACGTCCTACTCAACACCTGACGTGTTTCACACATGAGCGCTTTGTCAGAGGTGAGTGATGCAGTGAAAGTATGCCCCATTTAACTGATGGCCTCAAAACCACCTTGCAAAGATAAGTGATCAGTGCAAAGTGCTAATACATAAGATTACAATGAATAGTTAAGAACAGTTCAAAAATAAATCACAGTTTACATGCTATGGACATAATACTTAGTATAGGCTTAAGTCTGCAAGAATAAATATTTTATTTGATGTTAATATTACTTAAAACTCTGCTCTGTAAAGAAAGCTTAAATTACAAAGGCTGTGAAAAAACAGCACTGCTAGTCTGAGCTAAGTTGTCCAAGTTCCATCCTAACCAAATGCTATATATGTCAAGATATGAAAATATGAGATTGTTGGCATATCATTGTAAATAAGTTCAGAGGAGGGCAACTAAAATGGTGCAGAGTCTGCACCAGAAGCCATATGAAGAGAGATTAAAGGAGCTTAATATGTATACCCTCAAGGAAAGGAGGGAGAGGGTGGACATGACAGAAACATTTAAGTACCTCAAAGGAATCAAAAATACAAACAAACCACTTTTCAGTGCAGTTCAGCCCTTGCCAGGCATATTTTAAATCAAGTATGGAAGTGAGAAAGGAAAAGCATGGCCCACTGGGAACTGAACCTCAGACCCCTGGTCTGTTTATATTTCTGATATGTTCCTATGCTGCAGGATTACGCAACACACTTGAGAAAGGAATCTGTGTGGATTTAAAGAAAGACCTGAGGCCTACTAACTATGTGAGCCTATAGCTTAATGGTTAGAGCACTGGAACGGCACACCAGGGGTCTGAGGTTCAATTCCCAGCGGACCAAACTTTTCCTTTCTCATTTCCATCCTTGATTTCAAGGGAATTAAAGTCCAAGAGAGTAGCATCTTTCGGAAAAAGAGACGTACAAGAACAAGAGGGCACAATTTGAAAATAGAGGGGGGACAGCTCAGGGGATTTGTGAGGAAGTATTTTTTCATGGAGAGGGTGGTGGATGCATGGAATGGCCTTCCTGAGGAGGTCATGGGAATTCAAGAATGCATGGGACAGACATAAAGAAATTCTGGTGGGGGCGGGACGGAGGAAGTAGGCTGTTAGGGAAATGGGCAGACTGGGTGGGCCAAGCGGTCCTTATCTGCCATCAAAGTCTATGTTTCTTGTTAAATGAAATTTATTACTTAGACTGTATAATTGCACACAATTTGAATCGGGCCACTCGTTTTGAATGAACTTGGAGACCCTGAGCGTTTTATATGACACAGGTAGACAATGCATTTGTTCCATGAAGGAATAGCGTTGCCTCGGTCTTGGTTTTTGCCCACCCCCTTTTTCCTCTTGATATATTAGATTTAATCATGGAGAAATTACCACCCAAGTACGTGCTATGCATATGAAAACTGATTTATTGCATATGATGTTGGAAATGCTGTTTTTCTTTATCTTGCTGCATATAAATAAACCGTTAAAAAAAAAAAGAAAAAAGAAAATATAAGCTTGTCATCAAATTAAAAAAACTAATTAATATTTAAACAGAGCAGTGTCTTCAACATATTACGTGTTACAGTGCATTTTGGTGCCCGGTCATTGTGCACAATCTGGATTATATAACAAATGTTTTTTTATTTAAAATGCATAACACTTCTGAGATTTTAAAAGAAAAAAAAAAATTCTATAGTTCCATGGACTATGCAATAATTTAATTGGTAATCAGTTTTGTTTTTTCAATATGATGACAATCTCGTATTTCCATGTGTATAGTGTTTGGTTAGGAAGGAACTTTTAATTCCTTTTAATTTAAGCTTTCTTTACAGAGCAGAGTTTTAAGTAATATTTAACATCAAATGCAATATTTATTCTTGCAGACTTAAGCTTATACGGAGTATTAAATTGTGATCTGCTTTTAAACTGTTTAATGTAACCTTATGTCTGAGCCCTTTTCCACTTGTCACTTTATCATTGCTCGGTGTCAGGCTATCAGTTAAATAGGGCATACGTTCTTTCTTCTTTTTTGTGTGTGTTTTTTTGTAACTAAAATGTACTCAGGATAAAAAGTTGATGCATATATGACATGTACTGAGTACACTGGATTACATAAATGAACACAGTACAGTGTGGGGCACACGCATGTACGGTGACAAACTAAGCAAACAGTATTAGAAAATTATTATAGTGTCCATCGTGTTCTTGGCATGCAAAACGTCTGATTGGCGTCCATTTGTTTTTACAGATCTGCACCACAGACTTGAAGGTATATGTAACTGGACGACCAAGTCAACCATGCCTTTTGTGTTCCTTGTGCAAGCAGGTCTATCGGAACAGAAGACGAATTTTCCTTGTACAGTACAAGCAGGTCTACTGGAACAGAAGTCGACTGTGACGATCCTACTTGGATGCTCTTGATTCTACTCTACTAGGTGTTAACTTCATTACCTTGGTGTGTCCACAATAAGAAAAACAATTCATTTAAACTAAAAGAAGTGAAATTGTTTGTCTCTGACTCATTTTTGTTGTGGTATTTCCAGTGGGTATTATGAGATGGAGACCTATGGGGAGGGACAAGTCAGTGGGTGTATACAATACTGCATTCTCCTCTCTCCCTATGGGACAGTGGGGTCCCAAAGGATTGTTGTTATCTTTTCCCCTCCATCATACCCCATCTATATGGTCCCTCCACTCTGTTACTGATGGGATGCTGGGGGTCAGCCAATGTGAGGTGATGCCGTGTACTGCCTGTAGGCACATAATATAAAACAGGCCTTTGCTTCTCTATGGGGTGATAGAGGTGTGTGGGAGCCCCAGTATAAAGTTCTGGAATGTCAGAGGGGTGTCCGACCCCAAATGGGGCATACTTTCACTTCATCACTCACCTCTGCAAAGCTACTGCGCCAAATGCATCAGGTGGTGAATGAGGACGCTACTAAGAGGGGCGGGGAGTTTGGCCTGGTGCTCTGCCAAGGAAGCCTCAAGTGTACCTGCTAGTTTTAATTCTCTTGTGTGTTGTTTACAAGATTGGTGCTGCTCGCTGTTTATAGTGGACTCAGAAGCACCTGCCAGGAAATTTACATGAGTACATCTTTTGGTAGTGGCACCGATAAAAAGGAACACATTACTGGAAACCTAGGTACCCATTTGGCTTTATTTTGAACTGTGTGTTTTTCCTCATTGAAAGCACAAGCTCTATAGTAGGTGCCAGCCACCCACTCCTCCTGGTTTTATCTTTCTCATTTACTCTTGCCAGACACTACTCGTCCCTGGTTGCACCTCCAATGTTACTGTTTGACTAGACCCCACAGTGGACAGTTTAAAGCACGACAGTGGCCAGATCAAAGCCCAATGAGTGGGATGCCCCCCCCCCGGCCAGTTCACAGTACTACGAACAGCACTATATGAAGGCAAATCGATGTCGGCCCTCACAGCTAGTGGACAATGTGCAGTGAGGTGGCTCACATTAAGGCAGGAGATCAAGAGGAAAATAATGACAGAGAGAGCAGAATAAATGGGCTTGAAATACCCCCTCTCCTAATCACAGTCTCACCATTCTGGATTGCCACTTTGGGGTCCCCCCACCTAAAGCATATACCCCTGTAGGCTGTAGTAGGGACCAGACCAGTGAGTCAAGGGGAGAGCCTGCCAAACAGAAACAGTTAAAAAACATTCCGTTAAAGAAAAGTTGGCAGGGTAGTTTAAATTCAGGGTCCTTCTGCCCCAGGAATCATGGTAATAAAACCCAGTGTAGCATGGCTCTGGAGAGGTCAGAAGACAGACAAAATGCAGCTGTAAACAGAAATGGCTGGTAAAAACAGGAACACGTGTCTATAATATGAATTCCTGGTTCAATCTGCGGAAAACAGTTTGGTCTAGCAGTCATTCCTGGTGAGATGACCACAGGATTGAATCTCACTGAACAATCTCACTAGTTGATAAATGTAAGGCTGTCAGAAACATTTTATAATGAGGCGGAGCCTCTGTAAATGAGTTCCTGACTCAAAGGTTGTAATCCTAAAGTCTGTTAAATAAATGAATAAAAATACTGTGCAGTTGCTCATATAGTCTCTAGATAACATTCTTTAGACAGCTTTCTGTTCACATGTCTAGTATACTTGGCTTTCATCTAGAAAATGTCCATAAGCACCTGCTCTACTCCTTTAAACAACAAAATAAACTCTAAGAGGAGGGTGTAGGTCCTCCACCCCCAAACTGGAACTATTTCACAATAAAGGCAGGAAGATACAAGAGCCAGCTAATGACATTCTGGGCTGGGGCCATACTTCATGAAAAGGAGGAAACGTGTTTTGACATACAGAGGATTTAAGAGTGCAGTCCTGCATCACCAACCACAGCCTAGGCTGCCAAAATTAGCCGCCATTTTTCAACATCATTTCCCCAACTAGAGACTTCCCTCAAAACAGATGGCCTGTATGCCAGCTATCTGAAGCAAATGGCACCTCCTTTCTTTGAATATAATTTATTTTACATCAAGTTCAACAAAAACTTTGTGCTAATTTAATCTTCTTTCTCATTAACAAAAAAAAATAAATAAAAACACTTCTACATCCACAAAACTCACCAGCAAATTGTGAAAAAAATCTGCCCTCTTACCTAACACTGAAAAGTTAGTAGAACCAAAATTATTTTAAGAAGTTGTCGGCTGAAATCTTTTTATTTCTTAAGTTATTTTTTTTTTCCTTTTGCTCATTTACAGTTTTCTGTGCAATAGCAGTATGTTGGGTGTATAGAACAACACTCCCATTACATCATCAACACTGTGAGAGACCTCACTGAAAGTGGCATCTCGGGTAACTAAACTAGTTGCAGAGACTGAGTGGCTCTTCCTGAGCAGCTATGATGTCAGTCAGTGAGGACACAATGGTGATGATGTAATGGGAAGCACAGAGCTAGACATGTCAGCTGCCAGGTAGAGTGCTGTTCCACACATCACGCCAACTAACACCAGGTAAAAAAATCTTTTAATTAACTAAAAAGAGACAAAAAAGTACCTCAGATATAAAATATAATACTTAACAGCTTTTAAAAAGCAATATTAGTTTTGTACATTAAAGTGCAGCAGCATTATTTTGCCGGGGTTTTCTTTACCCTTTTCTCTCCCCATGTTGGTTTCTCATTCTTAATCCCCGTGATACGGGCTATCACAACTGCACCTTACACTGCTTGGGGTGGCTGTGGGAGTCACATGCCTTCTGAGACTACAGCTATGCTGTCCCGTGATGGGAGAGTGAGGGTGAGAGAGGGTGTGGGTGTATGTATATGTATACACACACACACACACAAATGCCACCAGCTGGTTCCTATGAGGCAGTGTGGGACTCGCATGTGAACCCCAGTCTTCCAAGAAGAGCTGCACTGTGATCACACTACTGCTCACTATTTTCAGCCACTGCATCGCTCTGTCAGAGGTTTGCACAACAACTAAACAGACACTGTGAAACGGAAAATTAGCTTTAAAGGAAAGCAATCTCTATGAGAAATACCCCACCCACCTAAAGCTTTACCCCTCGATTAGGCCTTTTTTTTTTTTTTGCACTTATTTTTATCCATGCCTTCCTAACCACGTCACTCCACTCTTTCAGAACCCTCAGACCACATTGCTCCAGCCACTCGACCCAGAAGTCTGTCCCTTAGAGTAGTCACTCTCTCTCAGTAGCCTTAGTACCCCCAGATCACCCCCCGGGTGGGATGAGGGGAGGTCCCACTTACCTTCCCTCAACAATGGTGGAGTGAGTACTACAGCAGAGTCTGCTCTTATGGTGTTGGCTGCCAATGTGCCTTGGTATTGGAGGGGTCGTCACCTAGGAGTGACGGGCTGTATTTCCTCTGTTCTTATGCCCTGCAGACATCGGCGCTCTAGGAGAGACAACTGGAGGAATGTGTGATGACGCAATCCCTCCAGGGCTCCCGGCCAATGCAGCCCCCTCTCCCTTACGTCACCCGGTATGCACTGCCAACCCTGGGTTCACCCAGAAGATGGCAGTATAGCAGCTGGACAGGTGCGGCTGGGCACTCAATCCCTCTCTTCCCCTGCCAAACCCCAGCGGTTCGGGCTCATATCGAACCCGGTCACCGCGCGGCAGCAAGGTGTGGCATCCAGCGCCTCAACCCTCAGCGCCAATAGGTTGGCTGATTAGACTGTTCTCAGAAATTTTTTTTTTTTTTACTAAACAGAATCACTTTATTTTAATTTGAAAAAGTCACAATCCCTAAACATGGCAGATGGCGTGCGGTTCCATTTAGTGTGACAGTGCAGCGCTGCTCACTCCAATACATTTGTAATGAAGCGATGGGTGCAGCGTTGCACTGTCACACTACATGAGCTGCACACAGTCCGCCATGTTTGAGATGATCTTTCCAATTAAAATAAAGTAAGTTACCACGTTAAAAAAAAATGTTTTCTAACAGAAAAGCTTAATCGGGGAAAGCTTTGGGAGTGGGGGGGTTTCTCATACAGACTGCCTTCCTTTAAACATAAATGACATCTCGCCAGTCCCCTCACAGCAATGTTCCTGTAGTGTTTCACTGTTGCATCAGGTTGCAAAGCAATTTTTTTTCCACACTAGGGCATTACAGAAAGCTTGTTTTAGAGAAATACTGCACTGATGGAAAACCATGGTTATTGAAGGGGGAGCAGGATTTTTCTTCTAAGCTATGCAGAAACACAAACAAATCCACGTTTCACAAATGAAAAGAAAAAAATACTCACTATAGTAATGCTGTTTCTTCTAATGGAGTCTTGCTGTATTCAGACATAATGGAGTTGGATGAGGGAGTGCAGAACCTACTTCGGGAAGAGGCTCTGCAGTACTGCTGTGCCAAACCTAGCATCACTCCTAGCCTGGATGTCCAGGGAGTAATGCTTGGTAAAAATATGTACTGTTTTCTAGGTGGCTGCTTTACAGATCTCTAACAAAGGTATCTCTCTGGCCGCAGCTAGAGAAGCAGCTGTACCTCTAGTCGAATGAGCCCTCAGGCCTGAAGGGGGCATTCTACCCAACTTGTCATTACAGAATTGTATATAAGAAACAATCCACCTGGCAATAGTTCTTTTAGTGGCAGGCTTACCTTTTCCCTACTTCACCATAAGTGAGAAACAATTTAAAATAGTCGTTTCTATGTGCCTTAGTATGCTCAATGTAGTAGCTAAGGGCTCTCTTAACGTCCAGACTGTGTAACCTTCTTTCACCTGAAGAAGAATGATCAGTGAAAAACACAGGGAGAGATAAAGACTGGTTCAGATGAAAATCCGATACCACTTTGGGCAAGAACCTCCTATTGGTTCTTAGGACCACTTTGTCCCTATGGAAGGAGATGAAGTCAGGTTCAACTGACAGAGCCTGTAACTCACTAATCTGCCTGGCAGAAGTAATAACTACCAGGAACACAGTTTTCCAGGTCAAGTACTTCAATTCGGATGAAGCCAGAGGTTCAAAGGGTGGCTGCATAAGCTGAAGTATGCAGACATTAAGATCCCAAGTCGGAGTGGGCTCCCTAAAAGGAGGATTAATGTGAACCAGACCTTTGAAAAACTTTCTGAAAACAGGATGAGATGCCAGGGAAGAGCCCTTCCCTGCTGAGAGGAATGCAGAGACAGCTGCTAGATGAACCTTCAGAGTGGCAGGCCTAAGGCCTACACCATTCAGATGAATTAGATAGTCTAAGGTTGTGGAAATGTCTGCAGAATCAGGCAGGATGCCTTTCTGAGAGCACCAAATACTGAACCTTTTCCATTTGGAGTTGTAACTTTTTCTAGTGGAAGGCTTCCCGGAGACCTTCAGAATATCCAGAACTACCTGAGAAAGATGTAGTGCTGCATATTCTAACTCTTCAACAGCCAGGCCTTGAGACTGAGAGACTGGAGATTGGGGTACCAGATCCGCCCCTGGGAGGAGGACAGGAGACTGTATGTCCTGGGCAGAGATAGGGGAAGCGACACTGACAAGGACAGCAGTAGAGGATACCATGGCTGTCTGGCCACCAGTATCACTGTGCAGGGCTGAGTCCTGATCTTGATCAGAACTCTGAACAGCAGAGGGAAGGGAGGGAAGGCATAGAGAAACCTGCCCTTCCAGTCCAAAAAGACAGCATCCTGGGGAACCATCCCCAGGACTGGAGGTCTGCAACAAAACAGAGGAAGTTGATGACTGTCCGGTGCTGCAAAGAGATCTACCTCTGGAGTGCCCCACCTGGAGAAGATGACCTTCAGAATGTGAGGATCCAAGGACCATTCGTGATGTTCCTGTGAAATTCTGCTCAGAGCATCTGCTAGTACGTTGTCCTTCCCTGGAAGGTGAATAGGCCAGAGACCACAGCTTCATGGCTTCTGTGCACAAGGCTGAGGACTGAGTGCCTCCCTGCTTGTTGATGTACCACATTGTGGTAGTGTTGTCCATTCTGACTTGGACCACCTTGCCCTTGACTGAATCCGAGAAGTTCTGCAGGGCTAGTAAAACTGGCCTGAGTTCCAGGAGATTGATATGAAGGACAGACTCCTGTGGAGACCAGAGCCCTTGAGCTGTCAGGGCTCACAGGTGGGCTCCCCACCCTAGGAGAGAAGCATCCGTAGTTAGAACTACTGATAGGACTTGAGGGAGAAATGGAACCCCTTGTCTGAGGTTGTCCTGGTCCAGCCACCACTGGAGAGCTTGGACCAGAGTCTGAGTCACTGGAATCAGTTTGGTAAGTGAATCCTTCTTTTGAGACCAAAAAGACCTTAGATGAAACTGAATGTCCCTCATCTGGAACCCTGCTCCCTGCACCACTGCCATGGAAGCTGCCATGTGGCCCAGGAGCTGGAGGAACTGTCTTGCTGGGCAGGAGACCTGAGGTCGAAAGGAGGAAGCGAGATCCACTAGGGCCTTCACCCTTGCCAGGGGAAGGAAGGTTTTTGCTTGTACAGTATCCAACTCTATGCCTATAAAGGTGAGAAGTTGAACTGGTTTGAGGACAGACTTTGAAAGATTGAGAAAAAACCCCAAGGAGCTGAGTAGGTCCTGGGTAGATTGATGAGCTGACTTGACCTGTAAAGGTGACTGACCCACTAAGAGCCAGTCGTCCAGATACGGGAAGATGGTGATACCCTGTCTTCCAAGGTAAGCCACCACTACTGCAAGGCACTTTGTGAACACCCTTGGAGCTGATGTTAGGCTGAATGGCATAGCTCTGAATTAGTAATGGCCTAAAGGAAACTCAAACCTGAGGTATTTTTTGTGGGAGCACCTGATAGGAATATGGAAGTAGGTGTTCTTGAGGTCCAGGGATGCTAGCCAATCCCCTGGCCTTAGAGAGGGAAAGATTATTCCCAGAGTTACCATTTTGAATTTGGGCTTTGAAATGTGTCTGTTCAAATACCTTAGGTCTAGGATGGGTCGCCACTCCCGTTTTCTTTGGGGTAAGGAAGTACCTGGCGTACAGTCTTTTTCCCCTGTGATGAGTAAGAACCTTCTCTATAGCTCTGAGAGCTAGAAGAAAGGAAACATCTGCCTCTAGGGCAATGGTTTCTGAGAGTGATGCAGGTGGAAAAGACTTGGCACTCTTTTTTGGAAATTTATTTTTAAGCTAAGGGCCAGTCCCTGGCTTACTACTTCCAGGACCCACTTGTCTGAGGTCACAGACTTCCAGGCCTGGAAGTAGTAAGCCAGCCTGCCTCCTACTGGAAATGGGGAGTCGACCCGGGCTGACACATCAGGGTGTCTGCTTGGCAGAAGCCTTAGACTGAGAGGAGAAGGGAGCAGCTCTACTCATCCCCCTCCTGCACCTCCCTCTGAAGAACCCCCTCTGTGGGAAGGGAGATGAGGCCTGGGTTGGTAAAAGGGCCTGCCCCTGCCCCTAGACTGCTGCTTGTGCAAAGTGGCTTGCCTTTCTTTGGCCTGTGCACTCCTGTACGTGGTCCTGTATTCATCCATTTTCTTTATGTAAGCCTCTGTCTGCTCCCCAAACAGAGAGTTACCTACTACAGGAAAATCCATAGCCTTAGTCTGGGTATCCTATGAAAGGCTAGTACATCTGAGCCGAGCATGTCTTCTGAGAGACACAGATGTAGCCAAGACTCTAGATGCAACATCATTGGAGTCCACAGCAGCATGAAATTGCATTTTGGATGCCTCAGTTCCATCAGCAGCCACCTCCTCCAGCTCCTTGGCTAGCTGGGGAGAGGCCTGTTTAGCCAGTTCCAGAACCGTATCCCATCTGGATTTCTGGTACCTGGCTGAGTAGGCGAGTCCCAAAGAGGATGCCAAATACTGTTTTTTGGCCATTGCATCCACTTTCCTGGGGTTCTTATCCGGGGGTGACGCCAAAGGAATGTTAGCCCTGTCACAGGCTGCAGCCTACACTACCCCAACATGGCTGCAATGACTATAAAAGAAACTCCACAGCTGAGCCTGATAAATTCCTCCTGTCCATTCTCTTATCCACAGGAGGTATTGAATTAGGGGTTTGTAAAATTTTGTGTGTCCATTTCCCCAAGGATTTATGAAGAGGGATAGACAGTCTTTTGGACTCTAGGATGTCCATCATTTCCACAAAATCAGGCTCTTCATCCTCCTCTGCAGCTTCAACCAAGGGAAGCTGCAGGGTTTCTGCCACCTTTTGTAGAACAAAAAATGTGAAGGAGACTCAGAGAGCTTGGGAGGAGAGACACCTGAGGACCTGTCTGGGGAGATGTCCGGTTCAATGGGCACATCCAGACCCCCCTGGTCTTCATCATCATCATCATCCTCCTCCTCGGGATAGTCTTCGTCTCCCTCCCACTCCTCATAAAAAGCATCTGGATCATAATCCGGAGGAGACGGATCCGACCGAACAGACTGTCTAACCGGTGGTACCGGTTTGGACGGAACCGGTCTAAGCGATTGAACAATGTTAATCGCTTTGGCTATTTCGTTTGCGGTTGGAAAGTGCGATACCAGATCTGAACCGGCAGACTTAAGCTTCTTTTTTGATGGAACCGACCCCTCAGGGTTGGCTCTCCTTTGGCCCGAGGAGGTATCGCCTAGATCAGTAGGCACCTCCTCAGGTTCGGCCGCAACCGAACCGGGCTGGCCATCCGGATCTATGGACTTCTCAGCCTCCCTTTCCTTCAGCCTACTCAGTCTTTTGTCTAGAGTGGATTTAGGAAAGTTTTACAGATTTGGCAGTCTGACTTGAGGTGGTCAAACCCCAGACAATAAACACAGATGAGGTGGGGGTCAGCCTTAGCAAAGGCCTCCCCACACTCAGTACAGTGTTGAAACCCAGTGGGACTGGTTTTCTTCTTGGGTTTCTCAGACATGGCCAACCTAACAAATTACCCTATTGCAGCTTTCAAGCCAGGTAATATAATAACCTATCAGTTACAAACCGTGTCATGGGCTTTTTAAAAGAACTGGCAAAAAACCTCGGTTCTTTTGAAACCGATCGGTACCAGAACACCACTATAATCCCAGAAATAAATTTAAACAGAATGGGTCGGTTCCAAACTGGACCGACCGGAAAGAAACCGAAGAAAAGAACAATTTCTAACTTTTTCACCAAAATAAAACACAGTCACTACCTATCTACACACTACCTGTACCGTAGACAGAGGCTGGAAATCTGAAAATAACAAAAAATTATACGGTTTAAACTGAACGCTTTACTTTTACCGAGCCGAGCAGAAGAAATCTCCGGAGCGACTTCACTGTTAGGCGGAGTAAAGAATCTGACGGTTACACTGGGAAGTACCACACACAGAGGTTTGAAAACCGAGCTCGAGCTCAACTTTCTATGCTTCTCCATAGAGTTAACTCTTTCCTATCTGGGGCAGTTCAAGTGCTGGGGCTAAGTGCATTATGTCTGACTACAACAAGACTTCATGTTGTTTGAATAAAAGTAGCTTATCAATATTTATTTCTGATCTTATGCTAGTCGCATTTCATTTTCCTTTCTTATTTACTGTTATTCCTCCCAGGCTGCTGTGACCCTGCCTCCATCAAACCAGTAAAATCCCAGCCCCATCCCCCTAAGCCAGGGAGCCCCCATACCTGCCATCTGGATAACCAAGGTCTTTGGAGGGAGAATCCCAATAACCCCCCCCCCAAACCAATCAGACAACTATGAACTAGGCTGCAGCTGAGCAGATCATGCTTTCTTTCATCCTGCCAGGCTGGAAATGTTTATGTATTTTCCCACCCTAGGAAGGCAATGCACACAACTGGTTTACATAGGGGCAAGCTGCATATCCTCCTTCCCCATTGCTGAGCCCGCTTGGCCATGCCCCCTGTGCATCCACAGATGGCACTCACGCAGCAGATCACTGCCACTCTCACCCCCCCTCTCCATGAGTAGGGGAGTCCCCCCTGGAACACTCAAACCTCACCCTCCCCAGCTGCTCTCTGACAGCCTGAGCTTGCTCCTGAACACTGGTCGCTAGCGTTGCAGGCAGCATCAATGCCAGGACGTCACTTCATTTTCCTTTTCAACTTCTCCAGCACTGGCCGGCCCATGTGACACAGTGGAAGCACCATGATAAGGCTTGCATTGGCACTAGAACATCAGGGGTCAGTCTGATCCTCTGCTACTGAAGTGGGAGGGGCAGTATGGAAAATCTTGGGGGTGGGGGAAGAGTCGGAAATCTACTTAAATGCCTTTGTACTACATTACCTAACAATTTTATTGCTGATGGTATAAATCTTTTAAAACTGAGGGTCACTGCTGAAGCACAATTTATTTTTGTGCTTCAAAATCCTTAAAAATCTTATATCGGCATGTTTAGTACTGGGTAAACACACGACCAGCTCTGCCATCTGCGAAACCAGGGTTCAGCGAGGCTTCCAAGAGAAGTGTATGATTCACCCAGTGTTTGAAGCAGCAGGGCATGTTACAAAGAAAATGTTGTACGTATGCCGTTTTATTTCATTATTTTCAATTAATGCTTTGTGTCTCCAGCTAGGCCCCTTCCTCCTGCTCTCTGACAGCTCCATCCCCTGTCTTCTCTAGGACTTCCCTCTCTTCTCGGATGCACCCATGGCTGGGCTCTCATCAGGGCTGACAGGAGACCCCCTTGTGTCATCTTCAGCCAGCTTGAGAGAACAGGTTCTGCAGTCAATGGTGTGCAGCCTGCGGGGAGAGCCAGGGATCCTCCTGCAACAGCTGGAGCATTTTCCTCATTACGCCAGGCCCCTGGGATGTCTGTGTGCTGTGCGCTCAATGCAGGAGCACGCATAACAGCGTGCTGATTGAGTCCAGGAGATGTTGTCCCTCCCAGCATGCCTCTGCTGCACTTCCACCTATAGCCAGCCAGCTAGCAGCATGCATCAGAGACTGGGACACTCCCTCTCTACAGGACAGCATCCTGTGAGATGTTCAATCCTCCTTCTCCAGGCCGGGCCCCAATGACCCTGGCCTGTTCTCGAACCTGAGTCGCCGGTGTCACAGGCAGTAGTATTACCGCTGCACCAATGGGACAGCCAAATACCTATACCCTTATATTCTATTTTGGGTTACCCTTTTTCTCCTGTCTTATAAGATGCCCTTCCCCACATTCCGAGTCTGCTTACCATATATGCTCGCATATAAGTCAGTTTTTTGGGAGTTAAAAATAGCAGCTAAAACCCCCTACCGACTTATACGGTGAGTTATTACCAAAGCAGAAAATGTTATTGCCCTTAAAAACCTAATCTATTACCTGTGCTGCCTGATGTGACACACTGACATACCATGTAATTAATACCGGACTAGGAGCCTGAGCAATGATTTGTGCCTAACTGACGTCTAATTGACATCTCCACTGCCTCTGTCAAGCCACTCGCATCGTCATTCATTGTTAGCTACTAATCATTGAAGCTGTTATTTCTGGTGGTGGTACATCTCTCCTTCCAAGGAACATCAATAAGCAAAGGTGCCTTGACTAACCCCCCTACCTCGAATGACCCTGCTGAGGACGACTTACAAGTGCCTGAACTAAATGAAATGTATGACGACATTCCTTTATCGGAGTTGTAGCTGGTGTCCGTGGCTTCTGACTCAGACCACAATTTCAGTTACGGAGCTCTGTTTCAAACCTCCCCAAAACAACAAACATGAACGATCCTGAATGTTGAGGACTGCATCAACTGTACTGCCATTGTGTGCAGTTTGTTTATTATGTTAGCAATCATTTGATTTTTATATGAAATAAAATAATAAAAACAAATTCACTCGTACACTCAGTTTTTGTTTAATTCATAATTTGAGTACGTGAATCAATGGTGCTTCTGTCTGAAGTATCATAATAGCCGAAAGTATGCACCCAACTTGCATGCGGGTCAATGACTAAGGTTGCATTTTGTAGTGTGAATGTCAGTACCCCGACTTATAGGTAGACCAACTTATACGTGAGTATATATGGTAAGTGTTTTTGTTTTTTCTTAAGATTTTAAATAATTAAAGGTGTGCTCCTTTATATATGGCAATCAACAGGTATCCATCTGCACTGTCAGCAATTTTTGAACACCCAATGTTTATCATCACTTTTCTTGTGACTGGGGTGAAATAGTAGGCGCTGCTTCCCGACCTTATGGGACTACTGGTGCTTAAAAACGCCTGGGAATACAATATTTAAGGAAGCACTCCTTCAAGTATTTTAGATTATAAAAAAAAAAAGACAAAGCTAACTAAAAATGGGCAAAAAAGGGGCATTTTATAAACCAGGGCAAAAATGCCAATCTAAAATAGGATAAAACAGTAAAGATTTTTTTTTTTTCCACCGTAACATGCCCTGCTGCTTTAAGCACACCCTGCTGGCTGGCCACTGAGTAACGGTGGCACGGAGTGAGCAGGCAGTCGCTTGCACGCCCTCTCTGCTGGAAGCAAAGGTGCAGCCATAACCACACAGGATGGGAGTCAAAACAGGAAAAATGGGACAAAAGCAGACAGCTTACCCACCAAAAGCTTTTGGATGGAATAACGGTAACCTATTTACAAAGGACCAAGAAACTTAAAAGTTTAAATAAAAAGAGAGAGAGAGAAAAAAGCAGAGTTCTTACCTGGATCAAATCCATTGTCGCTGCAGGTAGGGTCACCCTGGCTCATTGTAGAAACCGTTTTTAACAAATGAAAGAGGAAGAGAAAACCAACATTAAAATTAGTTTAACATCTGCTAACCCCTCTTTAAAGGCAGAGACCAATTCTTTTTTTAGACAGTTTAAGACGTCTGCAGCATGAATCTGCAATTCAAACATGTTCCACTATTCATACAAAATGCACATACAAACATAGCAGAAAATGTGCTAATTGAGAATTCGGAACTGTCAATTCATTAAAAAAAAGTTTTATGAAACTGAATATGCTTTGTTAGAATGCTAATAAATTGTACTAAATAATATGCACATTTACAATACGTGTGTGTGCTGTGGGAGCCAAGAGTGTTATCTTGTGCAGTTTGGGCCAGAGTATCACAGAGGGAAGTTGACCAGTTATAGTACGTTTTACCTTCTGTTTTTTTTTTTTTTTTTTATTTGAAAGGCAGATATAACATTCCCCACCCCACCCCCCAATGAAGTGCAGTGCTCCATTTTAATGTTACTATGCAAAACAACTCTGTAGGATAATGGTAGGGCACTGAGGTTCTAGGCAGTGACTGTCTGAAATCATGTACAGTAACTTAGGCCCTGTCCACACTACACTGCTCAGACCCTTTAACGGACAGAAACCGTTACAGCTGGGGAGCGGTACAGTGTGTCCACACTGCAGCAGTGGCCCGTACGAGACCGATACCACCAATCCACACCTCGGGAACCAGGCGACCGTTACCGCAGCACCCAATCCCACAATGCAGCTCGCGCTGCGCTATAGGCCCTGCAGGGGACCGTTACCGCCCATCCACACTACCGCCAGTAACGTTACCGAGGCAGGACCGGTTTCATTACCATTGTTGAAACCATCTCATATATGGTTTCAACAACGGTTATGAAAACGCCTTCTGTAACGTTACAGGTGTAAACGCAAACTGTTGCAGTAATGGTTTGGGCACTTTGTAACGTTACAGAGGCATAGTGTGGACAGGGCCTTAGTGACAGTAAAACTACTCCTCCACATAAACCCTCACCAGGCCCGTCGTTTTTTTCTAAATGTGCCAGGAACCTGTGTTGCGACTACAGCTGCACAGACAGTGTCCTATGCAATCTGTTAGGATATCTGAAGGCTCAGACAAGTGTCACTATCCAAAAGTATCCGATCCATTTAGCCTGGATAACAAATTAGGAAAGTGCACTATCCACCACAGACCCGCCGACAGAAACGCAGAAACTGTCAGCAGTTGTAAACCCTCCCCCGAGCTGGACTACCACTGGATTCCAGCTGCTAAGCCTCAGGAAAGCATCAGCAGTGTTTCCATTCCAAAAAAGAGATGTATGTAAATCTTGCAAGGAATTAGTAGTTCACTGCTAAGCCACTAGTGGTACACACATGCAAAGAAATTCTGTGGCCTACAATACCTGATGCATGAGAGGTGGCTGCAGTAACGGTCTGTATCTTCCAAAACAGCCATGGAAAGGACAGAGCACCCCCCTAACAGCAGGCCATATTGCAAAACGCAATCAGACGAGGCAACAAGGAAAACACAGGTCACTGGCATCAACTGGTACACTCCAAGATAAAAAACAATTACTAGAGGGCTGCCTCATCTGCCTAGTGGTACCATGAGAGCATCTCCGTTCACCATGCAGGGGACCAATGTTCGAGCCTAATGTCCAAACTGAGCTGATAGAAAGCTGCATGACGTTTGTCCAGAAGTACCACACCTTCAAGAAAATTAGTATCTATTGCAGAATACCCTCGGCCCCCGCACCACCCATGGTGACCAGGCAGGAGGGAGCTATGCGCAGTAGCACTCTCCGTGTGCGCTGACATTCAACAGAGATGCTGCACATGCCCACAGCAGCAGTAAGTGTGCCCTTGAGGCATGACTTGCAACGGCATCTGGAAGGAGCCAGGGCAGAAGTAGCTGCTGCTGGGTGGGGTCTCGGAGAGGAAGGATAATGATGGACCAAGCACAAGCAGTTGGGGAAAGGTAAAGGAGATGTCGCAGGGGACAGACCAGGATACAAAACTGAAGGGAAGAAAGTAAGATGAACAGAATGAAACAAACAAAAAATCATGTGTCAAACATTTATTCATCCAAATGTTATGCTTATGTCAACAATCATTCCCTCAGCGACAATGATGTCACATGCAGGGCATTATGACTTCTGTTCCCGCCTCAGCTGTAAGTGGACTGTAAAGGCAAAGATCCAGATTTCATGTAACTGTCCATCATAAGGAAAACAGGCTGGCTTGAAATCTATATGTTTTAGGAAATCAGCAATATTTTTATTTTATTTGTTAACCAGGTAGGGGCACTGATCCCAGGGACCATTTTCAGGCATGACCTGGCCATAAAGATGGCACAAACAAGGTAAAAACAACACAAGTACAAGAGATAACCAGGCACAGTAAGTTGTTACAAAACTTACTTTAGATAACACAAAAACAGAGAAAAAAAAATAGAGAATCCTAAAAGAGAGGGGGGAGGAGGGATGGAAAAAAAGCAGCGTGGAAACATATTCTGGAAGGCCGCATGTGTGAATGCCAGAAGTCTAGGAAATAAGGCATCATGGCAGAGGCCGACTGGAATACTGTGGCCATTACCGAGTCATAGTGCACTGAATATCATGACCAGGACACGGCCATATCAGGTTATACTCTGTTCAGGACAAACCAGGTGGGAAGGAAAGGAGGGGTGTGATACTTTATGTGAGGGAAAGCAAAAAGCAATGGAGATACTGGGAATACGGGGGAGGCAGAGGTACTGTGGGTCACCCTGGAGACGAGAAATGAAGCCACTGCTCGCACTGGAGTGATTTACAGACCTCCAGCATTTCGGGGGGGGGGGGGGAAGGGGGGGGGATTAGATAAGGTACTTATGGAAGCCACTGGCAAGTTGGCAGAAGATGGGGCGGTGCTGCTGATGGGGGACTTCACACTGCCAGAGGTAGACTGCACTGCAGCCTCCCAGCAGTGTGTTCAGCTAGAAGCAGGGACATCCTGAACTCTATGCAGGGGGCGCACCTCAAGCAACTAGTCAGTGTTGTTACACGAGGTCCATGCACCCTTACTGGTACCCCCACAGGTACACCGTAGACAGCTAGCACTTAGGCATATATTATATTAACATATAGGGCTAAGGGCATCTACCATGCAAGAGTAGATGGCAGGATATGTATGAATATTATTGTTATACACTTTGCTTTTTAATACATGTATACATTTTATATGTATTTCTTACTTATAAAATGTTAGAACATCTGTGTTCTTGTAATGATTATGATGTATAAGTCGGCATTTGCCACCTTTTGGTGATTTGTACTACTACACTGATTTGTATAAGAACTGTACTCTTTTGTTTCACAAAGTGATGACTACTACAAAATTGTATAATGTTATCTTGGACCGTGGAGCCACCTCTAATTTAGCCAATAGGACTCATCTCTGTAACTAGAAATGTTTCTATCTTATGGTAACCATAGTAATTATCATAGGTATATAATGTGAGACACTGAGTCTTATACCTTGGAGACCCCAAGAGACACGGAGAAACCTCGAGGTAAAGGGAACGCTTAGCATTGACTCCCGGTTCGTATTGGTAAGAACTGCTTAGGGCAACTGTGATTTATCCTTTTGGTAGTAATAAACAAGTTTATTACTTTTATGCAACGTGTCTGTGATTCCTTGCATTCCCAATATTGCCAAGAACCTGAGAGTGAGGTTTAGACCTCCTGACAGTGTGAACCCACTTGTGATGGGGCAATACTAGACCTGGTACTCACTAAAAGGGACAGTGTTACAGAAGTCAAGGTGGGAGGGCCACTTGGGGCCCAGCGATCACCGTACGGTGTGGTTCAATATAAGGATGGCTGCAGAGTCGGACCACACAAGAGTGAGGGTCCTGGACATCAGGAGAACAGATTTTATAAAGATAGGTGAATGTCTCAGGGATGACCTGGCGGGGGTGTGTGTGGCCTGGCTGGGATGAAGGAACAGTGGGCAAAGATAAAAGGGAGTATAGTGAAAGCAACAAACCTCTGTGTCAAACAAGTGAGCAAAAGCAAGAGAGATTTAAAAAGAGACCGCTATGGTTCTCAAAAAAGGTGGTAGAAAAGGTAAATGGTAGCATTCAGAAGATATCAGGAGACACAGAGGGAGGAGGACAGGGAGGTGTATCAGGAAAAACAGATGAAAGCAGGAAATGCAGTAAGGAGTGCAAAAGGCACAAACTGAGGAGAGAATAACCCAGGAGGTAGCAAATGGGGATATTGTTTAGGCATGTAAGTGAAGAGAGGAAGATCGGGGGTGGGATAGTAAGACCAAAAAGGGAAGGGGAAGACTGTGCAGAGGGTGACCAGGGAAAGGTAGATATCCTGAACAAATATTTCTGTTCAGCATTCACAGAGGAAGAAGAAGAAAGGAAGGGGCCACAAAAACAGTAGCAAAACCTTTGGAAGGAGAGAGGTGGACACTAGACCTTTTTTTGAGGCGACAGTATGGAAGGGACCTGCTAATCTGAAAGCAAACAAAGCCATGGGTCTGGATAGGGTGCAGCCAAAGGTATTGAGGCAGCTCAGAGAAATACTGGTTACACCTCTGACAGTCCTAGTCAACAGCTCACCGGAAACAGGAGTGGTTCTGGAGGACCAGAGGAGGGCGGATGTAGTGCCACTGTACAAAAGTGGTAGCAGGGAGAAGGCTGGTAATTATAGGCCAGTCAGCCTGACATCAGCAGTGGGAAGGTTAATGGAATCACTGCCTAAGGAAGGATTGTGGAATATCTTGAACCCAGTGAGTTACAAAACCCAAGGCACCACGGTTTCACAGGGGCCGGTCATGTCAAATGAATGTGATACATTTCTTTAACTGGGTGACAAAAAATTTAGATCAGGGTGGAGCGGTGGATGTGGCCTACCAAGATTTCAGTAAGGCTTTTTAACATCGTTTCACATAGGAGACTAGTAAGCAAGCTGGGTAGCTCAGCAGTGGGTACAAAGATGGTAAACTGGATAAGAAACTGATCAGGGGATAGGCAACTAACAAGAGGGTGATAAACAGAATTCACTTTGAGAAAGGGAGGGTGACCAGCAGGGTGCCTCAGGGATCAGTGCTGGAACCAGTATTCTGTCTTTATAAGTGACACTGCAGAGGAGCTGGAAGGGAAGGTCTGCCTGTTTGCGGATGGCACCAAAATCTGCAATAGGGTGGACAGTCCAGGGGGGTGGAAAGGATGAGCAGAGACCTGAGAAAAGCTAGAGGCATAGGATATGGCAGCTGGATTTCAATGCGAAAAAGTGCAAAATAATGCACCTGGTGCACAGAAACCCAGGGGTTGAGTACAAAATGGAGTGGTATTTATGACCACCAAGCAAGAAACAGACTTGGGAATAATCATACTGGGTGACCTATAGGTGGCCAAGCAGTGCGACAAGGCAGTAGGGATGGCTAGTGGGATGCTGGGGTGCACAAAGAGGGAGAGGTATCACAAGCAGAAAGAGGGAGGTGGTGTTTCCTATGCACAGACTGCTGGTAAGACCCCACCTAGAGTACCACGTCCGGCTCTGGAGACCATATCTCCAGAAGGACAAAGTGGAGGCGGTACAGAGGACAGCAACTTTCTTATAGAACATAAAATGAGTGCAGGGTCTGCATCAAAAGCACTATGAGGAGGCGGGCCCGCTGGCGCAATGGTAGAGCTACTGCTGCGGTGCCAGTGGCTGGGTTCAGTAACGAACTGTGGTTGGAGGTCGGCCGGTGGGAGGAGGTTCAGCGCCCAGAGGCTGTTCTCCTCCTCCTCCGGGGTGAGTTGCTCATCCAGCTGCTCTATCGCCACCTCGGTGATCACAGGTAGAGGTGCGGCGGGCTAACACAAAGAAGGGAGGGAGGACGCTGGCTGAGAGCTGGACCATATGCATGCCACTGCGTGCTCCGCCCCTAGGCTCTCCTAGAGTGCCGACATCCAGAAGAGTGGAGGAAACCAGGAAAAAGGACCCTGCCACAGAGGGCAGAGACGGGACCTGACTACCCCAGACAACCATAACCGGGCTGCCGATGGATGCTGCAGATGGACCTCCTGACACACGGTAATGGACTGGAGGGGTGTAATGGGTCTCCCCCCCTCCCCGCCCGGGGAGGGGGGGTAGGCTGAGGCAGCGTGGAGGTAGGTCCGAGGTTCCGAGCGTCACCACAGTAGGTACCCGGGGAGGAACTAGGGGATCACAGTATAGGGCTCCCCGAGGAAGTTCCACCGTGGCAGAGAGAGGGGGGAAAAAAAAAGGCACTATGTGGAGAGACCAAAGGACCTCAATATGCACACCCTAAAACAGTGATGGGAGAGTGGGGATACGACAGAACCCTTTGCATACCTCATAGAGTAAATAAGGTACAGGAGGGAAGTTTTTTCCAGAAGAAAAGGTGCTTAATAACAAGGGGAGATGCTATGAAGATTTAGGAGGGTAGATTCAGTAGAGATGTGAGGAAGCACTTCTTCACAGAAAGAATGGTGGATTCTTGGAACAGCATTCCAGAAGAGATAGTAGGGATGAAAACAATGGTGGGGTTCAAGAATGCATGGGATAAGCCCAAGGGATTCATAGTGGAAAAGAAGAAAGAAGGGGGGGGACAGTCTGTGCTGATAGTGTAGGTAGGGAGAAATGGGCAGACTGGGTGGGCCAGGTGGTCCTCGTCTGCCATCAAATTTTGTTTCAAAGAGACTGGGTAAAAGTGACATTAGTGCAAGCAATTATTGTAGTACACACAAGCTTTGTGGCAACGCAGAGCCTAATACATATTAACATAACTAAAACAAATTTCAGAATTGCTGAGGGACCCCAGGTGTCACAGCAATACGAGGTGGGGGGGGGGAGTAGTCTTTCTGCCCCTGGACGGGGGTCATCGTATCTGCAAGGGGTGCAATTACACATAATGGTAGTGGTTAGGGGGGTCTTGTAGAGGATTTAAATAAGGGGTGTGACCCCAGGGTCTGTAGTGGGGCAGACAGGCTGTTCCACAGATTTGGGGCAGCCATGAAGACAGCCTTCTGGTCCGTGCATGTGGTGACATATGGGCACACTAGTTGGTAGGCTACAGGAGGACCGGAGGCCTCAAAGGCAGGGCTTCAGTCCAAGTAGGGTAAAAGGGGTAACATCTCTTGTTCCCTGATGAATCCGTTGACCAGGCAGCCTAGGAGGTAATCCCAACAGACCTGAGGGGGAGCCAGGCTAGACCGGTAGAGCAAAAAGTGATGTGTTGAGTACGTAGCCATCAGGGCAAACCTACAGATGCTGTTGTATGATCTGCTGAGTCTGGACAGACTGGAGGATGAGGTCTGCGTATAAATGGGTCAGCAGTAGTTCAGCAAGGGAAGTAAGGTGCCCTGGGCCATGGCGGGCCTTACTTCTGGGGACATAACATTTTTGAGCCAGAAGCCTACTCCAAGTCTGGTTTACTCGCCGGACCTTGAGTCTGATGAGGTCAGAGAAGGTCAAGGATGGCTCCCAAGTATATAAAGAGGGTCACTAGCTCAAGGGGTGAGCTGTCAGGGGACATGATGTGGAGTGGGTTAGTATTACCTGCCCACATCGTTAGTCTGGGTTTAGATCTGAACAGCATGGCTTTTATCTTCTGGGCATTTACCAAGAGTCTGTTGGCAAGGCACCAATTTGGCAGTGCCAAAATTACCCAAAAGCGTGGATGGCAGTTACACAGAGGTCTTTGTGCTATGGTGGAGGATAAGATTATGGGTGTACAGTAGAGAGTTGCATGTGATGCTGTACTTTTGGAGGAAGCTGATATATGGAGAAAACAAGATAGGTCCAAGGACGGATCCTTGCGGGACCCCGGTTTGGACCACCCTGGTGCTGTAAACCGCCCCCTTTCTGAAGACCACTTGCGTTTGTCCCGAGAGGCAGTCATGAAACCAAGCTGTGGTCGCAGTGGAGCACCCAACAGGCTCAACTTATCTAGCAAGATGTCATGATCCACCAGGTCGAAGACCTTGGCGAGGTCCAGTTAACTTGCCTTCATCCATGCCTCTGAGAACATAGTCAGTGAAGCAAGATAGTGGTGTAGTGATGATGTAACCTTTCCTAAAGCTGTGCTGCTTGGGGGAGAGGAGGTTGTGAGCGGACACATGGTCCGAGATTTGCTGAAAAACATCTTTTCTGAGGATTTTGCTTAGGTAGGAGAGGATGGCGATGGAGCAGTAAGGCTGCCGGACTTGAAGATGGCGATGACCCTGGATTGCTTCCAGAATGGGGATGGTATGGAGGAGGAGAACATTTCAGGGAAGGACCATTGCTGCCATCTCTACCTTGGTTGGGGAGGGTATTGAGGAGCTTGTGGATTTTCTGCAGGAAGATAGCCTTAAAGTGAAAAGGTGGAACACCAGGGGTGTCAGTGGATTGACCACTAGGACATCACATTGGGTCCTCGGGGGGGGGGTGGAGTTTAACAAGGTAATCAGACATGTCAGTGATTCTGGTATTTAGGGCTTCGACCACTTTGGACGGGTTGGTTAAGGCTCCCCAATGTCCCTCGCATCTGCCTTTGGGACTGGGGCCTACAGCGCAAGGACACAAGGTGGTGGTGCCTTAACCCTTATTACCTCAAAGCTCCTGAATTTTAGACCCTCCTAAGGGACAAGTTAGGAGAGATTTTAAGCAGATGATCCCCCTACTGACACCTCACATGGCATCTGGTGGGACACACTTAAAGCGGTACTCAGAGGCCAAATTATCCTATATGCCTCTGCAGATAAGAGAAAGGCAAACCCAGCTGGAGGACACCCTTCATTTCCTCCAGAAAGCGCATCAACAGGAAGACACTTCAGTCTCCCAGCAGCTGAAGAAAGTAAGGGCTGAATCAGATGCCCTCTGTCTACACCAAACATAAATTTTCCTCATGTTCTTCTGTCAGAGAGCCATTATTTTTGATGCTCCAGTTTCCTCAGGGTTTAGGGATTCCAATTCCAGATAGCTGCTTAGTAAGCTGCTGACTGCGAAAAAAATTATTACTCATCTACGTCTAACCCTCCAGACCTCAGAGATCCCAGCCTGGCACAAACTCACTGGGTAAATATATAAATATAGTGTTCCCCATTCATTGTTTTAGTGCAGTGGGCCACCACTCTATATTTTTTTACCTCCATCCTATATTCTTTTGCCACCAATTTATCTATATTTTTATCCATTACTGTTTTTTTTTTACAAAATCCTCCGAAACTGTCTTTTATTGACATCCTTTACTGTACTACTGCCCCAGTTTTGATATCAGTGCACTATATTTTACTTAAAATCCACTTATGTACATGTACAGTGCATATAAGAAGTCCAGAAAAATAATGCACCTTTTGACCCAATCACCACTGCCACCACCCTATATTTTCAGACATTGGGGAACCTGAAATATGTAAAAAATGACTAACTCTGAATGGTCGACGTGAGACTTTCTCTTCTAGGTGGAATGCCTGACTTCTACACGCTATGCCACAGGATCAAACACTGATTCCTCAGTCTCCCGCCCCCCCCACTAACAGCACCAAGATGCCCTACTTCCTATATGCACCTCCCTCGATCAATGGTACTTAATCAGTTCCCTGAGATGCCTTTGCATCTAGGAGAGGGAGCCGTACCTCACCACTTATACCTCCCTCCATAACCTACTGTCAGGGAACCTCTTCCTTGCTCCCCACCACTTCCACATTTCCACTCGCAGGGCCCCTGCCTCCCGCCCAACTCATGCTTGTCTAGTGTACTTACCCGGTAAACAAAAGCTAAATAAATAAATAAATAAATGCTGACTGCATTCATCAATTGGGGTGTAGGCTGCCAGTCAACCAGGACAGAACAAACAGTTTCACACTGAACCTACAGACTCCCGTTTGCTCTGGAACTTAAGAGTGGGACTCTCCAACTCTGCAAAGAAAGGGAGACTGACTGGGTCGCACTCCGTACAGACTGTGTTATTTGAATTACTAATGTATAATCACTCTGAAAGCTCATTGCAAAAACTGCTTGATAACCTCTGTTAACACAAGAAAAGTTGAATAAAAATTTAATTATCAAATAAATAAAAGTTCCTGTCCCAGTTTCTAGCTTTCTGACATTCTGATAATGACCAAGAAACTGATAATTTTCTAGAGTTTAATAAGTGGCTGGGGGGACGGATGTCCTGAGGCACAGCCATCTTCCACCAGCTGGTCATTAATCCCTAGGAAATGAACGACTTCTAAGTCGTATTGCAATTACAAGTCCAGGGTTCAATTCAGATATTCATCTATGTGGGACACTAACCCTAAGGGTATAAAAAGTAGAGGTCAAATGAAGAAAATAAAGGGCCATATTGTTTAGCCAAGCCCAGATTCATAAAACAGCAGTTTAAAACCTCTATAACCGTGAACACGCTGTCCCCAAGGTAGAAGAAAAGGTGGACCAAAATTAAAACCTGTGTCCCAATTGTCCCAATTCCCCAGCCAAAAATGAACCCTGCAAGTCTAATAACAAGCTTGCTTTGAATGCCGTGGACGGAGTGGTGCTGCACGTGACCACCGCATGTGCTACACATTGCTACCACGCACCGTGGCGTGGCACCTGGATTGGTTATTTCTAAGAGATTAATGACCAACCCAGTAGCCAATCAGGAGCCTCGCCTGAGTAGAATGTGGTGTAACTGAATGCTGCTGGAATTTTTTATTTCTTGTTGCTAACCAAACCATATCTTCAAAAATAAAACTGTAAACCATGAGGAAACATTCTTCATATGATGACTTAAAACAGGCAATGTTAGTCAAACAAGGAAGGTGTCCCTTCTTTAGCCCAAGGAAATCTGTTTAAAATTAGCTATTGGTCAAATGCAGCTCTTGTAGGGCAAGAAATGTAACATACTTAGTTAGTTCCCCTCCCTTTACAGCTGCAGGCACCCATTTTTACAAAATCACTAACACGTGACGTGACATGACATCACTGAAGGGAAATGTAGTTACAATACAGTGCTGCCAGTAACTCACAACAAGGATTTCCCCGACACACTAAGCAATCATTTAAAAGTTGTACCATTCTGTGAAATGTCTTGTGTTGCCACCCGTTTCTGAATCCATCTGTGCTACTGTTGCTCCATAGGATGGTTCGTAACATCTCCATTTAGGGAATGGTTTTGTACCACTCTGCACAAGTTTGTGTACCGCAATAAACCATCTAAGGATCTAATACACAAAGTGATACACACCCTAAGCCAGGCCCAGCCACAAAGAGGTCTCTCTTTGAACATGTGGAAGTCTGCCCACATGCACAGAAAGTGCCATTAAAGCTGTGAAGGGGTGTCCTAACCCAAGTCATGGAGTTACATGGGCTGGTGGGGCAATGTCCGCCACTCTACGTGGATTCCCAGCATGAACAGAACGCTGCTGAGGCAGCCAGAAGGGCACAGGGCTATGCCAGGACAAAAGGTGCAAGTCCTACATATCCTCTCCTGTGCCACTCATGTACAGTCTTGTGGCAAAAGGTGCCTCCCACCCCCAAAACAATGCCCTCAGACAAGGCATGGAGGGTTGGGAGGCAAAATCCATGTGCCATACAGGGATACCACAGTCCCTAGAGGACAGAGAGTCCTTGAAGGACTGCCATATCCCATACATTCCCTGCTTGTGTTGAGCAGAGGGTTCACTCTCCAGACACCCTGGGCTTCCTACTGGAAGCCTGGTGTCCATCCAAGCTCTGCTGACCAAACCACCCCTTGCCTCAGCACAAACTGGGTCAGCTGGAGGGCTAAGAATTCTGTTGCTAAACAGTAAGGTAGTCTCCTCGGTCCCCTCCCAGTACTTCTAGCAGCTGTTCAATACAGTGATAAGGTTGGGCTGGTGTGGACTCAAACTTGTGAGGAAGTATACAGAAAACCAGCCAACGTCTGGGGGGGTCCTTGTCCATGACATGGTGATATATGTTCAACATTCAATGAAATAAAAGAAAATCAAAGATATCTGCTTTGGAGCTGGCTGGTTTTCTGCAAACCCGGGCTAAGAATTATGCCAAGTGTTGAAGGAATTTGTGATGCAGAGTTCGCGGACTAGACACATGCAATCTCTGTGCATCCTGAGTTACTGTTGCTCAGACCACAAATCATTTTTGTGCCCATGCCGTTTTACATATTTTTTCGCACAGATACAGGTTTTTGTTCTATCTGCATGTGCTATTTTGCATTTATTTTCAACACTCTGCTGCATATCTATTTGCAGCAATAGTATTTTACATGCCTGTTGCGTTGGCATCATATCACGTACATATTTTTGTGGTTGTATGTACTAAAATATCAAGCAAAATGGTGACGGAGCAATACAATATACAAACCACAGTTGATGCCAGTGTATAACATCACACAAAACAGCGCTAGAACAAATGGAACCAATTTAAAATAACGGCATCACAACAAATTGCATAAAACTGCATCAGGTAACAAACAAACAAAACAAAAAAAACACCAACCTGGCATTGGCATAAAATAGCTTTAGAAAGGTACTAGCAGAAAAAATACATGCAAAGTGGCACTGGCACAAAACCATTCACTAAATAGAGGTGTTACAAACATTATGCAACACAGCAGTACCACAAAGGTTTGGGGACATGGTGGCAGTACAAGAAATTTCTCAAAATGCTGCAGAAGTTAACTCCATACAACAGAGGCTGTACAAATGGATCTCAGCAGTGCAGGCGCCTGACAATGCCATCAGCACAAGTTTTCCAAAAATGACCCTGAGAGCTGGACAATCTTCATCAGTTATTACGGCCTGCACTGTCCTAGAACTCTATTTCCCCTCTGTAATGTCACTTCCTCGGCCGTCCGGCTGACTAGCACAATAGCACTGCCGCCCTTTACTACTGCTAAACAACTCAGGTTTACACACTGGGTTTGGGACATCTGATGAGTGGGAGTCAAGTGAAAGCAGGTGGGGAGTGCTAGAACACCACAGGCAGGAAAAGGGACACAGGGGAACCAGAAGGAGGTTCCCACGGTTTGGTTCAAAGGCAGCTGAAAAAATGTTTTTAAAAAAATGATGCCATTTCCTGTGTTAGTAATTTTATAAATGAATGCCTGCGTCTGTAAAAGGTGTGGGAACTAAACATGTTAGATTTCTGCTCCTACAGGAGCTGCGTACAGATACGTCCAATACCTTATATTAATTTTAAAGAGCCAGTAGCACCACAAGGAGAAGATGGAGCATTTTATTACTATTTAAAAGTAAGCAGTTGTCACTTTTTGTTTCTGATATAAAAAGTATTTTTCCTTTTTGTCAAAAAGAAAATGTTACACTTGATATTACATGATGCAGAAGTACTGTACCTGACAGCTGCCATAGCTAGCACTAGTCCTCGTCCTACCCCATCAGTGTTGTGCCTGCACTCATTGTGACATCACTACTGACCAATCCAACATAAAGTGAGTGGCTCTTCCTGGTCAGTCATGATGCCACAGTGCTGATAAGACATGACAGGGAAAAAAACTAGTTATTTCCGCTTTGAGACAGAGTGCTGTTTCACACATCACACCTAATACTGTCAGGTAGAATATCTTCTAAGCAGCAAAGGGAAAACGGAAAATGAAAGGAACTTCAGATATAAAAAGTAACAGCTGACTAATTTCAGGTGGTGTACTAGTTCTTTAAATCATGACATCATTTGTAGCAAATTACACTTTTTTCCAAACATTCCAGATGCTCTTATGACCGTTACAGATTGAGGGAGCAGTCCTGGCTAAACAGAGTGCTTCTTTCCTTTGCAAGCAAGACACACTTATCTTGTTAAAGGGACACTGTCAACCCCCATAAACCTCAAAGTGTCTAGTTTAAAAAAAATACGTTATGATTGGTAAGGATCTAGAAGGATTGTTGATACAGCTGGTAGTTTTATTCACCTTCATTTCCTTTCTTTTTAAAAGTGAAAAACAGACTGCCCACCATACCGGTGTTACGACACAAAAACATGCTTGTTTACAGTCCTTGAGCAACTCCCACTGCATCTTCCCAGGACCTGTAGCCCCCCCCAAAAAAAAAAACACAATCTAGCCATGCATGATGCAGCGGGAGGAGATGAGTCTATTGCATCATGAGTCGCTGCATTGTTTAGGGGCATTCCTAATATCCAGGAAGTATGCAGTAAGAGTATATTATGGATTTAAAACAAAACAAGGTGGGGAAAAATTATACCATTAGCATGCATTTCAGATCTACTAAGAAAGGAGGCAGAACAGTGAATTAAGCAATAAGGCATGACCAGGGATTATGTTAATGGTATGTTAATCACACTCTTGGGGCCAGATATTTAAAACTTTGCGCCGGGCAAAAACCGTTTGCGCAGGTTTAGCGCGGGTCTTCTATATTCAAAAGGCCAAATAGTGCGGGCAAACTGCATTAGCGCTGGGCAAAATTATAATGTATGCAAGGGGCAAACTGACATGAATACAGGCGCAATGCTATATTCAGCGACTAGCGCTGCGCTAAAGTGGTTTCTTGTGACTTAAGCGCGGTGTACAATACCCCAGAAAAACATGTAACCCTGGGCAATCAACTGCGACACTATGGCTGGCGGTGTTTGCAGGGGTTTTGCGCGACCCTAACAAAGAAACAGGACACATAGATAAAGCCAAACATAAAGGAAGCATGCTGCTAACTGATGGCATCACAATGATGCCATGATCTGCCACCAGTCCCAGCCATGCCAGGCAGTAAGTGGTGACCCTGCTGCCAATGGACAGCATGGCAGTGTGGCCATACAGCACACACCTGCAGACCACACTTCTGTGGACACCAACAGATGCCAGCACACACATGCAGCACTGTGGGCATGGAGGATGTTGAGGGGAGCATGTATGGGTGGCCAGGCTGTGCCACAGACCAGGTGTGGCCACAAGGCTGGGACACATCATGCAGTGCACATGGGCCAGTATTGGGAATACCCCAACACCAGTGTGCCTTTCGGATAATATATGCCCCCGCCCGGCCACATACCGCACAGCTGTACAACTGCCACAGCACACAAAGCCAGAAATGTACATGTCACTGTGAGCATCCCATGCCACAGGTATAGCATCTGTGGGTCACACAACAGCGTAACAGTAATGTCCACTGTCAGTAAACACCTGCAGGTTGGGCCTCTCACTGTGTATAGTGCAGTCATCATCACTGCCCTACACACCATAGGCAATGCTGTGTCCACACACTACTGGCCCCCTTGCTACTGTAGTTTCTGCTAAGCACTGTAGCATGATCTACAGTGTGACAGTTGCATGCAGCACCACCACCATCTGTATCTATGCTGTGTTGTCCCAGTACAGCTGCAGGCAGCAGCGCATGTGGAAGTAGTGTTCAAAACTGTATAATATTCCCCAAGTTGTTTGCTAGCGCTTCTTACGTTCTGCGGAGTTTAGACGAGGGCTAAACAGTTAGCCACGTGCAAACTGCATGCAAATCAGGGCATAATGAGATGCTAATCTGGATGTTTGCCCACAGACTACCTAAGTAGGCTCATTTGCATGTCACTTTTGAATATAGCAAAGTTTAGCGCCGGGCCAACCGGTTCAGCCTGTAAACCGGCATAGCGTGTGGCGCTGCGCTAACAATTAGAGAATATTTACCGGTTTGCACTGTACTTTCACATACACAGCTGCCTGCAGCTGTACTGAGTCCATGCATTTGCTGGCACACACATTGGCCACATAGTTCATCTCTACCTACCTTCACATCGCTGTGCACTGTGTTGCTGTTGTGGTTTGCACTTCCTGGTTGCCATATTCAGAGCTGTCTTATTCCAGGGCTAAGTTTGCCCTGCACTCCCAGCCCAGTTTGCCCGGCCTCATTCCCATGCTATATTCAGAAGCTGTTTGCCCTGGGCTATTCCTTTTGAATATAGCTTGCTCTGTGCTCCAGGCTAAGTTTGCCCGCCGGGCAGTGCTAATTTGGCCCCGGGGTAAAGTTTTGAATATCTGGCCCTAAGTGTGTAACGCTGCACGAGGCTTAGCAGAGTGCCACATGCCCCTAGGGGGCAATTAACATAACCTCTGGGAGTGCCGTATTGCTATTATAATAAAAGAAAATGTTTAAACGGTGTTAAACCTTGTTCAGCATATGATTCGGCTCTACATGTATGTTAATAGAAGATTAACATAAGGCTGACAGAATGCTTACAGCCAATCAGAAAGCTCTATTTCCAGACCCTTTTTATAATTTTAGAAAAGATAAGAAACCATAAAATGTGGGATTTCAGCTAGAAGTAACATGATGCATATAAGGGTTGACACTGTCCCTTTAAGTGTCTCTCATGCACTGATGCCCTAGAAACGACCATGTTTGGGAGATGGTTTTTAAATTTTTAATATAGTACTGAATCTACCTTGATCAATAATTTATTTACTTATTTAAAAGTTTTACCAGGAGGTCACATTGAGCAGAGTACCGCGCGATTCCAGGTGCGTCCTGGGGACGGATTCTGTAATATACAGAATACAGGAGTAGTAGTATGTATTACACCAGGGGTTCTCAGACCTTCTCAGGTTGAGCCTCCCCTATGTCACTTTGGACAAGCCTGGGCCTCCCCATGTCTCAAGCACAGTAGAACACACTCAAAAGGATATGAAATTTCATGCGCGATTTCATGCGCAATCACGAAACAGGCAAAATATACTATGATAGTGTTTTATTTACAAAGTGAAGCACTGTGCATTGTAAATACAGTGCAAATGACTAATTAAAAGTCAACTGAAAGGCAGTTTACCACTGCACACCAGATACCATGCAAAGCAGCAATAAAAGTCAACTGATAAAAAATGTGCTGTACATCCAGTGCTGTTTAAGTCAGTCAGCTGAAGACAGCCTGTACGCCTGTTTTTCGCAGTCGTTAAAAGGCACCCCCACCACCAAATCTAGCATCTGAAAGTTTTAAAAAATCATTCAGCTGAAGGGAGCCTGTGAGCCTGCTTTTTGGCAGTCAGTTGCTGGATTCGTGGCTGCACTGTTGAGAGGTAGAGGCGCAAGTCATCTTCAACCCTGAGGCGGGACCTATACTTTGTCTTTATGGCAGCCAGTGCAGAGAACCCAGACTCACAGAGATAGGTTGAAGCAAAGGCAGTAACACTTTAGCGCTCGTTGTTTTAATTCTGAAATTCACACCCAGTGACAGCCAAAACTTAGCCAGTGGCAACTGTCCAAAAGACCTTCAGTGCTGGGTCTGTAGCCATATCTATAAGGCTTTCTTGCTCTCTTAATGGCAGGTTGTCCACAGACCTCGGTTTAAAAATGAGCAGTTCCTAACCCACTGGTTACACTCCTCCTGCTGGTATTCAGGGAAGTACTCACAGAGTTTTCATGCAGTCCACTTAAATGTTCTGAAATTGGCATCTGGACACTGCCAATGGAAGCTCATTTCCTGCAGGAAATCCTCCAGTGTGGGAAGGAGAAACCAATCCCTGCTGCAGTCTTGAAGACCATAATTGTAGTTTCTGACAAAATGCCTCAATCCTGTCCCTTACAATGAACATGTTGGTGTCCCGACCTTGAAGTGAGGCATTGAGTGTGTTGAGTCTGTCAAAAACATCCGCTAAATATGCCAGCAATGCAAGCCACCGTGAATCATGGAAATTTTCCACAAGTGCAGAGCCACAGTCAGCAAGGAAAATACGCACTTCATCACGCAATTCAAAGAGACGTGTTAGTACTTTTCCCCTGGACAGCCAACGGACCTCTGTGTGCAGCAGTAGTTGTTTGTGGTTTGCTCCCATCTCCTCACACAGCACAGCAAAGAGTCTTGCATTTACTGGCCGTGCCTTGATAAAGTTCACGACTTTCACAGCATCTGCCAAGACTTTGTGAAGATCAGCTGGCATCCTCTTGGCTGCTAGTGCTTCCCTGTGGATCATGCAGTGATTCCACACAGCACTAGGAGCCACTGCTTGCAACCTTGTCACCATGCCACTGTGTCTGCCAGTCATTGCCCGTGCTCCATCACTACAAATTCCCACACATTGGCTCCAGGCAAGATCTTCTTCTGTAATGAATTTATTGAGCATGTGGAACAGCTCCTCCCCAGTTGCTCGTGCAGGCAGCGGTTGGCAAAACAGGAATTCTTCTGAGACTTCAGTCTCCATGGCATAACGGACATAGACAAGGAGCTGTGCAGCATGGGCAATGTCAGTGGACTCATCAATTTGTAATGCAAAGTATGGACTTTGCCGAACAGAGTCCAGTATCTGTTTCTTGACATCAACAGACAACTCCTCAATGCGTGACAAACTGTGTCATTGGAGGGGGATGACATCTAGCTGTGCTGCTGCTTTGTCTCCCAGCATTATTGCACACATTTCTTTGCAGCAGGAAGAAGTAATTGCTCACCAATGCTGTGTGGTTTTCCTGCTTTGGCAATTCGCAATGCCACACAATACGAGGCTTCCACAGCTTTGCTAGGCACAGTGCCATGCCTTTCCACCAGTTTCTTTTGGCCCCTCAGTTCTTGTAGCTTTCGAAGAAAGAATTCCAGAGGTTTGGAAACTAGGCTGGGATGCTTTGTCTCCAAATGCCGTCGCAGCTTGCAGGGTCGCATGCTGTCTTGTGCCAGAACGTCAGCACATACCACACACTGTGGCCGAGGTGCTTCACTGGTCCCAGTCCAGGTGAATCCCATCTTCAAGTATTCATCATCATACCGTCTGGCCTTGCGCTTTGCTTGAAGGCCTGCAGCTCCTTCATTAGGCGTCAGCAACAGCTACTTCTCCATGCGCGTTTTCTTCCAGTCACCAAGCGATCCATTATCTCCGGTACATCAATGTTGAAATTGTCAAACAATGTAACCAAAATCCTCCTGGACATGCACATACTTGCATGTCCAACAACAGTCGGGCATTCCAAAAAGAGGAAAACAATGATTGCAGAAAACGCAGTACCCCAAACTGCATGTCAATTTGAAAAGAAGACGAGCATCATAAACAGACCAACAAATAAAAACACTGTTCCCTACGATAGTTTCGCTGTGCATCCATGAGACCAAAAACCAAGCAATGAGATGTTTAAAGAACGATTCACAATCCATTTCTATCCAGAACCAAACTTTCCCATTTGTCACTTTGGCATGCCAGGCCAACACTGCTTCACTCACAGTTCCCAAGCTAGCCAGTCCTGTGTTTCACTCCTCCAGCTCAAGCCAGACCAGCACACCAACCACAGATTCCATTCACCTTCTTTGACCTCAACATGGCAACTCCTGTCTGCTTGCTTCCTGATCTGCACAGCAAAGGTGACTCACAGAGGGAGTGTACTGTAACTGTGCAGTCAGCTCAATGTCTTAATTTAAGTGCACATAAACACTTACGCTGTGACAAAAGGGTTGAGGTACACCTCAGCCAATCCTAGCACAAATTAGTATGCAAGGGCCTTGGGAAATGGATCCAAGTGCTTGTCTGTGCTCAGAGGCAGATGCAGTTTAGAGTAGGGACCCAGCTGATGGGAGGTCTACCTCAACGTGGTAGCTGGGTGACTTCACAGCAGGGCCCTGCTGTGAATACCAAAAGACCCCCACTCCACTGAGCCTATTTTGGGCTGATGCACCCCATGTAAAGGTAAGCCATGAGCACAGCCTTCACTCCACGCTGTCCAACACACAGGCAAGACACAGGGGGTTGGGGGACGGGGGGAGCAAAGTAGAAATTCCTTCATACTTACCACGATTTTCTTATCAGTTAGTTCCAGCATGTCAGTGGGGTATTCATGTGGGATCTTCACTCCAAAGCCTCCCAACCCACCCAAATATGCAGACACAAGATTACAACACATTTTGAACCCCACAGCACACATAGGTAAGGCAAATAATGCTTTTACAGTGAAGGGTCTTGGATGGGTTTGGGGTAGGAACACTCCTGAAAACCTGAAGAAGCCTCTCACCCCACAAGCTACACCAGCAGACCCTTCACTCACAAAACGAACATAACCAGCACCATTTGATACCCACGGCACACAAAGAGGAAATTATGCCTACCGAAGGGTCTCGTTTGGGTTGGAGGGCCATTCCTTAAGACCTGAAGAAGCACCTCATGTCCAAGGTACACCTGCAGCCCACCCCCAAAAAGGGCACCATTTTAGTACCAAAAACAATCATATATATGCCCCAAGCTACACCCACAGCTCTAGTCTCAGCCTCACTGTGAACCAGTGTAGATGGCATTATGTACCTGCATCTCTGTTTTCATCTCCTCTTAAGAAACAAAAATATTTGTTCACACTAATAAAAACATTCTTTAAAATATTTTTTATATATAACAATGAGCCATTGTATAATCGAATAATGCACTCCAGGGTGTGTCGCTGGGATAACGTCACTTCTGGGGTGATTAATCACACTCGGCCTGTGGCCTCGTGCCTAATCACCCCAGGCATGATGTTATGCTGGGACGACACACACCCTGTCGTGCAGTATTACACCCCCTCCAAGTAAAACCACCAGGTCCATCACTTCAAAAACAGTAGCAGACACAACTGTGCATCTTCCCACAGAACAGAAGCATCCAAAAGTCTCCACAGCCCGAGCCCAAAGATGCAGATCCATCATTGTAGCATTGTAGCACCCCCCCCAGTCACCACAAGACTTCCTTTTGTGGCATTTCAACCATACCCCCTCCCATAAATACAAATAGAGTAGACCAGACATAAAAAACGAACCAGAAGCAATCCTTCCTGTGAAATAGTCAGCTCTGTCTGTACACTCCCTTGTTTCCAGTAACAATATTCATGGAACCTACTGGCTGAGAGTCCCATTTCACAGCAGCAGATAGATGGGGAACATTTTTTTACCAACTGTACAACTCCTTCCTTAGAACCCCTCCAAGATGAGGGGAGGGCAAGAACATTTTTTTAGCAGCAGGTAAAACCCCAACCTTACAGACCCTTCCTTACTCCATCCTTGAAGGCCATCCATGGGGGGTCAAATGAACTTTTTTTGCACATTAAAGACCCAACCTTACAGACCCTCAATGGGGGGGTGAAATAAATGTTTTTTAAGAGGCATATTTAAAACACCAGCCTTGCAGCCCCCAGGCCCCTGCAGCAAAAACCCTGAGTTGACCAGCCCTTCAGCAAAAACAACTAAAAATCAATGCTTACCAGCCCTTCAGCAACAGACGTAGGAGAGTTCAGTTCTACACTCCAGGTGGCAGCTGGCAGCTTCAACGAGATGAACTGTGAATGCACGGACGATGGTCGGCGACTCGAGCAGTGGCTTGAAGAAGCAGTGGCAAAATGAACACGGACGATCGGAGTCGGCGACTCGAGCAGTGGCTTGAAGCGGGTCCCGGTTGAAATTTCAGCGCAGATCTTTCCGATTCAGCAGCTGTGAGAAAAAAAAGCATCCCGGGCATGCTGCTTTATTGCCGGAACTGTTCTGCAGCACAGGGTAAGCAGCAGCTGATTGGCCGAAGAAGTCTGCCAGCCATTGGCTGGAAATGTGAGGCATACGATTGGTTGCATTTCCTCCCTTCTCATTGGCTGTTATTTGCCTGCTCCTCATTGGTCCAGTACATATGAAATTCGGCCTCTTGATTGGTTGGCTTGTGACACCCTCCTAGCCCCTCTAGGTCCTATGCCTTTCTCGTTTCTCCGGCACTGGCAGAAAGAAGTTGGCGCCTCTCATCAAGGTGCTATAGCACCTCATCCAGTCATCAAGGGACAACTGGGACTGAAGACAAAGGTAGGGAGAGGGGATGATGTGTTTGTGAAGAATGGATGGGATGTGCGTTTACAGTCAGCGGGCGCTGTTTTGCTGTTTTCAGTTTGGCTGCTTGTTTGCTTCCTGGTTTCACAAGCAAGCCTCCGCGCCTCCCCTGGAAGCAGCTCGCGCCTCCCCAGGGAGGCGCGCCTCACCATTTGAGAACCGCTGTATTACACGGTTGTTTTCTTTCACACCTGAGTGTGACGTCATTTAAACAGCAAGAGTGAAGCTTGAGTGTTTTTATGTTCAGCTGAAGGTGTCTGTTGTTCTGTTATACACACTCGTACATAGAGAATAATTTAACTAGCTACCCATCTTTTATTTTGTATAATTGCTGGGGATCGTTTTTTCGCCACAGCAATTGCACAAAATAAATGTATGTATCTATGGAGTTGAGCCGCCGACTGTTGGAAAGCTCAGACTTAAGTGCGGTAGGTAGCTGTCCGTAAATGGAAGCAACGTTTCTTTTTTTTAATATTTAAACTGCCATGATGAAGGTTTGCTGTGCTGAGAGATGTTTTTTCTTTAAAAAAAAAAAAAAAAAAAACTACCACTGACGACTTCTGTTGGGGACACTGCAGCACTGAGGCATTGTGACAGGCCAGGCGCAGAAAAGGGGAAGTTCGCGGTAGGCGGCTATGCAGAAGTAGGGAAACCGGGCGCGTGAATATCATGGACCCGGTTTCCTATAAGAAAAAACTATAACCAGTTATTATGTAAGTAATAATACCTGACAGGGTGGGCGTTATTGGGATATAAACGAACCGCCCAGGGGCATAATGAGGCCCAACGCCGCAGGCGGAGGGCCTTATAGCCCCTGGAAGGTCCGTTATATCCCATAACGCCCACCCTGGAGGGTATTATTACACTTAGATAATGGGTTAGAGATAGTATTTTTGGGAAGAATATATAAGAAAAAAATTTACATATAAAAAAATAATTAAGAACTAAGTAGAAGTAATGTTTGTTGTAAAATAGTTCCTATAGTGTGAAGTGCTGGAATCACCACAGGAGGTCGCTGCTGCGTATTTTTTTATGCTGTTTAGAATTAGCATGCCCTCCTGCTTTGTGTTTCTCTCTCTCTCTCTCTCTCACACAGACTGACCCCGATTGAAAACCGTTGTCTGAGAACAGGAGACATGTACACTGGTAATTTTTTTTTAACATGAATTTAGTTTTCATCTGATATGGGTTAGAAGTTGGCACGAATCTGTAGATGGGTTTAAAACTGAGCAGAGGTTTCAGAGCGAGCGTGACAGTGAAGGGAAACGGAATACGGAAGATTGGTATGTTTACCTTACGAGAGGTCGAGCGAGCTGGCAATGTAAGCATTTAAAAATCAATGTTTTGGTTTTTTTCCGGTGGTGAGGAGGAATACAGTCAGTTTAGGAGGCCGTATCGGGCTGTCGCTGGCATTTTAGCTTAGTAGCATGGTGCGGTTCAGGTTGCGACTGCCGTCTCAGTAACTGGACAATACAATGGTGGCTGGCAAGTTTCTGTTCCAAATGATCGAGCTGGCACTTTTTCTGAGCGGGCCGTTAAGAAATAATGGCCCGGGTGCCAGGCTCTTTCAGCCAATCAGGAAGCGAGTTTCAATTTAGCCATTATCTAAATAAAAATAATCTACACCCCATTTTTCAGGTCGTGAAGGAATATCCAGTAATTATTTATTATGGCTGCTCAGTCCACGCTTACAGCTGTAAGAGCAGTCTCACACTGTGGGGTATGAAAAATGCTCACCATTCTCATACCCTAAGAATGAGTGTAAGCCCATTCATACTACTGTAAGAAATGTCTCAGTAGCCGTATTACCGTACATACGAGGGTCCTAAATGCTTTTTTTGTGCTTACTATTTTGCCTCCCACTGACCCGGACTGCCCCCCCCATCAGTATCTATTGCCAGCAACCTCCCAGTCCCATCACTTCCATTACGGAACTCCCCCAGTGGCTCCCGCAGATGCACCTCCCCCACACACAACGCCTTCTAGGTGGCTATCATCTCCGAAGACTAGCCTCAGTGGGGCCAGCCTAGTCAGCAGTATGGGCCTGAGTGTACTAACATCATGTCATTCTGAAGCTGGACAGTTTCTTCTGTTCCCCCCTTCACTCTGGGACTTGACATAGCATGCTCCAAGGGGCACACAACAGACATGCACAGAGCCAGCCGACACCCCACCCTCCCCAGCCAGTCCGCCTGCAGCTCCATCTGTGGTACCTCAGGTATTGCTTAGGCAGAACAGACACATTCCCTTCCACTCCGAAGGAGGCAAGCGTCCTTCCCCCTCACTGGCCCTCTAGCAACCCAGGCTTGTTCCCAAATCAGGCTCACCAGTGTCACAGGCAGCACCACTGCCACTGGGCCAAGAGGGTCTCACATGCTAACCGTTCTGAGATTCTGAAGTTCTAAGTCCAGTTGGTATAGTCCTAATCCCAGACAGGGTTCTCTAATTTTTCTAAAAAACCAAAAAAGTGTCTTTTTTTTTCTTTAATATAGCTTTTTGCCTGCCCACAACCACCTTCTCCTGACATCAGGCCCTTCGAGCTTCTCCCGCGGACCATCGCATACAGTCGGTGGCAGGGGGTGGCACAGGCCTTTTCCCTGATTTTCTCCCCGTTCCCCACGCGCACATCCAGAGTCCCACAGCCCTCCCTTCCCCTCTACTGCCTTCCTAGACCCTACCACCTGGCTTCCACCAGGCGGCAGTCATTCGGCGGGATGTGCGAGTCCCTACCCACAGGAAAGGACAGCAGTCGTAGAGTGCTCAATCCTTTCCCTCCCTCCCTGGCCGCCCCCCCAGCAACCCGCGTTCACCACCAAACACAGGTCGCTGGTTTGGCAGGAGGTAAAGCACCAGTGCCTCAGCACTCCACGCTTCTGGTCTGGTGCAATTTTTTTTTTTTAACAGAAATCTTCAACTTGATTTATAATTTAATATGTATATAGTGTATGGTGGAACGTTGTTGTGGATGGAAATCCATCCCTTCAACAACGTCATTATGCTGCACTAGCTACGTAGCTAGTGCGGCATAACAACTTAGAATGGGGTCGCGCATGCGCAATGCACAAACTTCCCATTTCAAAAGTAGTCGTGGCGGTGAGAGCTCGAACTAAGGACAGCATCGCACAAGGGAAAAAAACAACAAAATAAGGCGAGAATATTTTATTTTTTGTATGCTTTTATTTATGCACCACTTGCCTGGAACTCTCTCGGGCTGCCCCTACTTGCCGCTCGCTCTACCGCTCGCCTGATCCTTCATCCCCCTCAGAGGGTTAGCTGTCCTCCACTGACCGGAAGACCCCCCAGCTCTGAGCCCCCTGAGGTAGGGCCGCCATGACTCCAGAGCTCAATCTACAATCTAATGTCCCGGCCAAGGAGGTGGAGGGACAGAGAGGCAGATACGAAGTCCGGTGTTGAGCGTGTGGCGGGACGGCCCTGAAGGGAGCCGTCGCCTATCAGGAGTGGGGATTTTCTGATTTGAGTCCCCAGGAGCCGGATGTGCAATAGCGTCTACGGAGGCCGTGGGCGTCCAGCTCCTCCCCACGCTACTCCATGCTAGCTGTACCCCAGGGCTCCACGAGGGTCCCCAGAGCTGTGGAGATACCCTGGATCCTTCCCAGGAGAGGAGGCAGTGCGTCGGATGCTCTATCCTCTCCCTCCCCTGCAGACCCCGGCACCCAAGCTCGTTCCCGAACTCGGGTCGCTGTCGTCCAGCGCCTCAACCCTCAGCACCACCGGGAAAGGCAAAAACATTTTAAAATGAATTTTAAAAAGTCCATATTTGTGCCACAGCAGAACCATACACCATGTAAGACAATGTATGGCTGTATATCTACAACATGCACATGCACCATCTCAAGGTTTAAATGGTCACCACAGGAACCTCTCAACGGCTACACATGCTTGTTGTAGATACAGAACCATACATTATCCCCTATATAGTAATGCCATCTCCTAGATTATGGGTGTCTTTTTAATTATTATGTGTGCCAAAACTACTCATCTTTGCTTCGCAGTTTTCTCACCCAAAGAACTTGAGAAGGCTCTTATAATAACCTTAAGAGCTACTGTAACTGTACAGACAAACATAACAGGTTTCCATTGGCTACAGCAGGGACATGTTCTTTCTAGATAAACATTCCCTTTACAATAACATTTGGGACAGCAGGCACAAAATGTGGAAAATAGCTGCGCTCATATGCCTCACTCCCCCAACTTCTCTACTACAGTGCAAGCTGCCTTTCAACAGCAGGTGGCCACTGCAAGAGCAGCTCTGGGAGGAGGATGTAGGGGCAGCACAGAAACTGCTTGCCTGGGGCTTTCCAGAAAACATGGCGGACCTAGCAAGAGCCTATGCCATGCAGCAACCTTAACGGTATTGCCCACCAAGTAAACACACACTGGCTGGTTTGATTTTAGTAGTGATGTTCAGATAATCCACAACTCTGGCAGATAACATCAGATACTGGCTAATGCAGCGTCTGATCCCGCTGATGATTTAGTTGCACTGCAAAATGTTCCTAGTTGCTGGATATGCAATTAGAGAAAGTGTGACTGGGGGAACCTCAGGCTGCTGCTGCCATGCGAGCCTGACAGCTCAGTGGTAGACCACCGGTATACTGGGGGCCTGGGTTTGATTCCAGTTAGGTCACATAGTATCTTTCTCATTACAAATACCAACTGCTGAGCAGAGGCTAATACAGCACCACCACTAGCTAGCTGCCATTCATTAGAAAATGACTGTGCCATCTAATTATCCAACATTATTAACTGGAACCCCTGCACCACACACACAATTAATTGTAACCCCTTCCCACCCATCCACTTAGAACCCACCCTCCTACCCCCAGCCACAGCACACACACACACACACACACACTCCTCTTGTGTGTATGGTGGTTGAGGAAAGGAGGGCAGCATGGGGTGCCAAGCAGGCTGAGAGTGGAAATAAAGTATATTTCTGTCTGTGTCAGCCGGGGAGTCAAAGTGAGCTGGGGAAGGGTATTTTATTTGCAGTGTGTGTGTGTGTGTGTTCTCGGGAGAGGGAGACTGATGGGGTGCTACTCCGACATTTTGTTCTGTTCCCTCTGAGTGACCAGTTGACTGGGCAAGGGGTCTACATATGATAATTTGGTTGGATAACAAGCATTCCATTCAACCAAATTATCCAGTTTTGTCAGACTGTAACCACATATTGGCAGATAATTCAAGTACCTTCGGAGTTCCATCGGATACCACAGCTCATGAGCATCACTAGAGGTGGGCAACCAGGAGTTCTTCATCGGGAGCCAAGCCAGGAGTCTGACTTGACTCTACGAGCTGAGCCATAGCTGCTACAGGCTGGCCTCTACATAGCAGTCGAACGTTTCAGACGCTACACTAACTGCTCAGGCTGACAAAGATGCTTACTTTGACCATAACCAGCTTGGCTTTGGCTCTCAGTTGCTTACAGAGGTCGAACCGAGCCATGACAGGCATTAAGCTCAAACCTGCTCTGCCTTGCCCACCTATAAGCATTACCAATTTTTAGCCCCCATCCAAAATGTGTATAATGCTGGCTGCAAACCTGCAGTTGTCAACAACTGGTAGAGAGTGAGTGGGTGGGTGTCTCTTTGTAGTCATGACGAGCAGTGTCACCCAACCAGAGAGCAGCAGGCACTAAACTCATAAACTTTATTACCCGAGCAAAGGAATCAAACAACAAAAAACACAGCTCTCTATATTTAACAAAAAATAAATAAACCACATTTCATCATCATTTTGAAAGTATAAGCCTTTAATCATTGCTTTGTCTTTTTTGTTTCCTCTAAATGTCAAATGTTACCTCTCTGTAAATGTGCACTATTAATGTCCAGATTATTACCACTCTGTTAATTTGCTCTGCTACTGTATGTAATCCATATCCGGGTCGCCCCTGAAAAAGGGACTGCACTGTCTCAGTGGACTCAACCGGTCACCAAAACTCAAATAAATAAATAAGAAATAAGCCGAGGATGTCAGCCTCGGTCTTCCCAAAGGTATGGTATGCACTTTCCCCACCTGGTCCCCATCACATGAGCAGAACTGTTTTTGACAGCCAAGAGTTCGCGCCGGGGCTACCCTCCCATTTCAGGGCACCAGTCCCAGATGCCGCCCCCGGGCCCCCGCATGGCTTTTGAGAAGGAGCTGTGAAAGGGCACAGACGGTTCAGAACTGAGGCCCAAACCAGAAAGGCGTATTTCAAGAAGGGCACAGCCCGACCCCTGCAATCCCAACTGCCCCTCCTACGATAGATGTTCCTCGTTTGGCCTCCCACTCCACGCAGACTAGAGGCGGCACTCCACGCAGACTGCAAAAGTGGCAACAGCATTATTTGTTTGTGCTACAAACACGGAGCCCTGCGAGGCGCACACAACACACCCCTACAACTGATGGATCAGTACCACTGCGGGTCCCACATGGGGCTGTTATTCTCTGAAGTTTAAAGGGACCGGGACAGAGGGGCAGCACCACCCAAAAGGCTCCGCCTAGTGCCCCGAGGATCGGAACCGGGGTCCGCCACAGCCTGCCTCTTTTCCCAGCACTTTGTTGCAGCGTGGGGGAGGGGGGTTACAGGCGGCCTGCCACCTAAAACAGAGGTCGCACACCCGCCGCGCCGGTCCCCCTGCCGCACTCTCCCATTCCAGCCCTACACACAACAGCAGCGCCGGGTCACTCACTTTGATCCACGGATCCTCAGGCGACGCGCTCGGTTCCGTCATGTTGGACAGCAGACTGCAGCAGCTCGGCGATCACGTGACTCCATCCTCCAAAACAGAATGCAGCGCCGCCTGTCGGACCGTGGCGCAACGGCGGCTAGAAACTACAACCTATTAGGCGACCCCCGTCCCCCCTCCCGCCCCGCCCGCCACAAATACAGCACGCTGACAATGTAGCTTCACCAAGAGTTACTCTTATGGTTTTATATTTTTCATACTACCCATTACAAGGTTTTGTAAACGACCGACAGTACTAGGCGTGTGTGTTGGGGGTCGTGCCAGGTTAATCGATTGGATTTCTTTGACTGAGTGACCAGGGAAATGCATTAAGGAAGGGCTAGGCGTCTAAGAGTGGGATCCAAAGTCGTAAACTGGGTAACACACTGGTTACTGGACAGATGACTGAGGGTGGTAGGCAGATAAGAACCGCCCCCCGACCCATTTCTCCTACATACTGTATTACCGCAGACCCTACTTGATCTATGGCTCTACCCCCGGCCTTACCACTAAGGTTCCCATATGCCTATACCATGCATTCTTGAACCCTGCTACAGTTTTTGCCTCCACCACCTCCACTGGGAGGCTGTTCTGGGTATCCACCACTCTTTCTGTGAAGAAGTGCTTCTTTACATCTCCCTTGAGTCTACCCTCCTCCAGTTTCGTTGCATGACCCCTTGTTCTGGAACATCTTTTTTTCTGAAAAATGCTTCCTTCTTGTACCTTACCGATACCTGTGAAGTATCTGAAAGTTTCAGTCATATATCCCCCTCTCCCTCCTTTCCTCCAGGGTGTACTCAACATACTGAGGTCCTTCAGTCTCTCCTCATAGGGCTTTTTATGCAGAACCTGTTCCATTTTAGTTGCCCACCTCTGCATACCTCTCAACCTCCTACCTCATAAATCAGGGACAACGCATAAAAAAATCAGGGACAAAGGACCAAAATCAGGGACACATCTTCAAAATAGGTGATATCCACTCAGGAAGCAGGTAGAATAAAGTGCTTAATGTAAAATGCATTTTCCAAAGAAGAACAAATCTGTAGCATTAATGTTTGACATTATTTTTTGCTTACAATCCCCACTGTTTAGCTAAGGAAACACACATTTTTGGAGGGACAGAGTAAAATTTTGAGGCAAAATCAGGGATGTCCCTGAAAATCAGGGACAGTTGAGAGGTATGCACCTCTGGACCGCCTCCACTCTATTTATGTCCTTCTGAAGATGAGGGCTCCAGAACTGGACACAATACTCCAGGTGAGGTCTCACCAGTGATCAATACAGAGGTAACACCACCTCCCTCTTTCCACTGGTGATACCTTTCACTATGCACCCCAGCCTTCCATGAGCTCTCCCAACTGCCTTGTCACACTACCTGGCCACCTTCAGGTCTGTGACAGGGAGCTCCTACCACTCTTGAGGACCAACCTTTTCTTAAATCTGTTGCAACAGTTCTTCTGTTTCTTAGCCTATTCTATCCTTAACAATTTCTAGTCCATAAGGTTGGCCACCTATGAGCACCCCTCCCCCCCTTTCTTAACTATGCTATAGTGTCCTCTTTCATTTTCCTTTTTCCTCTCAGGTCCTTGTACAGGGAGGTTATTGTGGTGCCCTCCAAGTGTATGTAAAACAGGTTGCATTTATTGTAGTTGGATTTAGTATGTAATAGCACTATGTCATAAAATACCTTGATGTATATACCTTATGTTTATGAAACCTGTAAATGTTGAAAATACCATGGCACTAGGGGTTTTTGATAATGGTAAAAAGTACTATGTGACTATTATAGAATTTAAGTTAGTTGTGCTATTTAAAATGCATGTAAACTGCCGTAAACTGAACAAGTCAATGTCATGGTGATTTGCATATATTTTTTATTTTTATTTATTTTATTTGTACAAGTCGGATTTACAACCTTTGAGTCACAGACTCATTTACAGAGGCACCTCATCGCAGGAAGGGCAGACAAAAAGACATAGTGCAGGTAACAACAGTGGGCAACATTACAAGTGCAGTAGAAAAGAAACATTTAACATAGATACACTTAGGTTACATATTGTTGCAAATTGCATGTTACAATCATGGACATAGTAAGTCCTCAGAAGAGACAGCAAGTTACATCCCTGTATAAACCTTGTAAGAGTGGGGGAGGTGGGTCCGGGGAGAGGGAATGGCTGTCCAGCGGACGTTGTCGAGTCAGGAAGGACAAGATGGGCAGGTCTCGCAGGTTACAACAGTGGGGAAGCCTGGGTTAGTTGCATCTACAACAGCGGACATTAAAGAGATGGTTCCGAAGGGCAGTTTTGAAGGAACCAATTTTAGGCAAGTTGGAGATGCAGCTAGGGAGGGAGTTGAACCAGGCGGGGGCTCAGCAGAAGATAAATCTCTGGGCTAGGGAGATCTTGGTTCTGGGCACTTGGAAGGTGGCCTTAACAGAGCTATGGTAGGTGACAGACGAGGACGACCACCGTAAGGAGGCAGAGACCTCTGGGGGGGAGAGCCTGAGCAGAGATTTCTTAGCGAGTAGGCAGGTCTGGTATTGCAGTCGCTCCTCAAAGTTGAGCAGGTAGGTGGTAAAATAGAGCAGGCAGGTGTGAGTGTGGCTGGAGATACCAGTCAGGAGCCTACAGGCCTTATTGATGGAGAGCTGGATTTTGGAGAGGACAGTGTTGTCTGCCGCGGCATAAATGGGCAAGCCGTAGTCCACGAGGGAAAAGACAGAGGAGGTGCTGGCCTGCTGGAGGGCAATTTGGGGCAGGCAATCCCTGTGATGGTATAGCAGGCCAATCTGAGAGTTAATGGTGGAAGACAGGCGTTAATGTGGGTGTGGAATGTGAGGGCAGTATCGAATGTGACGCCTAAGTATTTGTATGTGGTCAGTTGCTCTAATGGATGCAGAGTGCTGGGAATAATCAAGAGGGGGGATTTTTAGCTTTATTTTGTTGGTGGGAAAAAATAATTGACTTGGTCTTCTTTAAGTTAATGACCAGTCTGTGGTCGAGAAACCACCTTTCTGCTTGGCTGTAAGCATGCTGGAGGGATAATTGGAGACAGGAGGGATCGGGATGTGAGGCAAAGAGGACCGCATCGTCAGCGTAAGGAGCATTTTGCCAGTACAGGAGCTGGGGAAGGTGCTGAGGTAGAAACTAAAAAGTACAGGACCCAGGATGGAGCCCTGAGGGACCCCAGAGCGAATGGGTAGAGTGTTGGAGAGGGAGTTGCCGATCTTAACATGCTGGGATCTAGCAGAGAGGTAGCTAGAAAACCAGGCAAGAGGACCGCCAGAGAAGCCGAGTTGGTGGAGAGAGTCGAGTAGGAGGGGATGACAAACACTGTCAAAGGCCTTGGAAAGGTCAATGAACACTGCTACAGCAAGGCTGCCAGAGTCAAGAGCAGCGTGCAGGTACTGGGAGAATTCCAGGAGAGCAGTGGTTGTACTGTGTCCTGGGCGGAAACCATGCTGCTCTGGGCACATAAAGTCATACTTGGCCAGGTACTGAGGAAGTTGGATAGACACCCATTTTCAAGGGCTTTAGAGAGTGGGGGGGGGCTGGAGATCAGCCAGTAGTTGTTGGGGGTAGACCAGTCCCCACTCTTATGTATAGGAGTGATTTTGGCAGTTTTCCAAGCACTTGGAAACTGACCAAGGCATAGGGACTGGTTAAGTAGGTCCATCAGGGGGACTAGAACTTAGTCCAGGACCACGTGGAGGATCCTGGTGTCGAGGGGGTCGCTGCTGGGGTTCTTGTTGCCAAGGGCTTTTAGCAGGTGGGGCCTGGCTTTGTGGTGGGATAAGGTGTGCAGGTAGAATGGTGGGCGAGGCAGGACTGGGGGGAGAGAGGCGGGGATTGGGTCAAAGAAGCTGCTGGAGAGGACCAAGCTTAGGTCTGAGAAGGCGGTGTTAAGGCAATCAGCTATAGAGAGCGGATCTGTGGTGGAGGTGCCATCGATGGAGAGCTGGGATGGTGGGGGGGAGCGGGACTTCCCATTTAGCTCTTTCATGCTATCCCAGAAGGTCCAGGCTGCACCCCAAGTGGAAGCGAGGGTGGCCTGGTAGTGCTCTGCCTTGGCCTACCTAATGGCCCAGGTGCACTTATTGCACTCCGCGTTGTAGGTTTGCCTATCATATGCCTTTGCAGATTCTACAGCAATGTGCCAGAGATTATATCTGTTCTTAAGTCTCTGGATAGGGATGGGGTCATCCAAGGGGCATTGCGTTTTTTGGAGCAGATCCTAGTGAGGGGGTGAAAAGGTCACACGCCTTGCAGAAGGCACTTGTGAAGTGGTCAAGAGCTGAGTCAATATCAGGAGTGCACTGGATAGGAGACCAATCTAGCTGGGCTAGGTGTTGTTTTAATTTTATGAGGCCACCAGGGCATAGGCGCTGGTGCAGCGTGGCCTGGGACACTGGTTTCAGTGTGGAGGATGACCAGAGACAGAGGACTGGGGAATGATCACTAAGACAGTCAGGGAGGATAGTGATATCCTGGATTTTGTAGGGGCGGTTCGATATAACAATGTCTAGGAGGGTGCTGGTGCCACTAGAGTGGTTAAATCTGGTGGGCTGGGTGACTAACTGGGACATATCCAGGGCAGCAAAGGAGTCCCTGATGTGGGAGGCAGTGGAAGCAAGCCAGTTAACATTAAGATCACCTAGGATGACTTGCTCAGCTTTGTGTGGGAGGGATGCGAGGCAGTCAATGAGGGACTGGACCGCTGGGTTTTGATTCCTCGTTGGTACGTAGGAGACCATGAGGAAGAGAGGGCCTCTGGCAGGGTAAGTTGTAATTTTTAATATGAGGGCTTGGGCTCCATAATCAAGCTTGGGAGCAGGGAGTACATGACCTATAAGGGAGTCCCATATGAGTAGTGCGCAACCACCACCACGTTTGCCTACTCGGTCTTCCCTGTAGAGGGTATATCCAGGGAGAGAAATAGTGGAGTCAGGGGTGGATTTGGAGAGCGAAGTCTCTACCAGTGCAATTATGTCAGGTTGATGTTGTATGACCCAGCACTGGAGAGCAGCGGATTTCTTTAGAAGACTGCATTTGTTTAAGGAAGCAAAGCAGAGGCCGGTTGCAGTACAGGGTTTGGGAGAGCTGGAAGCCATAGGTCCTGGGTTTGGGTGTACATTCCCAGACAGTAATAATAGCAAGGTGATTATTCTAGTTAACGGCCGGTGGTGATGGAGACCCTTGATTCGGCATCCAGATGAGGACTTAACAGTGAGGGTGCAGGGGACAGATAAGGCATGAAGGGTGGGAATGGCAGGGAAGAGCTGGATCCAGGGCGGGTCTGGGAGAGTGAAGGGAGCGGGGGGGTGCTGGGGGTCGGGAGTGCGTCCAGGCTGGGGGAGGGGACCGAATCAGTATGGGATAGCCTGGGGGTGAGGTGTCTAATGTGGAGGGCAGGTGCTCCGGTCAGGGAGAGGTCTGTACCAGGAGGGTGAAAGTGAGCAGACCTAGTCGTGGGGTGCAGGTACCCATAGTTCTTTGCCTATAGTAAACAATAAGGGTGATAGCGGACCTTCAGTGAGGCTGACTGCCACTGTGGAGTAGTGGTAGTGGTAATGCTGCTGACTTTGGTGCAGAAGGTACCAGGTTCGAATACCCCGGGGTGGGGTGGCTTAGAGCCTAGCGGGGAGGTTGTCAGAGGTGGCCGAGGAGGCTGGGAAGTGCTAGGTTAGTGGTGAGAAAAGGGGCGGAAATAGCAACTCCTAGTGGTCACAAAGGGAGCAGGTAGGGGCTAGGGCAGCAGATATGGGGGTATGGCAGGCAGGAGATTGTGTACGGAGGTTGTGTGCTGGGCAGAGTAAGGTAACGTGGTGATGCAGTGAGGTTTTCTAGGCAGGGAGGACTGAGCAGCTAAGCAGTAGAGGAAGCCTGAGTGACCAAGTGTAGTAGAAAGTATGGAGGTGTAGAGCAGCTTGGCATGGTAAGAGGGAAACCCCCTCTAGTGGGTGAAGAGTATAAGCTGCAAATGGGGAAATGGGGACTTAGTTCCAAGAGTAGCAGGAAGTCCGTGACAGGAAAGGACAATAAATTGAGGTTGGGCTTGGGTGGGAGGGCTGGGGCAGGCGGAGCAGTCAATGCACAGTGTCAACAGGCTAACACCCTTAGCAAAACAGTACAGGGGGAGGTCAGTAGTTACCTCTTGAGCCTCCCTGGGGACCGTGTTACCCGGTCTGTGTGCTGCTGCAGGCAGCTGGAGCTTGTTCTGTGGGTGGGGGATCCAGGGAGGCCTAATGTGGGGAAAGAGAACAAAGGCATTAGTATGCAGCGGGAGGTCTTAGGCTCTACTGCGCATGTGCAGGCTTTTAAACACATCCAGATACCTTGCCCTCTACTAAGCATGCGCTAACTATCAGGAGAGGAAGACAAGACAAGATGGTGATCTCCCCCGAAATGACGACTACAACCAGGTACAGAAATTAATTCTAAATGCTACATAACAGTGCTAACCCACTAGAACAGAAAGCTAGCTGCATGTACACACTTAGACAGTAATTCCGGTCACAGCAACAGTTAAAATTGCCTAACTACAGCCCCTTAAAGCTCCCGCTGTATCCCATGGTGCTTTGTATTATGGAAGTATGTATGATGTATTTCTTTGAAACTTGATTTGTTGCCAGTGCCCTTTGGAGTAACCCTTTTTTCAGTGTTTCTGCATTGAGGTTCTTTGTTTTTAGCTTGTTTTCTTTTTTTTCCTTTTTGGGCCCCACTACCCAAGCAAACAGGGCCCACATAGGGATGAAGGGTTTTCACTGCAAAGTGGTTAGATCAGAGATCGGTGTTAGTAGGTGCTGGCTAAGTGCAGAGAAAGTACATTCATAGTCTGTTGCTGCAAACTGATGTAATGAAGAAGGAATATGCTATTGCTGAAGCTTATTTTCTGTATTTTGAATAAATATCACACAGAGGTTGTGTGTTGAACCTGAAGTTCGGTGTCTGGTCCATCTGTTCTCCCACAACTCCTCCACAGACTTGGTGTTAGAAGTGGGATAACTTGCTGGAAGCATATGGACTGGCCGAAGAGGGACATTTTCTGGTTCATATCGCCCAGATATCCCAATGCACCAGGAGTTGCCAGAGAAGAAAGTCCGTGGAGTTCTGACCAGAACCATGGCTGACAGATGGAGAGAAGCTGCTGCCTGTACTGGACCTGGGAGCTTGGAGGATGGCCAAGCCTGAAGATAACAAAGAGATGCAGGTCGAGGCAGACTGGAGGTGCGAGAGACCACACCCCGGAGGTGGAGACCCTGATGAGGATGATCCGCTGGACGAGTGGGCAATGGCTGGAGGCAGACCGACTACGTAGAGATGCGGAACACTGGTGCCAGGTGCTCGAGAGGTTCCTGCCGGAGAGTTTGGATGAAGAGTTGGAGGAGGATTTTTCGTGGGCTCAGTTTGAGGAGGACCCTCTGACTGAGCAGGATATTCCTTTGTTTCCTGTGTTCCCAGGATGTTACCTGTTGGAAGTCGGAAATGCAAGTATGGAACTTGAATGTGAGACCCCAGGTAAGACTGTGCCTAGTGATATTGTGCTGGGGTCGAAGACTCCAAGCAAGCAAGAAGAAGCCTATGAGGCTGAAGGGACTTTTCTTGTATTGATGCAGCTAATTCTATTAACAGTATTGACTGGGGTATACTGCAGGCTAAAGATGCTAATATTGCAGAATGTTACAATATGTTAAGATCAAGGAGGTGGTACAAGTGTTTTATTTTTTTTGAGGAAAAACCTACCAAGGAGGAGGTGAGTGGAAAATGGATTGGAACCTGTGTTGGGATAACACCAAACGAGTGTCTACCCTCAGGCGTCTGTATCTGTAGCAAATGAATGAATCAAGAGACATACTGGGTTTAAATAGAGGGGTTGAACCTAGCACTGGGCCCCTGCTTAAAACTGACATGTCTGGTGGGGTTGGAGCAGGTAATTATTCACCCCATAGAAATTGTTTCTATGGTGCTGAACTTTACAGCCATCTAGATTTTTTGGTTAAGAAATATTACATACTTTCCCTAAAAGGAGATAGGTCAGGAAACGTACTGTTAGTCTCTGTTGAGAAATGTGTTTATGCCTCAGGGTAAAGAATGATGATATCCAGTATGTTTATGATGGAATGTTTATCGTTTATAGGGACGCTGAGACAGAGCTTCTGAAGATGGATGGGTGGAAGCTCCATCCCTTCTTGGGACAGGAAGGTGGTAAGCAGTCTGCAATAACTGCTTCCCTCTTAAGGTGGGGGATATGTGACAGGGGGCTCCTGCCACTCTTGAGGACCGACCTTTTCTTAAATCTTTTGCAACAGTCTTCTATTTCTTAGCCTAATCTATCCTTTACAATTTCTAGTCCATAAGGTTGGCCACCTATGAGCACCCTCCCTTTCTTGACTATGCTATAGTGTCCTCTTTCATTTTCCTTTTTCCTCTCAGGACCCCACTGGTCACCCTCCCTTTCTCGGAGTGAACTCCGTTTACCACCATCCTTTGTCACCTATCCCCTATCCAATTTCTTACCCGGTTTACCACCTTTGTACCTACTCCTAGGCTGCTCAGTTTGCTATGTGCACCAGTGTCGAAGGCCTTACTGAACTCTGAGTAGGCCACATCCTCCACTCCACCCTGATCCAATTCCCTGGTCACCCAGTCAAAGAAATCTATCAGATTTGTTTGACATGCCCCCTCCCCCGTGAATCCATGCTCCATGCTGCCTCAGATCTTGTAGGCCACTGGATTCAAGATACATTAATACTTGGCATGGAGGGTTTGGGCATGGTGGCGAAGTGTTGATTCCCTCAATTTTTGATTTGGATTGATAGAACTGTTATTTAATAGTACAGAATATTGGTTATTTACGGACACGTGCTGATACATGGACATATTATGATAACAGCATCTCAATTACAAGGGTGTCTGTGTTGGGTTTGGGTGTTGAATGTGCAGAAACACTAGTCACTTGTTACAGAGTGGAAGATAGATCATGTTTAACAAAATAAGTTTGAATAGTCATGAATAATATTGACTTATAGTACACAGGTTTTAAGACACATCTGAATAGTACTTACACTGTATAAATGTGGGAAACAGCTGCTTAAGGCTTGATTTACACTAGGACAGGTTATCTTTAAACCCACAGTTTTGCCTAACACACAGATATTTTCTTAGAAGGCTTTTAACATTATAAACTATGTATTTCTTCAGCTTATTTCATCTGTATGTTTCATGACTGTTCTCAGGGAAGAAGCGTATCTATTCTGTGACATTTGACCTTGACATACCTTTCTTTTTATGAAACTCTGTTGTCTTTATATGGTTCCGTGCTGATTTTTAAGAAGCAGTTTAAAGGGACACTGCCAACCTCCTTAGGCCTGAAAGTGTCCCTAGTTTAAAAAACAGTTTGTTTGATTGTTCACATTCTATAGAGACTGTGGATGCAGCTGGTAGTTTGATTCAGATCATTTTTTTCATTTAAAAAGTGAAAAACTGACTGCCCACCATACTGGTGTTACTACACCAAAGCATGTTTGTTTACATTTCTTGACCAGCTCCCACTGCATCTTTCTTGGACTCGTGAACTCATGAACACCCCAACACAATCTAGCCACTCATTATGCAGTTGGAGTAAAGAAGATTATTGCATCATGAGTGGCTGCACTGTCTGAGGGTGTTTCTAATGTTCAGGATGTATGCAGTAAGAGTAGAACAAGGATTTGAAGCAAAACAAAGCAGGGCATAGCTATACAGTTCTGGAGTCCACATCTCAGAAAAGACATGTACAGGGTGGCGGCAGTCCAGAGGAGGGCAAGTAAAATGGTGCAGGGGTTACATCAAAAACTCTATGAGGAGAGATTGAGGGATCTCAATGTGTACACCCTAGATGGGGGGAATATAATAAAGACCTACAAGTCCCTCAGAGGAATGAACAGGGCACAGGAGGGGAGGAATACCAACTTAAGTCTACTGACTCACTGTCCCTCCTTGCCCCCAAAACTCGTAACTTGTCATGTGATCGCGCCTTTACTGTCTGCACCCCATGCTTCTGGAACTCCCTTCCCACATCCACCAGATGTACTCCCTCCCATCACCTGTTTAAGAACTCCCTGTGGTTACACTTGAAATCTGCCTCTGCCTGTAACTGTCCCTAAGCTGCGTGGTATCTCTTACATTACCCTGGTGTACTCTATCCCTTATCCTGGCTGTCGGACCACTACCCTCTGAGCTAAGAAAGGCTACCCTTGCCCCTTATTTGCTCCTTGGCACCAAAGCACTTGCTGTCCTTAAGCATGGGTCCACATACCATGTCCTGCCTTAATGCTCCTGTATCCATTTCATCATATGTATACTGTGTTACCCTAAAGCTCTTGCACCCTTCCACAATATGTATATAACTCTTTATTGCTTGCTTGACTTTACCACTATTGCATATGTTTATTGTTTGCACTGTTCAATGCCTGTACTACACTTCTTTGTCATACTGTTATCCTGTGTGTAAATCTATCTTGTAATCTCCTGGGTCGCTCCTGAAAATAGGCATTTTTTGTCTATTGTGCTTACCCGGTTAACAAAAGCTAAATAAATAAATAAAGTGCACCAGGACAAGAGGGCATGTAGTGAAGTTGGAAAGTTAAAGAGGGATGTGAAGAAGTACTACTTCACTGAAACAGTGGTGGATACCTCGATCAGTCTGCCAGTAGAGGAGGTGGGAGAGAAAACAGTAGAGAGGTTCAAGCATGCATGGGATATAATTAGGGGAATACTGGTAAATAGGGAGGGGAGAATCAACGGATACCAGGTAGGGTCAGTGGTAGGGTCAGTGAAGACAGACTAGGCAGGAAAAATCTGGACAGACTGGATGGGCCAAGTGGTCCTTTTCTGCTGACAATTTCGATGTTTCTACCGTGCCTGGTTTTGAGTCAGCCACTAGGCAAACTTTTCTTAAAGAACCTCTAGGAGATTTATTTGTTTTATTTAGTTAGTTTTTGTTTGCCAGGTAGGGTACACTAGGCAAGTCAATGCTTATTTACAAGTACTTTGCGGCCTTTTTCAAATCCATGTATACATAATGCTGCCTGCCTGCCTGCAAACAGTTAAAGTTGCTGGCATCTTGTGCTGCTGCTGGCAGTGCCACTAGATGAGGTGGAAGAGGAGAATGAGAAAATATAGAAACAGATAATTTTTCAGCAGAAAAAGACCACTTGGCCCACCCAGACTGCATAGATGTTTCTTGCCTAATATATCTCTATTGGCACTAACTGGTCTCTGGTGACCCTCCCTCCTCCCTGCCTGTTTTGTAATAACCCCCCATGTTCATCTCACGCATGCTTGAAGCCCTTCACTGTTTTTATCTCCAGTACTTCTGCTGGTATTATATTCAGGCATCTACCACCCTTCCAGTGAAAAAATATTTCCTCACATCTCTCTTAGCCCCACCCCACTCAACTTCATTATATGCCCCAGTCCTGCTGTTCTTTCTCATTTGAAAGAGGCTCCCCTCCTGCATCCTCTTCACCCCGTGAGGTACTTGTAGGTTTCTATTCTGTCACCTCTCCCTCTCTTGTGTTCCAGGGTGACCGTGTTGAGATTCCTCAGTCCTCCCTCAGAAGAGGAAGGAAAATTAACCGAATGGCCAGTCACAGCCATATAGTTGATCTGACCACTTGTCCACATATCTGTGGTGACACGAACCATTTTGCCCACTAAATGTTTCAGAGCATCAGACATGCTTTTCTGAACAGCTGCATATAAATCTGGAATGGCAACAGTTGAGAAATAGGTCTGATTGGGGACCTGGTACTTTGGCACTGTGATTTTCATAGGCACTTTAAAACCTGGGTTAGTCACAAATGAAAACTGAAGCGATTCAGAGGCTATCATCTCCCAAATTGCCTTTGTTAATCACATTGCCTCAGTCCTGTTTGCCTTGTGTTTCTATGACTGATTCAAAGTCTTTCAGAGAAATTTGACAGATGCTATATCCCCAGATTTTTACCCACATGGGGTGGAGGATGTTGATGGTATCTGACTACTCTTAGATTTTGGTAGTGGACTCAAAGGGGTAAAGAACTGAAATGTTGTACTTTGACTGGAAGGCAGGCTTTCATCATTCTCCAGGGACAACAAAACAGCACCAGCACTCCAGAGCCAGTAGTTAGTGGATAACTCCAGTGAAGGAAGGAAGGAATGAAGAAAGTCCACATTAGTTTCTTAAAGAAGTACTTATTCATTTGGGTGATATCCCAATTTAAAGACAGCAGTAACCTTTTCTCGGAACAAAGATCTGTGGTATCAGATGCCATGGTGCTCCGCCACATAAGGGCATCATCATTCTATGTAAAACCAGCAAGCACTGTTCCTTTCACTAAAAGTAAGAGAATTAGCATGGCTACGAACAAAATACAGTTGCATTCATACGTTGTAATATATAGGAACTTAAACCAAATAATGAACTGTTCCGAAAGTAGGGATGTTGCCACTGATGTTGCTGATTATTATATGTATTAAAAGCTTCCATTAAATTTTTCCTTCCATCTTAAGTTGCTTGAATGTGGGGTACAAAACCCACATTTCTTATTACATTCAGTAGTGATCATTTACTTAGTTATATCTGAGAATGTTTTTCTGCAGATTTTACACATTTTGCAAATTTTTCACATTCCTGCATTTTAAAAACATTTCGCAGTGTTGAAAAAACTTTTAGAAATGTGTGAACTCCAGGAATTTTTTTATTAACTTAGGCTAAATCTATACATAAAAGCAAATACCATATTTCATCATTTTGTAGTCGCCCTCGTTTACTAACCGTACTCAAATTAAAGCCAGACTGATTTTCCGATTGCGTTTTTAAAGCCGCCCTCATTTATAAGCCTATTACTATACTTTTACAACACTCGCTCCCTCAACCTCCCCCCCCCCACCCTGATGGGAACTTGACAGGAACAAAGTGACCAAGTCTAACCACACTACTTGTACAGCTGCATGTACAGCTCTTCATTCTCCTTCCAGTGATTTCTTTATCTATTCACCCGTGCTGGCTTGGCTGATTGATTTACCTCCTCGTAAAAAGTCTGGTCCAGAGATGAAACCCAGCTAGCTTTGCATACTGAAATAAATACTTAGGGGACCTTTACCTCAGCCATCCTTTCTCTGGGTCACCAGGGAAATTGTAATGGCAATCGGCAGGTGCCATCAGACACCAGTGAAATCGGGATGGCAATCAGCGGGTGGGGGTGCCACTAGACACCAGGGAATCTATGTATTTATAGGGGATGATGAGAAACATATGAATAAGGGGACAGCCATTTCTGTAAGTTTGTATTTAAAGCCGCCCCCGTTTACTAGCCGCCCTCAAATTAAAACCGCATACTAAAACCAAATATTGTAATTGTAACCGCGGCTACAAATGATGAAATACAGTATATCATGGGGAAGAATCATTTTTCTTGGAACCTTTTGACTATGAGAGGAGAATGCCTGTAGGATGTGCAGAGTGGATTTTCATCGTCCACAAAATCCATTCTGCCTGACGTTGAGCAAGTCACTTGACCTTCCTGTGCTTCAGTTTTCCCAGATGGTTTACTGGGGAGAAGCAGGACCCCACTGAAAACGAGCAGCCTGATACACAATCACATTTGGGGGTGGCAGAATTTCAGGGTGCAACAGGCTTTCCATTGTGTCACCACCAAAAACTGCCAAACATAAAATAATTACTTAGCCGCTGGGAGAAGGAGGAATCTCCATGGCAACTAAATTGCAAAAGATGATTGTCAGATGTTAATAGCTCCCAGTGGGGCTTCCAATCACTTAGCTCTGAACAGCAACAACAATGCAAGACTGCATGGCATGCCACCAGTTGCATAGTGCTGTGCCATGCACTGTGTCTCGGGGAAACAGGGCTACCACCGTCATCTTCAACCCACCCAACAACTCATCTCTTTAGGTCCACTTCTGGGCCAAGAAACTGATAATTTTATTTCATTCCTCCATTGATCCATGGTGGTCCTGTGGCCCCCTTGTGCTCCAAAGTCCATTCATAGTCCCTGGTGCCTAGTATTTCTACCTCCCCAGCCCAGTTCCCGTGCACATTCTGATAATCTCATGGTCTTCCTTCAAACCACATTCTTTGTCAGATGATTGGGATTCACCCAAGGGTACTTAAGGAACTGAGCACAGTGCTAGCCACCCCTCTAGCAAAGTTACTTAGCACCTCATTGGAGACGGGGGGGGAGTAGCTCCAGAGGATTTGAGGAGGGCAGATGTGGTCCCTCTTCACAACAAAGGCAGCAGGGAGGAGGCCAGTAATTACAGACCAGTCGGTCTTACATCAGTAGTGGGGAAGTTAATGGAGTCTCTGCTGAAGGAAAGATTGATGGAGTACATGGAGGCAGAGGGGCTGCAGGACCACCGGCAGCACAGCTTCACGGGGGGGGGGGGTCATGTCAAACAAATCTTTTTTTTTTCCTTTTTAACCAGGAGAGACACACTGAGCTGAAAGCTTGTTTACAGGTGCGACCTGGGAGCACAAGAAAGTTAAGTGACTTGCTCAGGGTCAGACAGTATGCAAGTGGGGGCCGTGGGATTCAAACCCAGGTCTCTGGGTTTGCAGCTCAGAGCCTTAAACCACTGCGCTATACTGCCTCATAGATTTCTTTGACTGGGTAAGAAGGGAGGTGGTTCAGGAGATGGCAGTGGATGTGGCCTGTCCGGACTGCAGTAAGGCCTTTGACACTATTCCACACAGGACACTGATAAAGAAACTTAGTGGCCTGGGGATGGAGGAGAAGGTGGTGTGCTGGGTATCAAACTGGTTGAAAGACAGGAGGCAGAGGATAGTGGTAAATGACAGTCATCTGGGGGACAGGAGAGTGACTGGTGGAGTATCACTGGGATCAGTAGTGGGCACTGTCCTCTTCAATCTCTTCATGAGTTATATTGCGGAGGAGCTGGAGGGGAAGATGTGTCTCTTTCTGGATGACACAAAAATCTGCAACTGGGTGGACACCCAGATGTGGGTTGAGAGAATGCAAAGAGATCTGGGAAAATTAGAGGAGTGGTCTAGGGAGCGGCAGCTGGGTCTCAATACCAAAAAGTGTAAAGTCATGCACCTCAGATGGGGAAACCCTGGGGGCTGTGTAAAAGGTGGGGAGGAGATACTTATAGTTGCTAAGCAAGAAAGGACTTGGGGTGATCATATCTGATGATCTCAAGGTGGCAGGGCAGCGTGACAGAGCAGCAGATGAGGCAAACAGGATGCTGGGGGGACTAGGGAGGGGATCTGTAACAGAAGGGATGTGCTGTCAACCCTGTATCGCTCACTTGTGAGACCCCATCTGAAGTACTGTGTCCACTTTGGAGGCAGCACCTCCGCAAGGACATCGACATGGTGGAAGCGGTGCAGAGAAGGATACTAAAATGGTGGTACGGGGTGCACAAGAAACCATAAGAAGAGAGAGACTGTGGGAACTCAACATGTATTCCCTAAAGGACAGGAGAGCAAGAGGGGACCTAACTGAGACCTCTAAGTACCTCAGGGGGGTGAACAAGGTACAGGAGGGGAGTCTCTTAAATAAGAGGAGAAGCACCAGAACATGGGGCCATTCCATGAAGCTTTGGGGGGGGGGAGGGTTAAGAAGGATGTGAGGAAATACTTCTTCACAGAAAGTGTGGTGGATGCCTGGAACAGCTTACCAAAGGAGAAGGTGGTGGGGACAAAGACAGTGAGGAGCTTCAAGCATGCTTGAGATAGGCACATTTGTATAATAAACAAAGGCAAGGGAGGAGGGAGGGAAACCTGTAATCAAATAGAGTCCAGGGTGAAGTGTTAGGCAGGGAAAATAGGGCAGACTAGATGGGCCTACTGGTCCTTTTCTGATTACACAGTCTATGTTTCTATGTTTCTGTTGGTTTTATTTCACATACCAGTGCCACCCCCTGTAGAACTGCTTCAAACAGTTTAACAGGTTGCACCTGTGCAGGTTTGCGATGAGTTGGCATGTGTCTGTGCATAGTACAACCTATCACTCGCATGTGGATCCACCCCTTTCCCAATGTGGTTGCAATGCACTATGCGATCACACAGGGAAAGGCTTGTTACCCTGTTGTGTAGACTGGGTGCAAAGCAGAACAAAGGAGCCGTGTGGTCACTGTGACCACTTTGTGCCATTAAGTTTCAGCTGTGTACGTGGCCCAAGATGTTTGCATAAATATTGAGTTTATAAGATGATATCTCAATGTCACAGTATAGGCAATGTTAACATTCTCCACATGGTGGCAATATAAAATAGCAAAATTAGAAGAGAACCAGCCCAATGAAAAAGTGAACTTGATCACTCTGGAGTTCATTAACCTTTTGTTCTGCTGTAGTTTCCACATTACAGTATGTCTCGAGCCAGCTGGGTTAAATATTAAAAGGTTTATACACTTGTATTTACACAGCTGTTCGCTTATTATATTAGCATTGGTGAGTCCGGGGAAAGGAACAGCAGTGGTCCCATTTGAATTGCTGTCTCATGTTTATCCATATCAGTTCAGTCAGTGTGACACTCTTTCAGAATTAGTAGTAGTAATACTAAGTATTAGTAATACATTTTATTCACAATCATTGTCACATGATGTGAACATGGTCAGACCCCAACTGAGTCGAGGCTCATTTTCTTTTTCTTTTCTTTTTTGCCTCCTCCTGGCTCTCTCCATCGGACCATCTATAGTCTCTCCCCCCCCCCCACTCACTCATGCTCCCATCCATTGCCACCTTCCACCACCTCAGATGGCAGCCACTCTTGGGGTACCCCAGTGGAACCCTTCACTGGATGGGTCCTCTGCCTCCACGGAGAAAGGCACCAGTGGGGGCCATCCATTGCAACTTCTTGGCCCCTCGGGTGCTGCTAAGGTGGTCTCTGGAGCCCAACCAGGGCATTTCGTGGTGGCGGGGGGACTGGATGGCCACCATCTAGTCGAGTAGAGGAGAGTTATTTCCTCTTTTCTCCCGGGGTGTGGTGTGCCATGATGTCTAGGTGCACGCTGCTGTCTGACACGCCCCTTAGTCAGTCAGTTGGCGTGCTTCTTGTACCCCCAATCTCCACCGGGAGTCAGCAGGTGCTGAACTGCATCCCCGCCCTCCCTCCTGGAGAAGGTGAGTGGTCATCGGATGCTCGAGCCTCCTCCCCCTGGCTGGCCCTCCAGCAACCCAGGTCCGTTCCCAAATCTGGGTCACTGGCATCGCAAGTGGAAATTCAACCGCTGCACTCATGGTCCGGTGTGTGAGGCTCATTTTCAATCGGTACCATAAGCATAATTCTAGGTTACAAGATCGTAGAGATGTTAATCAGTTTCAAAAAGGGCATGGACAGACACTGAAGAGTGCTAATTAATTTAAAACAGTTAGCTAAGGTAACCGTTGTACTGGATTCATTTGCCTCTCATAAATAGTAGCATACTAATTTAAGGGCAGAAGGGACTCTAGGTCCATCAGGTCAGCCCACTTCCTCATAGGGATCAAAAAGTATGCTATGTAAACATGGACTAATTTATAGGAACCCCCCCACCACCACCACCACCACCACCACTACCCAATGTTCCTTGTGATTCACTTGGTAAGTAAAAATGTGTCCAGGCTGAACTTGAATGCCTTTATTATCTTTATAGCTACTGTCTCTGCTGGTATGCTTTTTTATAGGTTTATATCCTTCAGGGAGAAGAACTGCCTCTTAAGTTTATCTTTCAGTTTACCACCTTTGAGCATCAGGGTGTGTCTCAATGTCCTGCTGGTGCACACGGGATTACATAGTTTCATCTGTTCGGCCTTGCTGATCACCCTGAATCATGTTCCCCCTCTGCCTCCTTTTCTCCAGAGTCAGCGTGTCCTGTCTCTCCTTATAGGTTTTGCTTGCCATACTCCTGATAATTTTGGTGGCATTGTGCTGATCGCTTCCTGTCACCTTAATGTTCTTTTTGTGACGGGGAGCCCACAACTGCAGGCAGTACTCCAAATGGGTCCCAAGCAGGGCCTTGTAAACTGGCAGGATTACTTGCCCTGCCCTGCTGGTCACTCACATAACCCTTGTTGTGCACCCCAGCATTCTTCCAGCCTTCTTGACAGTGGTCTTGTACTGCTTGTCATGCTTCTAGCCTATGTCTGTTGTGACCCCCAGGTCCTTTTCCTACTCCCCACAGCAAGATGAGCAGTACACAGTGTACAGGTCCTACCTCTGATTATCCTTGACAAGAGTAGCACCTTGCATTTGGCTATGTTAAATTTGAGTTGCCAGGATTCTGAACACATGGTCAGCTCATTCAGGGCCTCCTGAAGTTTGTCCCTATCCTCAAGGGAGTTCACCATACTGGCCTTTTACGTGTCATCAGTAGTGGCCCCAACACTGATCCCCAAGGGTCGCTGCTGAATACCCCTCTCCACTCAAAGTAGTGCCTGGCCACCATGACCCTCTGCTTCCTGCCCCCAAGACAGTCAGCAATGGGGTTTATGTCTCATGTATACCACACCTGTATACTTTGACCAGAAGTTTATCACGCATTTAAATAAAGTCAACCAAACAATTTTTCCTTATTGTCCACGGTGCCAGAACATGAGAAGTGCATTGTTACAGATGTCTGTTACCTGTCAGGATCTTACATTGGGAGGAGGTAATCAGCCTTTCTGAAACAGGCTTTTGGGTTAAATATCTCCTTTGATTCAGGAATTAGGCTACTGCATTGGAGCCCAGATGCAGGGGTTAGCAAGACTACTGATGTACTGTGGTTTAATAATGTTGAACACGTGTATTCTTACATTAGATAGATCAAGCCACCCCAAAAAACAACAACAATGACTACAACTAATGATAGCATGTAAGTGGGAAAAGCACATTACATCTAAAGAAGAGGGGTCAACCCAGGTATGGGGCCCAGTTACGGAACAATTAAGTAAATGCTAGTCTTGTTCTTTGAGCCCTTTCAGCAGAAGTTATCATACTCCCTCACAGGCACATTAAGGAAATTTGCACTTTGTCAGAATTCATTAGGCGGAGCCTGACTGTGGTGATAATCTATTTTTTATTTACTTTTTTTTTTGCTCATGCCTAACCCCCTTCAGCCAGACCTCCCCATCCTGCTCCCCACCTTGCACAGATACACAAACAATGACAGCAGGAAAAAGGCCCGATGGCCCACCCCGGCTGGCCACCCTACCTAACTACTCTGCACTGGCCCAAGTGGTCATCCCTCTCCTTTGTTTCTGTCCCTTCCCCTTTCTAACTAATCCCATATACCTGTCCCATCTCTGCTTGAAGCTTCTTTGGGTCTTACCTCCTGCTTTGCATGGCTTGTTCTCCCCCTTGTGCAGCTTGCGGGAGTAGGACAGGTCCCCTCCACAGATCAAATCCACTGGAGAGACAGGCTGGTGGAGACTGGCCTCAGGTCATTGGCTGTCATCCAGTCAGGCACCAGCATTTGCTCCTCTGGTTTTCTTCCTTCCCTAGGACAGTGCTGCAAAGATGCTTTGCTTGTCCCCCCTCCCTTTACTATGCTACCTTGCGCCTGACCCCTAGGGTCACTAGGAGGCACTCGAGCAATGGCTAGTAGACAGCCACTTACCCCAGAAAAGACAAGTGCCTGCCGTTGTGTCAACGGGCTGGCTAACTGTGGTAATAATCTTCATTTAATAATAATTATTTATCAAACTGTTATTGAATAGACATTTTTAGACCTGACAGCGCTCCCAGCTATAAAACTGGATAGAAGTAGGACCTCATTGGAATCGAGATGTTGCTGTTCACTTAGGTTATTCTGGAAAATAGACAGTATGGTTAAGTGGCCAGAGCACAGGCTTGTGAATCCTCCTCCCCGCTAGGGGTGCAGATGAACTAGGCTCTAAGCAGGGTGCCACAACAACATTCATACTTTTTCAAAATCTGGTGGTACCAGGCTGCAGGGTTACCCTGCTCATAGAGAGCCCTTGTGCCTAGTACAATAAATGCTTTGTCCATACAGAATCGCAGAGCCGTTCATACTGCTCTCGGGCTGCTACAGCTTTAATGATGTACAAGCATGCTCACCTTTTCAATCACCAGTGGGATCACCGGTGAGAAGGACGTTGAACTCCTTATACATGGCACAGATATTCTCTTCCTAACTGCCAAATGGACACGGGTACCAGACCCTGGCTGATGGTCCTGATCCAATATGGATGAACCAGATTAGACAAAGCAAAAGTACCCATGGCCTCTGAGGACTTGCATCTCTCAAGGCCAGACTGATACTGTACACCCCTACACAGCAGCTAAAATGGCAGGGAGCAAAAGTATGCTCTCTTCATCAGAGGGCGTAGCTAGAGCTTACTTACACCATGTTTAAATAGTACAGACAAACATAAATGCACATGTAAGTTCTGATCACTTAATCAAAATTTCAAGCTGCTTCACTGTTTACAGTTGCCAGTTCCTTGAATCTGTTTAAGAAGCCACATAATAAAATGTGCGCACTTCTCGTTAGGTTTGTATGGCATTAGTAGAAAGAGTTGAAAAAAAGGGTTAAGAATGAGAAAGGCACTTAGCTCTCCGACAGCTGCTCCCGTAAATCGGAATCAACACTGTGAATATACCTAAACTTCTGCGATTATAATTGTTTGTTCCTCATTCTATTTTTCAGGTGCTGCCACCTTCTCCTTTCTCTCTGCTCTGTATGAGGACTGGCTACAGCAGATCAGAACTGTTTTGTTTGTGTTTTTTCATCCCTTTCCTTAACCACCACCCCCCCACACCCATTTCCTAATGGTTCCAGTCCTTCCCCATGCTCCTATCTAAATTTAGATATATTCACATTTTTGATTGCAATTTTTGGGAGTAGTTGTCAGATTGCTAAGTGCCTTTCTCATTCTTAACCCTTTTTTCCCCAACTCTTTCTACTAATGCAGTACAAACCTAACGAGAAGTGTGCACATTTTATTACGAGGCTCCTTAAACAGATTCAAGGAACTGACAACTGTAATTAGTGACGCAGTCTGAAATTTTGATTAAATGATCAGAACTTACACGTGCATTTAATTTATATTTGTCTGTACCATTTAAACATGGTGTAAGTAAGCTCTAGCCACACCCACTAACGAAGAGAGCAATCTTGAAGCGCCAGAGCAAGTGGCTGGCAGCACAGTCTGTGTTCATACTTTACGTTTATTGGTATAATAAAAGCTTTATTTGGCATCCTGCTGTGAAGTGTGCTGTTTCCTTTCGAGAGTGTGGACTCTTTCTGGATTCACGTGCTACACGTCAGGCTGGCCACCTGCTTGACTCCGCACTGCCCAGGTCTGTAGTTCACAGTCTTTCTGTTTGGATTCCCACTCTGCCACCCCCTGAGCTTGGCAAGTCTGCCAGACCAGTCACAGTTTGAACAATGGGCAAGGCTGAACCCTGAAGGGTTCTACAAGGAAACTTCTCCTCCTCTTTCTGGAACTCAGAACGACTCCACCTCTAATCTTTTCCTGGCTCTCCTATTTTATACTCCCACTTGCCGCAGCAACCCTGTCTGGGTCTTGGTAACCCATTCCCTGACAGGACCCCTCTTGTTTACTTAATCTGCAAAAGTAGAGACCATCCTGTGATTGGTATCGCTTCCTGAGAAGAGACTTGCCTGTGCAAAACGTTTTAACCCCCAGTCACCTTAAAGGGGTTACACTTGTATTACATAGTATTATTACTTTTTTATAATGAGTATCAATAATAAGGCAAAGGTACACACACACAGTGACAGTATGTCACAGGGCCACAGTATGATGTCATTACCCATAATATCGGAGGCTATTTTAGGGTTGTATCAGGAGGCCTATCTTTAAATGAGAAGCCTTCTTTCTTTATCTTTCATTTTTTATCCCCGATTTGCCCAGCCTGCTTCCATTGGCCTCCTCTTCCCCAACCCTGTCAGCCCACCATCTCTGGGACTTACTGTGCAACCCCTGAAGTGCCCCACAGATTATTTCCAGTAGCAAAGCCTCTATGATGGCCCCTGTTCCAGGGAGGTGTTTAACTTGGTCGCAGGTTGTTGCTCCCAGTAAGCAGGTGTGGAGTCTATGGGAAGAAGGAGGCATCATCCTGTTGGCTGGAGTTTTTTCCCTTGTTCTGGAGAACCCTTGGATACTCTGGGGATGTGTCAGCTTGATGTGCATGCTAACATCTTCGAGCGTCCCCACCTGGAACCACTGCTCTAGCCTGTACCTCCACTATGGGCACCTAGATGGCGGTGTCGTGGTGGAGCAGGCAACCCTCCCTACCCAGAGAACACCCATTGGGACATTCAATCCTCCTCCTCCTCCTCCTCTCAGCCAACCCCTGAGTGGCCCTGGCTCATTCCCGAACCCAGGTTACTGGTGTGACAGTAGGCGAAGCATAGATGCCTTAGCACTTCGTGCCACTGGGCTGGCTTGTTTAGATGAGGAACCTGTTTTGCTTGTTGTGTTTTTAAAAATATGATAAAACAGTATTAAACGCAAAAAAAGTGCAGCCTCTTATGCTCTTGGCAGGCTGTGTACTACAGTGCCGTGCCATGACCATGAGTTTTAAACCCTATCTTTTGGTTGTTTAGGTATTCCTTAAAATCTCCTTCTCATGCAGTTGGGGGGGGGGACAGCATTCAGGTACTGACACAGTCACACAGCAAACAATGTATGAATAACATATTTAAGCAAGAGTAGTACAAATAGTGCATTACAATTTTACATTGAAAAAAAACAAGTGCAGCCACACTTAAAATAGTTAAATGAATAATTGTCAAAAAGAAATATTCTACAATATATAAAAATAGGGGAAAATCTAAAAATATGGAAGAAGACTGACTCTTTCGAGTTCTGTCTGCGACCAGCTCTGTAGAACCATTAATTTTTAATTTTCCTATAGGTGCATATCAAGCCCTAATTTAAAGACATGACGGGGCTCAGCTGCTGCTACTACCTTAAATGGAATTGTATTCCACAAATCTACTACTCTGTCTCTGAGAATTTCTTTTAAATCTTCCTGCCGATTGCCAATTCATTCTGTCTAGCTCTCTCATCTTTTGATATATTTAGCAACTTTATCTCATCTGATGGATTTATCCCTATTAACAGTTTGAAGTCTGTTATCTCCTCCTAATCTTCTTTTCTCCATTGAGTACAAGTCCAGGTCATGTACTCAGTCCTCAAAGTTTAACTCTTGCTCACCATTTATGTTTTGCTCTCCTTTGAACTCTTTCTAGTATGTTTATATCTCCCGGGTATAGTCTTGTGAGTGACCCAGTACACAATACAATAAATGTGGTCTAACCAAGGAGCAGGATGGGTGTACAAACAGAAACATAGAAACATAGAATTTGATGGCAGATAAGGACCGCTTGGCCCACCTTGTCTGTCCATTTTCCTGCCTAACGGATAAGCTGCAGATCCTAGTTAAATAATAGTCTGCTTCCTCCTACCCCCACTAGAATTGCCTTATGTCTGTCTCATGCATTCTTGAATTCCCCCACTGTTTTTGACTCTACGACCTCCTCAGGAAGGCTGTTCCATGTATCCACAACCCTCTCTATGAAGAAATACTTCCTCACATTACCTCTGAGCCATCCCCCCTCTATCTTCAAATTGTACCCCCCTGTTTTTGCACATCTCTTTTTCTGAAAGATGCTATCCTCTTGGACTTTGTTGATTCCCTTGAGGTATTTGAAAGTTTCTATCATGTCCCCCCTCCAAATACGGCTGAGAATACTGATAAAATCCTGGAGATAGGCATATTAAAAGGGAACGCACCTTTAACTGTTTCAAATTATAGTGAGTGGAAACCTGCTCAGCCAATCAGATTGATGATCTAGTATGTCTTTCGCAGGTAACAACGACACACTAGGTATGTTAATGAGCTTCTGACCTAATGTTTATGGCATGAGCATTCTATCAGAAGATATGTTTAAAGGGTGTAAACATTGTTTCAGACTCCTAACTGAGAAACTCCTGGTTCATTTAAAAATGAGTGGTTCAAGTTAAACTTTAAATAACTTATTAATTATACTACCTCTTTCTCAATTTTTTTTTTGGGGGGGCAGGTTTTTCATTCATTATAATAGTGATAATATTATTTATTTGAATTTTGGTGACCAGGTAAGCCTACTGAGATGAAGATGTCCCTTTTTTAGGGATGACCTGGAGTTAGTTACATACATTAAATAACAGAGGAATTAGACAAGGTTATTTATACATATACATATACATACAGTTTTCATACTAACAAGGATTTAGTTGCAGGCAATAAAATGGAGGAAAAACATTCAGTAGTCTTACAATGGCAGAGAATACATACATGATACATACAGACAACAGTCTTGATTGAATTAGAGCAGCGATCATATTGCATTGAGCAATCTGGGATACCATATTCCACAAATATTGTAGAGGGGAGGGGAGGGCATTAGATTCAGTGGAAACAGTTTCGGGGGGAGCTGTCCAAAAGAGAGATTTAAGAGTCCTGTTAAGCTGCACCAAGGTAGTGCAGGCCCAGACCACTGGGGCAGGGAGTTGCACAGATGCGGAGCTGAATAAGAGAAGGACCGTCTTCCAATTTCGTATCGTACTTTGGGGACTTCCAGCACCAGGAAGGCTGAGGCTGTAAGAGGTCGAGCAAATTGTTTGCATTGGATTATGCCAGAGAGACTAGGTGGGGTGAGAGGTTGCAATAGCTTGAAGGTAAGGCAATACAAGGGATAGTGCAATCTGACTTCGAAGGAGGGCCACCCTAAGGCTGTTAGCAGTGTGTAGTGGTGGGTTTTTGGGTGGGTACTGATTGCAAATCACCCTATCCTATGGTAAAGTATCCTTAGCCTGTTGGGGGGGGGGTTCACGTAGTGCCTGTTTTATCGGGACACCATAGAATAAAAGAGGGAGGAGGAAACTGGAGGCGATGGCACACCACATCACTCTAGACAGGTAGAGGGAAGTCTATATAGTAGCCTGAGCTTTAGGTTGAGCGTTTTAGTCAGAGCACAACATGGGATTCAAAGGTCATGGATTGAGCTAGGTTCATTCCCAGGTATTTAAAGACCTGGACCACCTCTAAATTGACTCCAGAGCAGGTGGTAATTTTAAGGAGTTCCTGCCTGTCTAAGTCAAGGTTTTTATGACCAAATAGCATTGCCTTAGTTTTTTTGGCATTGAGTAGAAGTTTGTTGGCCAGAAACCAACTTTCTAATGAGTGCTAGTCTTTCTGCAGCTGCGTATTGATCCAGGGTGGGTCTATGGAGGACCTATAAAGTACGGTGTCGTCGGTGTATCTATTTATTTTTATTTATTTATTTGTATTTCGGATGACATCTTATATAGCTGTATAGCTGTATTGAGACACCACTGCAGTTTTTTTTTATAATTTATTTTTATTGTGTATAGTTTCAAGACAATGAAGTGTACAGCAGTAGTTCATGACTTTACAATGCCTTCTGGTACAGTACAGAATGGCTACTAATATCAGTACATCGGAGTTATGTACCAGTATATACAGTAATACAAGCTATAGGTATCTACAATGTCCTGATCTGTGACTAATTTTCCCTTTCTTGTCTCTTTCCAGGGTAGAATTACAGTTTGTGTAATGAACCAGTATTGACGTTATGTCCCCCTCAACTACCAAGTTTATATATACCAAGTTCACATCTTTTATGGAACAAACTCATCATCTTGTTGCGTAATATACATTATCCATGTTTGCCACTTCTGTCTAAGTTTTTCTAATGTATTATTAAAATAAGCCGTGATTCTTTCCATACTATATATTTCTGTTACAATTGCTTGTCATTCTTGCCTTGTTGGTGCCTGAGTCTGTTTCCACTTCCTCATTACAGCTTTTTTTGCAGCTAAAAGTAGGACTGGGGCCATGGATCTGGGTGTCAGCCCATCACCTCCCTGGGGAACACCAAGCAAAATTATATTAACATTGGGTCGATCCCTATTTACATCATCTGAGACTTTAAATCATACCAATACTCCTGTAACCCCTGGCAATGATAAAAGACATGTACCTGGTCTGCCTGGGTTTCCCCATGTCCCCTCCAGCAGACACCATCCATTTGGTGAAATAATCTGGCTAATTTTGCAGGATCATAAAAAAATATCATTCAACATTTTCCAGTCAAATTCCTGCCAAGTATTTGAGGAAGTTATTTTTACCAAATTGGCCAGGCTTCTATTCCATTCACCCCCAGAGATAGTGACTGGCAAGTCATCATTCCATCTAGCCAACACTGTGTTCATGTTTTCTGACATATATTCCATTAACCCTGCATAAAAATATCTTATGAGTTTCTCTCAGGGCTCCCCCATATGTGCATCTATTAATAATTGCAAAATTAACGGGATGGGATCTGGCAACTTAATTTGATCTTTGGGTCGATTCATGAGGTAAGTTCTTACCTGTAAATATCAGAAGTGGTCCCTTCCTATCAAACCATGTTTAGCCTGTAATGACTCAAACGTAACCACCCCGTTTATCTAAAAATTGATATATGTGTGTGTGTGTGTGTGTGTGTGTATATATATATATATATATATATATATATATATGAAACCCGTTAAGTGCCTCCTAGAAAAGGCCACATCTGTACGCGATGGGTAGAAGTCCGAGGCAGTGGAAAATAAAACGGAAATGCTAACTTCCTGTTCCAATATAAATTTTTCCAAAACCTAAGTGTTGCTGCTGTGTATTGCCCAGAATCCTCCTGAATATTTTTTTTTAGGGTGAATATTAAAAAGAAAATAACCCGTATCATGGAGGTCATATAGAGCCATTTCTATATGTTTCCATTGGGTATTAATCGTCAGACTTAACCATAGGTACAGCACCCTTTGTTGGGCTGCTGTAGTATAGATGCACAGATTTGGTAGGCCTGCCTCTCCGCCCCCCGCCTGCTAGGTAATTATAAAATGGCATACCTAATCTTAGGCCAAATAATACACAATATAATTGTATCCCAATGTTTAAAGTATGAGTCATTAGGAAAAAGGGGTAATGTTTGGAACAAATATAAAAGTATTGGACAGATATTAAATCTCACTATCTCTATATGGGAAAACAGGGTAAGGGGTAGCAAGGACCACATTTCCAAATCCCTTTCTATTATTTGTGTCAATGGTTCATAATTTAACAATTCCAGATTTTGTGAATGCTGAGGTATAACCACTCCCAAATATTTAATTTTAGTCCTTCTCCATTTAAAAAGAAATCTGGTTTTGATGTCCATAGGAGGGGGGGTAGTTATATGTTAGGACCCCTGTTTTAGGTAAATTTAACGTGAATCCCGATATAACACCATATTCTTGTATTACTTCCCATAATTTCAGAATGCAGTCCAGCACCAGTGCAGTTTTGAGGTAGGTAATTGATAATTAGAGAAATAGAAGAAATATAATATGATGTAGAGGAGGTTTTCCTTGGGAATCTTGACACTGCAGGCAAAAAATAAAGACCTCAGCCTTCGGCCTCGGTCCTCATCTGCTGCCCACAGTGCCATTATTCCACCATACAACCTCCCTCAACATCGCATTATTGTTATTATCATACAAAATAAATGCTAAAGTAGACTCAATATGAGGGGGAAAAGGGGCCACTTATTGTCCCATCGACAGCACCCAGCTGAGCACCCGGATTTGGGAGTGGACTCTGGTGATCAGGTGGAGGGCCAGGGCTGAAAGATGGAATTGCAAATAACAGCACTGCCTAGCCCAGGAAGGGGCTTCTAGCATCACCGAGAACCTGATGAGGGCCAGGGAGCTTGCTTCCACCCTCCAGGAGCTTCACTGTGGCAATGCCATCTAGTGAGTGAAGGGTGGAAAGGTGAAAATACTGGGGGAATCCACTATGCTATCTATCTGATGGTCACAGGCAGTCCCAAACCCTGCTCTATGTGGCCTCCATCTGGAGGACAATGAGGGTATTGTATGGTGGGTCTGGGCAGTCAGTGGGGTAACCCACACCCAAAATCCAGGCAGACCAGTACCAGAGGATTGAAAGCTTTATGAAAAACATGAGGAGAAAAGAGCATCTCACCAGACAGGAGAAAACTGGCAATTTAAAACAGAATAAAAAGGAAGAGTTGCAGAATGCACTGCTGCTTTAAACAGTGTGGCTCCCAACATTGATATCTTTGGCACTGCACTTATAAATTGACGCTGTTCAGGAAGAATAACATTCTATTGCTGTTCTCTGAGTTCTATTCATGAAGGGTAATTGCTGCTTAATTGCTCTATTACAACTTTTTTTTATTCTCTGTCCAAGCCCACTTCCATCTCAGCATCTACCTTTTCTCTCAGGGACTGCCAAGGTGTCCTTGTGGCTCAGCCATACTCCTGAGTGCACCCGGGAGGACCATCCCTCATCCTGCTGTGGTTTATCCCCCCCCCCCCAGGCAGGGAAGGAGAGAGCCCCAGGCTTCTCGCTACCTACACAAATCTGCATCGGGCAGTCCTCTCCAGGGCCACCAGGGTCAGTCTGATTGCTAGGCACCAACGCCCATCACCAGGTGTGAATGCAGGGATCTATTTTCCAGTTTCTCCCAATCCCAGAGGATGGCCACATGCTAGGAGGTCCAAGGAGACATGCACAGGCAGAGACATGCTGTCGCTCTGGATCCCAGCCAACATCCTCTCCTCCCTCTTGGCCTGTGGTCATTCAGGTGGCAGCATTGCAGCAGGTGTGGCAAGCTTCCCTTCCCAGAGGACAGCGTCCCAAGGATGCTCAATCCTCCTCCCCCCCAGCCTGCCCTCTGAGGACCCAGGTTCATAACCGATCTGGGTTTGCTGGTGCCGTGAGTGGTAGCTCTACCGTTGTGCTGGCAGGATGGCTAACCTTTATTACAGCTTTCACTTATGTCTAGACTTTATTACAACCTGCGGCCACCAGACAGGTAAGGCCACTTTGGCATTCCTCTAACCCCCTGACATACTGCATGTCTCCTCTCACCCTGGAGCCAGTGTTTAATCTAATGCCCTTTCTTGTTTTTTAATTTACACGCCTCCTCAGTGGGGATATGGCAACAGGGGATTTTTTTTTAACTTGCTGTTTATACTCCTCCCCTGCCCCTAGACTCCACCGCCTCAGGAGTCACTAATTGCGTCTGCCCCAGCCTCGTCCTTACCTGTACCGTGGTAGTCCCTCCATGTAGCCTAGGATTGTCTCCCGGGCGGGGACAGGGATGGGGCACCTACACCCCGAACCATCTTTGTTTTGTCAGGGCACCAGACCGGGACAGGCAGGTGGGCTATGGGATCTGCGCTAGAGTGCTCCGTCTTCCATGAGCCTAGAGGGCGATTTTTCTGGTGTTCCTGTGTTGGCGTGTGTCCCGACGTCAAGGCCTTTCCCTGCCATTGTCCATCATACCCTTACCCCCCATTGTGAGACAGAGAACTTGCTGCACCCCTGGCCTCCAGAGGGCAGTCAAGCTCCAACCCTTAGGGTCCCCTCCCTCCCAAGAAAGGAGAGTAATCCTCCGGATGCTTAGTCCTCTCCTTCCCCTGCTGACCCACGGCGGTCTGGGCTTGTTCCCAAACCCGAGTCGCCGGCGTAGCGTGAGGTGTGGCGTCCAGCACCTCAACCCTCAGCGCCACTGGGCCGGTGCAACAAGGGATTTACAGTGCAGCCGAACAGGGCCTCCAATTGTGTCCAGCACAGCTCCACTCCACCCTACTCCCCCAAATGTTACAGTTACTTTACCACTGGCCTCTCTCATTGCTTGTAAAGCACTTTGGGATACAACGGGTAGAAAAAGTGCTTTATAAATGCGAAATAATAATTCTTCTAAATTAAAAAGTTATACTGAAGGCAAACATTCTGTATCTACAGGTCCCCCTAAATTATTTTTTGTGTGTGTGAAAAATCCTGGTATGTAAATGTAAACTAATAAGACATTTTATTTGGGATGAAAAGAGGCCAAGAATAGGTATGGAAAAGTTAAATCACACTGAGAATTTGGTGGATTTGGTCTCCCCAATTTTTCTACATACCACTGGACCAACACAATAAATCAAATCATAACATGGTTTGATTGTAAAAATTTAAATACCCCCATTGCTAAAATAAAATGTTAGTTGCCATATTGGTGCTTGCACACCAAGATGCACAAATTAGGTGATTTGATATCTTTTATTGGACTAACAGAGATTACAGAAAAACCTTAAGCACCTAGTTTGTGCATCCCCCATGGGTAGAAATGAAAAAAGCTATTATATGGCCTTGATTTCCAGCAGACTGTATGTTTCAGATAACACCCTCACTATCCTCACATCCTTGTATATACCACTCCACAAAGGGGGAAGGGGAAATTGTTTAACTAGGAAAGGCACACTAAGCCAGAGCTTGTTTCCAGGTGCGACCAGGAACACAAGGAAGTTAAGTGACTTGCTCAGGGTCACACAGTATTCAAGTGGGAGTTGATCGGAATCAAACCCAGGTCTCTAGGTTTGTAGCTCAGTGCCTTTATGTTATACCGCCTCCTAGGCTTTAAAGAAAGCTCCTAAGAGATTGGAATTTAATTTTTTCTGAGTAGATACCATAACTTTTTTAGAGAATGAGCGTGTATAAAGTTTAAAAATAGTAAACCTGATATATCCCAGATGGAAGAAGTGGGTATTCTATGTTTAGCAGATATTTTAGATACAAACTATAAATGTATGATGTCATTCTCTGATCTACAAGTGAAGTGCTGCCTTTCTAAAATTGAATTCTGTCGCTATCTACAATTAAGGCATGCAGTGGACATATTTCTAAAAAATACTGGGGCAGCTAGAGACAAATCAGACTGGATTGCACTACTTAGTGTGTGTGTGTGGGGAAGGGGGTGGTGCTAAGGGAGGAACTGACAAAATATGTAAAATCCTGTCAAATGGAAAACTAACTCTAAATGCCAAACTAAAATAGGAAAAAGAGGTTAACTGTCTTATCCCTGAAGAGAAACAGAGCAGAAGAATTCATTTAGAAGATCTGCCTTTTTCTTATCGCCTCCTCCATCCCCCTTTGTTTAATCTAAATATTCCCCCCTTGCATTTGCTTTTCCTTATATGGCAGTGAGATCCCACCACTCTTCTTTTTTTTAACTCTGTTTATTCTCCCCGGAGGACAGGGCATCCTTCCAGGGTACTTACAGGGCTAGGGCCTTGTACTCCCTGCCTGAACCCCCACATCCAGGATTTCCCCACCCGCACTGCTCAGACCAGACCCCAGCCCCCTGGTTAGCTGGGATCCATGTGGCCTATGGGTCGGCGCCCGGGAAGATCTCGGTGAGCTAGGCTGGCATGCCACAGAGGTCCCCTTCATCTCTGCAGTCCTCCGGAGGGATTTTTCCTTCCTTTATTTGTCCCCCCCAAACACGACGTGCAATGATATTATGGCGCATGGCAACCCTGTCGACGCCGGTGTGCTCGCCCCACATTACGAGCTGGTCATCCTGCAGTACCCCCGATCTCCATCGGGGGCCACTTGGACACCGGGCAGCCCTACACCCTCCCTCCAGGAGAGGAGAGCAGCCCATCGGATGCTCTACCCTCTCACTCCCCTGCTGACTCCCAGCAACCCAAGTCTGCTACCAAACCCAGGTCACCAGAGTGGTGCGAGGTTTGGCATCCAATGCCTCAACCCTCAGCGCCACCGGGCCGGCAATCCTGCCACTCTTGAGGACTGATCTTTTCTTAAACCTGTTGCAACAGTTCTTATATTTCTTAGCCTAATCTATCCTTTACAATTTCTAGTCCATGAGGTTGGCCACCTATGGGCACCACTTCCCTTTCTTGACTATGCTATAGTATCCTCTTTAATTTTTTTCCTCTCAGGTCCTCGTACAGGGAGGTTATTGTGGTGACCTCCAAGCTGATGTAAAGCAACAGACTGTGTTCCTTGTTGTTGTGTTTAGTATGCAATATCAATATGTCATAAAATACCTTGCTGTATACGCCTTATGTGTATGAAACCTGTAAATGTTGGAAATACAATGGCACTAGGTGTTTTTGATAAAGGTGAAAAGTTACTAGGGGACTGTATTATAAAAACTGAGTTACCAGGGTAGAGATATCAGAAACCCCCCATAGTGTTATTTAAAATGCATGCAAATTACAGATTGTTTGAGAGGCCCTTTGGCACCATGCATTCCTGCTTTAAGCTGAACCAGCCTAAAATTTCATGGCGATTTGCATATACATCTCATGATGCTTTGCAATATGGGGCTATGTGTGATGTTGTGTTTCTTTGAAACTTGGCTTTATTGCCAGTGCCCTTTGGGGTAACCCTTGCTTCAGTGCTTCTGCACTGAGGTTCTTTGTCTTTAGCTTGTTTGGGGGGTTTTATACCCTCTGCTATTTTCAACTCAGCATATGTTTTATTTACTTATTTATTTATTTGTAAGATATCGGAATTACAATCCTTTGAGTCATAGACTCATTTCCAAAGGCTCCACGGCATAATACATAACATATAACACAGTAGGATATGCAGTTACATATACTTACAATATGATACCACAATTTCAGAGTTATAACAAACACACTGCCGCTGATTAAACAGCATATCATAAATACAGAGGAGGCAGTGTGCCTACGCATGGCCTGTACAGGATATTAGCTAAGCACATATTTACATTGCAAAGACATATTACTAAGCACTATAATAACTAAAGCAGTCTAGTAGTTCAGACTTTGTCACTAAGCCCACCTGTTTTATACACTGCAGTAGATATATTACTGGGGCATATAATAACTGAGGCAGTCTAGTCGCTAGACTTATGGCAGTAGGCCTAGCCTGTTCCTACAACAATGTTCCTGTTCTTACCACTCTGTTAGCCTCCCTTGCTTTCTCCATGTAAAGTGCCCTATTTTCCATTTGTTGCTGGTCCCATGTACTTCCTAAAAGCTGCCCTATCTCTATTGCTTCCCCTGCTTCTCTCAAGAACCGAAGTGGTCGTTGATGCTTCTTTTTTCTTTCCTACCTGCCTTAAATGGGAGATTGTTGCTCCCATAATTCCCTTTTTGTTAATCTTCCACTTCCCTCACCCCCTCAAGTTTTTTCTAAATTAATTCCTCCACCTTCCTGAGTTCTACTCTTCTGTAACCCAGGACTAATGTCCTTGAATTTGAGCGTTGGATTTCCAGCATGAAGCTAAGCCACACTTTATTGTCGTCATTGGTCCCGAGTGGCTCATCTATTCTGAGCTCCCCTATGCTATCCCCACTGGACAGCAGTAAATCCATTATAACCTCTACTCTGGTAGGCTCCCTAACCCACTGGGTTAGTAGGTACTCTTGTATTACTTCTACCAGTGTCTGGCTCCATGCAGTATGGGCTAATGCAATTTTCCAGTCCACATCTAATAGGTTGAAGTCTCCCTTTAGTAGAACCTACCCTTTGCAACCATTCTTCTCATTTTTCCCCCAGCACCTTATTCATATTATCCGTATGGTTTGGGGGCCTGTACTCCACCTTCACCCTAATGACCCTCCCCATATCTGCCGCAAACTGTACCCATACCAATTCCATCCCACTCTCCTCCCAAACGGCCTGTATGCTGTCTTTTGTATACACAGTCGCTCCCACCAGCCCTGTGCCCTGTCTATCTTACTAAAGGGAGTACACAGGAATAGTTAGATCCCAGTCATGGTATTCTCCCTCTGTTTAACATCTTTGAGCTGTTCCTTAGCCACCCTCAATTAATTAGTTTATTTATTTCCTTCCTCTCCCTCCTCCCTTTCTCCAAGTGCACATACCAGTGCTGAGTGGCACTAATATGAGAGGTTCACATTCTCATATGACAGTGTCAGTGACTCAGTAGGTAGCACACTCGCCTCTGGAGCCAGAAGACTGGAAGGTCATTGGGGTAGCACCTATAACTGACACTGAAAGATGTAAGTGAAACCACACTCATAGTAATAACAGTGTTTACTCCTTACTAGGGCTGTCCTTTGGTTATGGAAATTCTGGAAAAATCACCGGATTGCCATGGCTGAAATTACAAAAATCATGTAACTCATAGTAAATGTCACAAAAAGTCATGGGTCCATTGTATGTAAAACAGATAACATCCATTTTGATATTTTTATACATGCATATCAGAAAATATTTAAATGTTTTAAAATTACATTGTTAGGCTGTCCCAGTGTCAGGATACTGTACATTGTGTTGCCATCTCGGAGGCTGGGGCTCTTATGCAAGGCCCCAAAAACCCACACTGGGGCCCAAACACACTGCACTGATGAGGCAAAAAACTTGGGATCTGTCATTTGCAAACACCAGCAACTATGGCGTTTATGTGGAAAATACTAAAAAGCATATTGCCATGGAAAATGTCCCAAATCATAGAATTTTCAAACAAAATGGGAAAATTATGGAATCCATGCCAAAAGTTGTTATATGGTGACAGCACAAACAGCACCAGAGACACTCTTGACTGTTTGTATGTGTAGCACTTCTGATTGGTTAGATTTATGAAGAGCTGACTTGAGATTTGTAATGAAGTCATGATGAGTGAAATGTGACACTTAAAAAAGTGTTTTGTGGCAACCCATTCTTTACAGTAGGTACCCCAATCGGCTTGAGAATTGTTTGTTAGCTCCCACTTGCATTGGACTTGTCCCAGAGTTCACATTCATAAAAGCTTAACACCTATACTCTGTTAAACCCAGACCACAATCCTTAACTTTTTAAAAATGCATAAGCCCCAAAAGGAGTCATTCATATTTGATTAGCAACACTGCATTTCATTGTAACTTATCTGACAAGTAAATCTAGATCCAATTGCCAAATACTTTTTTTCTCAATCTAATGTTCACTGCAGTTTCATAATTGTTATATAGTGTAAATGCAGGGCACATCACTGGAATGCCAAATACCCAATATACCAACGTCTTTAAAAATTATCCTAATGCTGTATTAACTTTGACAGCAAGCATGTTACACTTGCAGCACATAAGAGTATCAACCAGTTTAAACCAGTTCACCAGGTACCAAAGTTCAACCTGAGCCGTGATTATATAAAGCAGTGACCTTAATATACAAGGACGGCAGATCCTTCACTGGTTTAATCCAGAGTGATGCAATCTATTGCAGTAACATTGTCAGCTAGTGACATTGTGTTACCCTACACAAATATCATTTTTGTATAATACGTTCTATGGCATGATCCTGTCAGACATTTTAATATATTTTCTCAGGGTAGACAGCCTATCCAAGATGCAACGTCTTGTTTTCCATGGCCCTGTTTCTTCCCGTGTTACAACTGATTAGAGAGGAAGACTAGATGCTTACTGGTTCAAAGTCAAAAAGTGAGTAAGCGGCTTTGGTGGGATTTGAACCTGGATCATCTGCTTCTATGTTTAGCATTCTAACCGCTAGGCTACACTACCTGCCTTCACTCATGCAATTACTTTTTATTCCTAATATATTTTCTTAATATGGTGGTCTGTTATCCAGTTCTAATCCCTGACAGGTTAGTTATGACTGTGAAAAGTTAGTTTTATTTCTGATTTACGGCAGGGGAAGTAATCCTAAAAGTCAAAGGGGTAATGTACACACTCAGGCACAATTAAAGTGCACATATTTAAATTGCATACAACAAAGAATATATAATTAGTGAAAACACAAACTGAAGTGTCAGCATTAGCTAACTGTGAACCCCTAGTTTCAGACTTGAAGCCTTGACCATGATCGACAATGTTTTTTTTTATTTACAATTTTTGCGTTTTCTCCCTCATCCAGGGCCCTGGCAGACAAGCGCTTGTGTGTGCGTGGAGGCACACATGCAGGCTGGGTAGTGGCTTGCCCTCTTTCACCACACTCCTGGCAATTGCCTGCAGCCCCCTCTGCTTCCCATCGGACCTCCACCCGATGGGAGCGCAAGAATGGGGGGGCAAGCAACCTCCTCTGGGAGAGGAGAGCTGCATTCTGGCTGCTTAATCCTGCTGCCCATGCCGGCTCCCTGACAATGTTTCCAAACCCGGGTTGCCAGCGTGACGCGAGGTAAGGCATTCAACGTCTCAGCCAGCTATGATCGACAATTTTAAGTTTTTATCAGAAAGCCCATACAATCCTAGTAAAACTAGAAATTAAATGAATAGTTATCCATGCAATCCTGGAATTTCAAATATTGAAAATGGAATTTTATAACTTCAAACACCATATTTCAGTGGCCTCGCCCATGCGACCCAGTGATGACAGTGTTATCAGTTAAACTACAGAGACTTACAAAACCACACTGTATTATTTGTACTGTAGTCAGTGGCTGATCTAGGATGGAGCAAAGGGGATGGCTGCACCCCCCACTGTAACATGCTTGCTAGGTGCTGCTGCATTTCACTTTGTCAGAGAAGTCTGGTTTATTGATTGTAAGAAATATATTTTCAATTTGCATACCTGAGTTGCAAGGAGGTCCAAGGGAGGACCATTCAATTCAAAATACTTACTTATTACTATTACTCTCCCAAACGCCTAAAATAAATGAATTCTTTACAGGAGGGCCCCTGTTGGAGATGCTTGTCAAAACATGCAGACCTCATGCACATGTTCTGGAAATGCCCTGCCATCAGAGTGTTTGGAGCAGTGTGCATGAAGTATGTGAGGAAGTAACTAATTTTAGCTTGCCTTTCTCAGGAAAACTTTTTATTTTAGGTATAGACTCAGAAGTACCTCTTTTAAGCAGTCTACAAAAATACTGAGTCTTTGCAGTTGCCCCTGCCCTTAAAAGATTACTTCTCTCATACTGGAAATCCCCCATTTCTCCCACAAGTAATGAATGGTTTAATAGCGTAGGGCTGGTAGCAAATTACGAAAGAGCTGCTGCAATAGTGAGTAATAAGTCCGATGTTTTTGAGAGAGTCAGGTCCCCTTTCCTTTTGAGAAATAGACTTCCAAATGTGTAGTGAATCGATTCACCAGAAGTTGTTATTCAAATAATCCTGCCATATCGTATGCTGTATAGTAAGGTCTTTAACAGTTTGTATTATATTGTTCTGAATAATTTTACTTTTTTATTATTATTAAATGTAATGAATGTTGTTACTTTAGTGAGTAATTGTAGATATAAATGCTGTATAGATTTAGGTCGACTGATGTTGCTTGTATTATGCTGAATTGCTCATGCGTAGGTGTATTTTTATTTATTTATTAGCTTTTGGTAACCGGGTAAGTGCACTAGGATTTTTCTCTGTTCTGTTAAAAATAAAAAATTGTGATTCTAAAAAAGAAATACATTTTCAGAATTATAGATTATGTTTGTATTTTCTGTCAAAAATATAAAGAAAAACATAGAAGACAATATAAAGGATTAAAAAAATTGTATATCAAGTATGCACACCACCTCGGCACCCCCCCCATTGCGAAATCCTGGATCCACCACTGATTGTGCTTGAAAGTTTTGGGTGCTGCAGTTGTAATGCAGTCTCTATGTCTGTGGAATGCGGTCAGTTTATGTATTCAAGAATCAATCACTACAATCACACTGCCCTCAGGTCCCTCTGATGGGCTGGGATGACACCCACACCACACTGCACTAGCTACTAATAGTAAGATTTTTTTTTTGTACTGTTTTCCCTTATGGAGTCTGCCTGCTAGCACCCTTCCCCCCCAGCCCTGTCACCAAACCTCTCACAGACATACTGGTTATCCACCATTTACCAGGACCACAACCTGGTAGGTGGCCTGTTAATCATACAAACACCTGTGGTGGTGCAGCCTGGACAGCCTGGCTTTTTTCTCCAATGGCGAGTAATGACACAAGTTGCATGTACTGGCACACATGCGCGTCAGGCCTCCAGCGGCAACTCATCCACTCAGGTGCTCCTGTCTGTGCTACCAAGTGGTCTGCACCAGTTAGCAGTCATGCAGCGAGAGCATCAGGCCCCCTGTCTGAGGAAGGACGGCAGCCCATGGGATACTCAGTCCTTCCTCCCCCGACCAGTCCCCAACAATCTGTGCTCATTCCCGAACGCAGGTTGCCAGTGTAGCCAGCGGTAGTGCTACCTCTGTGCTACCAAGCCAGCTTTAGTAACAAAGTATTGTGAGACTTTACAGCATGTGTGTGGTACAGAGAGGCACAAAACCCGTAGTATTGTGATGACAAAGGGACATAGGGTCCATCTGCTCCACCACTATAGTACAGTGACTACTGTCTATCCACTGAGTGTGGGCACACAGCCATGCAAGCTAGCATGGCTACCTAGAGCTTCTGTTGGTTTATGTGAAGTGAAATAAACGTTACCCTGATTGTTTCTGTCATATCCAGCCCAGACCAGTACAGGAGAATACTGAAAGGTCAAAGGTAAATAAAATCCAGTGTGATATCTGTTCAGATCCAAGGGAGTACCTCGGATCAAACTGCCCATATCTGTCAGACTATTGCACAATTTAATCTCTGCACTGAAGGCATGACATTTAACTCGTGGAGTTGGGAAACTAAGAGCTCTGATCCAGAGGGGGAGGTGGGCTGACATACTGACAGAACAATGAGTAGTCCTCCACTGTGGCTGTTCATTACTATGGCACCTATACTCTAAAACAGACCAGAGGGGGGGAAAGGCAATAAAACAATAAAAGGAATGAGTAACTGCAATAATCAGCACTTACTATTGTAACAGGCACTTGAAATGCTTCAGCAGTTTGTCTTCCTTGTAAAGTCCCAACAAAGAAACGTCTAAGCTTCTAAAACAATTGAACACACTTGTTTGTTGTCCATAAGAATTACATTACTGTTTCATTTCAGTCAAATTAAATACCTGTACAATGTCTGTTATTCATTTATTTGGGTTATTTATACAAGATAGGCCCACTGAAAACAAAACATCTCATTTTCAGGGGGCATCCTGTCTACTGCAAAAAGGGTGTAGTTACAACCCCACCCCCCCCCAAAAAAAAACAGACATACAATAAACATGTATATTCCGGTACTACTTAGAATCAAAAGCATTTACAGGTTACCTTATGAAGGTCCGTAAGTTTTTTTTATTTATTTCAAATTTTAATGTAAGGGGACATATTACACTTACATTGCTGAACAGGGTTGGTTCTGTTTCCCACCACTGACAGACAACACTCCTGGCTGTCGGCACGGGTTATGGCCAAATGCTGGGAGGCGAGTCCCTCTGAGCAGGGGATTGAGGTGTGTGGATTGTGGTTTCAGACCCAATCCAAGGGGCAGTGCTGGACTGCGTATCAGTTTTGGGCACACTCGAGGTGATGGTAGGTGCAACTCTGCTTGTGTGTCATGAGTTCCCAAATCCACACCACAGTCCATGTCTCACAGCGGGGACATGGTTGAAATATACAAACACCTCCACAGGATAAATAGACAGTTCTTCATGCAAAGCTGGAACACAAGCACCAGTGGGAAGTCAATGAAGCTGATGAGGGGGGTGGATTTAGGAAGAATGTCAGAAAGTGCATCTTCACAGAAGAGGGGTGGATGTGTGGAGCAGACTGTCAAGGGGTGTATTCTGTGCAAAATCAGTTGGGGGCACACAAACATGGGTGGGACAAATGCATGGGACTGGTAGGTACATCAGCAGAAGGGGAAGAGAAGAGTGAGGAGCCACTAGGGTCCTTACAAACAACAAGAGATGGGGCAGAGCAGCCTGAATGAGGCACAGGGCCTTCTTCTGTAGACAGCTTGCCTGAAAGGAATAAGGAAGGTAAACTGTGATAAACTATAAGCATAAATGGTGGGCTGAAACAAGGGGACATGAATGTAAGCTAATGGTGGAGGGGAGACAGATTCAGGAGGGGTGCAAGACAGTTCTGCTTTATGGAGAGTGGTTGAGTCATTGAACAATGTAGATAGCAGTAAGGCAGGGAGTGTGGGGGGGCACACTCAACTTGGAGAGAGAAAGGCTGGACCGCCGACGCAGCAGCAGTGTGACCACTTGCGGCTCCTCTGACCCGTGTTCGGGAGTGAGCACGGGACGTCAGAGGGCCAGCCAGGGGGAGGTAGGATGAGCGTTTGATGGACAGCTCTCCTCCTCCTTTGGGGGGGTTGTGATTTCCCTGGCTATCTGTGACACCCAACAGAGGCTTGGCGTGCAACAGCTAGGGCTACTCAAGAATGGGGAGGAAGCAATGGTGGACGTCTGCAGGTCAGGTGCGAGATTGCACCTGCCCTGTACTGGCATCATTGCACGTCCACACCTCAGCCCCCACGCCCACTGCCACATCCTACTCTCCTGGGTCCTGACACCCTCCATCCTTCACCTCCACCTGCAGAAATTGGATAATGGTACAGAAGAACCGAGGAGCAGAAGGTGGCCCTGCCCGGGGGGGGGGGTTACCTGCAGGGCAGTCATGGGTGGGTCAGAGAATGGGGACCACAGGTAGGGAGGGTCTTGGGCAGGGTGGGATCAGGCTAGGGGTGACCAATGGGGCTCCAGCCAATGACGACCAGAGGGAAAAAGAATCATAACAAAAAAAAAAGAAAAATGTGAGAAAGAAAGAAGTGTCAGTATACAGCTTACTTCAGCAGGGTTTGGGATATAATTTACTGCTCTGTGCTTTTTTCTGTTTTTCCTGTTAGAGAGACAGGTCAGGGATGAAGCTGGACTAAGGTCAAGGGCTGGCACCAAACTGGAGGTTGGGATCAATTAGAAAGCCTATAGAAGGGAATTTAAATCACCATAACCTGTGTTTGGCACTTGCAACTCAAAGACAGACATGCCAGTGTACACCACTCTACAGCAAGATTCGGGATCTTCTTTTTTTTTTAACTCTTTTTTTCAACCTGCTACCCTGGAACTCTCTCTAGTGTCTCTCACTGGCCACCCCATGCTGCCACCTGCCTGAAGCTCTTCCCACTGGGATATCGGGGACAGACACTTCCCCGCCTACCTGATCTGTTCATCAGGACCCGCAATCGCCGGACCATGGCAGGTCAGGGGGATTGGGAGAGCCACTGGGTTGAGCCCAGCATTGGGCGTGTGGTGGTGGGGCACGGGAGAGCGCTGTCGCCTATCCAGGAAGCAGGGGTATTTCTGTATTTCTTCCCCTGGAGCCTGGACATGCAGTGTGTCAGTGCACTGGATGTGCTGATGCCCGCTGATGCTCCAACCTCTATGTTTGGCACCACCAGCTGCAGCGCTCCTCGATCTCCACCAGGGCCACTGGTGTATGGTGCAAGCCTCTACTCACCCCGGGAGAGCAGTCCTCTGGACGCTTGATCCTCTCCCTCTCCAGCTGATCCTGACGACCCGAGTCCAGCCTGGGATCTTATTTTAAAGCAATAATTTACTGCTTTGTGCTTTTTTGTGTTTTTCCTGTCACAGGGACAGGTCAGGGTACAGAAAAGGACTAAGGTCAGGGGCAGGCGGGCACCAAACCGGGGGTCAGGGCCAATAAAAAAGCCTCCAAGAAGCCCTCCTAACATGTCCCATTCACGTTCGGGTCCCAGAGCAGGAGCAGAAGAGGACTGGCAACATAGGAGTCAACAGGCATTCTCAGGTGACAGGAGACATGCTGGGTTCTCTGCCTGTCCACTGAGGTAAGGTACGGTACCTGTATACTTGTTGCTACCCGAGTAAGCAGGTATAAAGGAAGGTTAGGGGGCAACAGCTGTTTTGTAGGAAAGGAGAAAACTCCCTGTCTCGAGCAATCATACATTGGGGTAAATGTTAAGTTAACTCATTGAGGCCCCAAGATGCCTGTAGATGGCAGCAGAAAAGATTTTCCTGAGGTCTTTTAAAGCCTACAGACGTCCTGTACTTTGTGCTACTGAGGACTTAAGACGTCTGAGGATGTCAGTGCTTAAAACTTAAATATTTCACAAACCAAAGTGAGTAGAATTGACTGCATGGTACCGTTGGAAAGGTAATTTTGTGCTGAATAACTTTGGCACTGATACTTTGTGTCGACCATGTATTCTTTAAAAGATGTTTGCATTTTCGTATAGTATGGTATGTATGGCTGACATTTCTCTCAAGCCTCACCTAGCCACCTTGAATAAAATGGAAAAAAAATACATGCATCATATTAGAAAAATTGCTTTTTAGTATTAAATGAATTTCGTACCTCCATCTAATGTATATATGCTTAATTTGGCATTGATATGTTACATATTTTCCCACAAAAAATGGTTTATGTTGCCTTTTTATTGAAAAAACCTTTTTTTGATAATTGCATAGCACCGTTAGAAAGGTAATTTTGTGCAGAAAAATTTGCCACTCGTACTTTGTGTGTAGCACTGAGAGTTCATGAGGTATTCGCATTTATTTGTGGCATGTTGATTATGGCTTGATTTTGCTCAGAAAGCTCCAGGATGCACTGTTAAAAGTATACAGCCATAAGTGGTGGAACTCTCAAAGAGCTCCTGAGGCCTCAATGAGTTAAAAGGAGAAAACAGGCCGACCCAGTGGTGAGGAGGGCTGAGGCATCATGCCTTACCTCTTGTCACACCGGTGACCCATATTCGTGTTGTGAGCATGTCGTTGGGAGTCGGCTGGGAAGGGAGAGAATTGAGCATCCGGAGGACAGCTCTCCTCTCCTCTCTCGGGGAGGGTGAGGAACAGAGACTGGCACCTGCCTGACACCTAGCGGAGGCTGGGTGTTGGCACGCCATGTCCTGTACTGCGGGGCTCAGAGGCAGAGCAGCCGACTGGTGTGCTGCATTTGGAAGTGTGTGCAGCTTGGCCATTGTTAGCACTGCACGCTCCCCTCTGCAGAAAACGGAAAAATTGGTCCCGGTCAAGCTGGATGAAGGCTGTCTTCTGCAGGCGCCACCCTCGACAAGGCACCTCCCTGAACTGGATCCGGTCCTGGTGGGTGGGGGGGGCTCTCCACCACCCTGCCATGGAGGGTAAGCCATGGGGAAGGACGGGAGGTAAGCCTGAAGGTTGGGGGACAGGGCTGGGAGGACGTCAGGAACGTGGGTCCGACTGGGGCAGAGGAGAAAGAAAAAGGTAAAACAAAAATCACCTGTGGTGTAGGAATAGAAGTAACACCTAATCTGGGGTAAGAGGATAAAAGTAGCCAAAAGGGGAAAACCTGAAACACCCCGTAACCACCCAGTCCCTTGGAGTTACTAGAATCCCATCAGTGTCAGTGTCACGTAGGGAAGGCAGCTGGTGAATAACTGGTTAAATGTTTTTTCACCTGCACTCACTGTTTACTTGGTCTCAGCTGAGTTGAGAGAGGTGATGTCATTTAGAACTCTCGCAGCAGCATAAGCCACGATAGCTAGCTGTGAGTGGGAAGCTTTAGAATTTTAGTTAGTCTGTGACTGGAGTTCAGTGTGAGCAGTTGGAGAAGTGAGGAGCTGCAGTGTGGGCTCTGTGAGGAGAGCCTACTTTTCTCACCCTAGTGCTGAGAACCATCTGCCTGCCAGCAGAAGTGGTAGAAACTGTCTAGAAGGAATTCCTGATTTTTCTCATCCCCTGTGAGATGAGGAAGACTGCAGAATGGATCCGAGGGGCAATCCCATCTTTAATCCAGGACATTGAAGCTGCCTTTTTGTGTACAACTAAGCAATCTGACTTTGGGTATCCCAGGAGGAATGTACCGTTTTTTCCTTTGGGGGTGTACTCTGACAAAGGGACATATGCACCAAGTTCTGTTCCGTTTCAGACTGTTCTCATTCTTTCTTAAAATTGACTGACAATTGTGGTGTCCCCAGTGAGACTTGGCACATGGTTTAGGACTTTAATTTATACTCGGAAGTAGTGTGTTTCTAATACTAAATGTGAAAGTTATTCCAAGATGCAGAGTTCTACTGTTTTAGTTAAAATTTGAGGTGTAACTCTGAAAGAATGGCTGGGGATGGATGTGGAAGCAAAAGGTGGGCAACCCCCCACCTGGAGTGACCAGTTCAGCACTACAGGTTCCGTAAGGGTGCCTGCTTATTCATGACATGGTGGCCAATCCCTGATGAGAAAGTTTACCCCCTGGTGTGGGTTGTGCTAATTCTGAGCACCAGTATGCTCAGTCGTTGCCAGTTGCCATGTTGCCCAAATGTTTAAATGCAATGCCATATGGGAAATGTTCTACGTTGTGGCAAGTACCACTAGAAGAGACGTGTGTTTCAGCTGAGTTTTTGCTGCTGAAGAGCGTTCAAGGTCCTATGCAATATGGGATGTTTAGGGTTTCTGTCTGCTACAGATGGTGTTGTTCTGCCATTGTCTTGTGCCACGAAGTGTAAACCCTTGGGGGTCCACCTTTGCTTTTGTGTACCAACTTTGGAATAAAGCCACACTCTAGAACCTCAACCTGGTTTAGGCATTTTTGTTACTGCTTCCTGTGTGGATTTACTGGGTACCCCTCCTTAAGTACAGACCTAGCATAGCCCCTAGCAAAAGTTCTCTCCTCAGGATCTGGGTTTAGTATGGTAATTTGTGTGTAATACTGTTTCTGTACCCCCACCCCTCTCTTTCCCCTACACAGAAATAGGGTTGTCACGGTATGATGGTGTCACAGTATACCACGGTGTCTGAAGTCAAGGTATTGATACTGTGGACAATTTCTGATACTGCAATAATCGTGATTCATGGTATACCATGGTAGTGAGACCTTTCAACTAGTTTTTTTGCATTTTCAGGGACGACTGTCCCTTACACGCCAATTTTCCCTGATGCAAGAGTTTGAGGAGGCTTCTTTTTCGTGCAAAAATTGTTTTGTGGATGTGACGCCTGCTGTCTGCTGCAGTGCTGTACAGATTAGTACGGTTAGGATTAGGTGTCCTCACGTGTCCAATCCGTAAATGGACTGATGATATCAGTTGAGATCTTCAATAAAATTTAAGTCAGTCTTTTGACTTCTTACTTCCATTTTTTTAATTTTCGACGTTCAGTTTCAGGACAAAGTTTTTTTAGTCATCATGTAATTTGTGTGTATCACACAGAGTGCCACACAAGACACACAGAGGCCAAGTGAGTATTAAGCCACCAGTGATATATAAGTAGTAACTGCTTCTTTAATGGTAAATGGTGAGAACAGACCATACGCAACAGCACACAAAAGTCAGTGTGCTGTGTGAGTGCGACTGTATCACTCACATAGTGCACACTGATTGCACAGTACACACAAATGGCAGCACACTGCTTGAACAAAAAGTCACACTGTAAATGCACAATGTGCATCATTATTGTCCTGACCTCTGCTGTTCTTTTGGAAAGGAAGCAGAAAATGATGTACTGGTTTCAAAATGAGTGACATCCCTCCAGAAAAAGTTGAACAACAACAAAACATGTTTGTTGAGGGTTACATCCCCCTCTGCGACAATTCCACAGCGCCCGACACTACAGTGACAACAGCACTAGGTCGCTGTAGTGTTGGCGCGGGACCTCACCACTGCAATCGGGGATAATGCACCCCCTCCACAAAACCACTCAGACTCGGAGTTGGTTATTTAAGTAGCAGGGGTTGGGGGGGACATATGGGTGTCGACCAGCCATCCTAAATCAGTTTGTTGATTAGGCTTGAGCAATGGGCATGGAATGGGGGTGAGGGTGGGATCAGCAGCAGTAACCAGGCCCAGCATCAAATTCTGTTATGTTATTTTGTTAACAGTAACACTGTGTAACATGTCATCTGTCCTGTCATGTAATGATCATCATGTTAAGTTTTCTTATCTTTATGGATAACAGTTTTAACAAACTGTCTGTGGTTGGTTCTCACTGTGTGTACAGACTCAGACTGCAGACTGGTCATCCACCTCATCGGCAGGGCCAGTGAGTGACAGATGAGACCGCAGTGACCATTCATTCACATTACTGTTAACTGTTGCACTGCTGCTGCTATGTCTCAAGTGGTCATGCATGTTCATTCATTGTAAGTTTGAACTGTAGAGAGTAGACAGAGTAGTGCACAGTCCTGTCAGTCTGTCAGAGGCATAAAACTGTCAAGGTTAGTCAGAGAGAGAATGAGATACACACTGAGAACTTTTTCAAGTTCATTTTTTATCACGTCACTCTTTTTCCCCTGGTCAAAGCGGTCACCCCTGTCCCCTGGCCAGTGGCACCTGCACCCCTGGACCCAGTCTGGCGTGTGAATTTATATGCCCCATCACACTGCCAGCCAATGACAGGACCCTCCCCCCCACATAGGGACCTGCAGCACGGACCTGGTGAAGACACCTCTCAAGTCCGGGGCGCAGGGCTTGGTCATCAGCCGTGGAGGTCGCCCAAACCTATTTTCCACTTTTCGCCCACTGGGGGCGGACTGTGCAATGGCGACACACCTAATGTGCAGATGCCCGCCACGCTACCCCCCCCATGCATGCATGTGACTGCGGAGCACCCAGCCTCCACTGGGTGTCATTGCAGTGCGATGCAGATCCTTCACCCACCCCGGAGGAAGGAGAGCAGTCGTGGGACGCTCAATCCTTCCTAACCCCTTCCAGCCCCCGGCAGCCCGAGTCCATTCCCGAACCTGGGACGCCAGCGCTGTGTGAGGTGTGGCATCCAGCGCCTCAACCCTCAGCACCACTGGGCCGGCTTCAGGTTCATTTTTTATTGTTAAATAACAAAAATTGTCATGATGCCAGTGCCATTTGCAGACTGCAGTTTTGCATTACACTTACAATCTATGTTTTTCAGTTTCAGTGATATGAACTGGCACTAGTAGTCTGTGTGTTCCCTCAGTTTTCATTCCCAGCTGTTCCCCGCCCCTCCCTCTATCTGATTCTGCAGCACAAAGTCATTGCTGCCCAGCACATCTGCATTGTGGATAACGAATTTGACGCCCGCCAACACATGCCATATCCAGAGTGCACTCTGCTCGCTAATCCAAATTCTGACATCTGCTGCTGTTGCTTTCTGACTCCGAGTCCGAGTCCTCCCAATGTGATTTGTGTCATGATATTTCCTACTTGGCATTGGCTATTCAGCTGAGCTAGCATATTTAGTGAAGTTGCTGTCTTGTCTCATCTGTCTGCTTGATGCACCCTGAGTCCCTCCAGTCGCACTGTGGACCACTTCATGTCTCTCCCTCTGTCTGCTCGCCTGATGCCCCCATTAGAGTGGTCCCTAGGACGGAATGAGTCCTACTCCTGACGAGTCCTTTCTGACTAACTCATATCATGTGTGTCATAAAACTTTGGTTGGCTGGCTCAGCTGAGCTCTTGGCTGACTGTAGCTGGGGGCTACCGAACACAAAACCAATACGAGAAATTAATTGCGTAATTATCCTTAGCCTAGCTGCTAGCTTAACAATTATAGTCACTTGATTCAGCAGCCACCAACCATGGCACTGAGGATATATAGGCTAATTCCTTTAATACTATGCAGGACTCCAGTCCTCCTGAGTCACTCTTCATATCATAAGACTTGACTCACGAGTCACGAGTCCGAGGTGGCGACAAGATGACTTGAGTCACTTTGGGGGCTGCCTAAAACAAAACCCAATGGAAAAAGTAATTTAAATTCATAAATTTCTTAATTACTTAAATAGCTACTAACATAGAAACATAGACTTTGACGGCAGATAAGGACCGCTTGGCCCACAGTCTGCCCATTTCCCTACCTACAGGATAAGCTGCAGATCCTAGTTAACCAACAGCCTATTTCTTCCTACCCCCACAAGAATTACCTTATGTCTGCCCCATGCATTCTTGAATTCTCCCACAGTTTTAGACCCCACAACCTCCTCAGGAAGGCTGTTCCATGCATCCACTACCCTCTCTGTGAAAAATACTTCCTCACGTTGTCCCTGAGCCATCCTCCCTCTATCTTCAAACTGTGTCCCCTTGTTCTTGCACATCTCTTTTTCTGAATGATGCTACCCTCTTGGACTTTAATTCCCTTGAGGTACTTGAAAGTTTCTATCATGCCCCCCCCCCTTTCCTCAAGAGTATACATATTAAGCTCCTTTAGTCTCTCCTCCTATGGCTTCTCTTGCAGACCCTGCACCATTTTAGTTGCCCTCCTCTGGACTGGCTCCAACCTATGTCTTTGCGGAGGTGGGGTCTCCAGAACTGAATGCAATACTCCAGATGGGGTCTCACCAACTGTCTATACAGAGGGATAACAACTTTCTGTTTTCTGCTGGTGACACCTCTCCCTATACATCCCAGTATCCCCCAAGCCCTCCCTACTGCCTTCTTACATTGCTTGCCAACCTTAAGGTCATCTGATATGATTACCCCCAGGTCCCTTTATATTTTTGTTGTTGTTACTACCCCCCACCCTCCACTGTGTAATCTTCCCCTGGGTGTTTGTTTCCCCTGTGCATTATTTTGCACTTCTTTGCATTGAATCCAGACTGCCATACTTCTGACCATTCCTCCAACCTTTCCAAGTCCCTTCTCATCCTTTCCACTCCTCCTTGTGTAACAACCCCGTTGCAGATCTTTGTGTCATCTGCAAAGAGGCATACTTTTCCTTCCAGTCCCTCTGCAATGTCACTTATAACGGCATTAAAAAGGACTGGACCCAGTACTGAAGGTACCCCACTAGTAACCCCTCTTTATTCAGAGTGGACTCTGTTTACAATTACCTTCTGTGTCCTGTTGTCCAGCCAATGTTTTACCCAGGGTAACACCCAGGGACCCACTCTCAGGCTGGTTAATTTGTTTATTAATCTTTTGCGTGGGACTGTGTCAGGTGCCTTGCTAAAGTCTAGACAGGCCATGTCCACAGCCCCTCCCTGGTCTACTACTTTGGTCACCCAGTCAAAGAAATCGATTAGATTCATTTGACATGACCTTCCCTCTGTGAACCCGTGCTGCCTTGGGTCTTGTACCCCACTGGCCTCTAGATCCTTCAGAAGCGATTCCCTTACTTTCCCTACCACAAAGGTCAGACTGACAGGTCTGTTTTTTCCTGCCTCTGTCTTGCTCCCAATTTTGTGACGGGGAATCACATCCACCTTCCTCCAGTCCTCGGGTATCACCCCATCCTCCCATGATTTGTTAAAAAGGGTAGTCAGTGGTGCCGCTAGTTCTCCCCCATAATCCTTTTAGAATTCTGGGGTGAATCCCGACAGGCCCCGTTGCTTTTTCCACCTTCAGTTTTAGGAGTTCTTTCAGACCCCTTTCTTCTGTGAAAGGACTGTGATCGACCCCCCTATCCAGAGTGCTTCTGTTAATTGGATTAAGAACCTCCCCCTCTTTTGTGAATACTTAGCAGAAGTATTTGTTCAGTATCCTTGCTTTTTCACTGTCCCCCTCTGCCCGCCTACTGTACATTCTATTCAGCCTCACTATCCCTCCCTTTGTCTTTCTACACTCGCTGATGTACCTATAAAAGGTTTTATCCCCCTTCTTAACCGAGTTGGCTATCTTTTTCTCAGTTTGGGCCTTTGCTATTCTGACTTCCCTCCCTGCTTCCTTCTGCCTTAACTGATACAGTTCTCTGTCCTACTCCTTCTGTGTTTCCTTATAGTTCCTAAATGCTATCTTTTTCTCCCTAACCTTCCCCGCCACCTCTTGAGAACCACAGTGGCTTTTTCTTTCGTTTTGATTTATTTGCTTCATGCAAAGGCTTGTTGTCTCTGTGATGGCAGTTTTGATGTTTCCCCATTGTTGCTCCACCCCTCCTCCTTGCCTGTCTGCTAGCTCTTTTCTAAGGTACTTTCCCATCTTGCCAAAGTCAGCCCTCCTGAAGTCCAGTACCCTTACTTTTGTATGGCTTGACTCTGTAGCTGAGTTTATCCTGAACCACACTGTTTGGTGGTCACTTGTTTAGTAGCTTAAAAACAACAACAAAAAAGCAGAGAAATGAGTGCCTGCCATTGCCAGCATTGAGGATATATAAGCAGATTCCTTTAATGCCAGACTGCACTCATGTCACAGTCACACGACTTGACTTGATTTACAATAGCACGACTCACTCAACCAAAGCAAGTCAAGCAAGCAACTTACATTGGCTCACTGCCTCGGCTGGAAGCTACTGTAGTTAAATACCTATTACCTACCTTAAAAAAAGGAAAAAAGCAGCCAGTTAGTGCCTGCCACTGCCACGGCATTGAGGATATATAAGTGGATTCCTTTACTGTCAGACTTAGACTGGAGTCACAGTATAGCATGACTGACTCAACCCAAGAAAGTCAAGCAAGCAACTCACATTGGTTCACTGCCTCAGCTGGAGGCTACTGTAGCTAAATACCTAGGATATTAAAAGAGGAAAAATGCAGCCAAGCAGCCACCATGGCATTTGGGATATATAGGCCAATTCCTTTAAATGCCACCATCTCTCACAGTTGGCTAAACTCAGCCGATTGGCTCTGGCTGTTGGCTTGGCCTCGGAGTCTTGGATACAGTGAGTGGTGAGTGCAAGCAGGAGCTGTATGGTGGTTGTGGTGGTAGGGTACTACATTGAGAAAGTAAATATTAAGAACACAGATCTCTCCAAATGTATTTGCATTACTTACTATTACTTTTACTAACTTAACTGGGGGGGACTGGGTCTTGGAGGGAGCCCCAGATTGTGAGGTGAGGACGAATAAGGGACACTCAGCCTAGTCATAGCCAGACAGTGAGTCTTGATTTTTCCCAATCAGAACTGTTCTGACTCTAAGTAGTGTTCTTGCTGTGCCTGCTTCTAAAGCTAGTAGTACACTACTTCAGTGAAGTGCAACTGTAGTCTGCACCACCACCAGGAGTGGAGTGACTGGACATTCCTTTCATATTCAACTCTCATCTTTAAGTTATTGACAATTTAACATAAAAATGTAAATCAAACCACTTACTAAAATTCTGGTCTCAGTCACTCCCCTCCTACCTTGCAGCCGCCCTAGCAGCTCTACCCCCGCCGGCATACTCACTCAGGAACAGTGATTCCCGGCTTCTTCACATCCCCCACATGTCCACAGCGGCTGGCCAGGCTGCCTTCAGCTACCAGATGCCAAAACTATGGAATTCTTTGCCGGTTGATATTAGGCACTCCACCAGCACACCTCACCTCAACGCATTACTCAAGACTCACTTCTCTCCACTACTTGCTCATTTAATTTGCAGTACTGAAGCCCAAGTAGTCATTGTCGGCTGCTGCTTATTTTCGTCTGTATATTTTATTACTTCTGCTGTTGACTACTCTGTATATTTGAATGCTGTGGTCTACTCTGTATATATGAATGTATTGCTGCCTATTTCATCTGTATATTGTTTTACTTCTGCTGCTGACTACTCTGTATAATGAATGTACTGCAATATGTATTTTCTTCTGTATTCTCCCTCTCCCCCCACACCTCCAGGGTGCATCTGGAATCGAGTGGTACTGCTCAGTATGCCTTCCTGGTAAAACTCTTAAATAAACTACTCGTACTCACTGTGCTATTTTTGTATAGTACTTTTTGGTATTAGTAGCATTTTGTACTGTAAGCTAAGAGTACACTAAAATACTTTACTTATATACTTATGTTTCAGACTGCAATGAAATGACATTTTTTTTACATAAATCTACTTCTAGTGCTTGAAACTCCATGCTCATCATCAGGTCAGGAGGAATCTGACTTAGTCAATAAAAATATATTTCTCTTGCACATACTTGACTCATCTTTATTTTCTCTCATTAAATTCATAATGTGTCATTTACTAGTATTCTAACTACTTTTACATGTAAAATGTAGTTAAAATTGAATTATTTTTGAATATTTTAGGTTTTTCCATTGGAATGCATTATACCACGATATCACACACCACAGCTATCATACCGTCAAAATTTCATACTGTGACATCCCTAGACAGAAAATATGGGAGGTGTGCTTACTAGTTAAACAAGTGGCCAGTGGGGAGGTTACAACCCTATCTAGGATCAAGATATAAAAGGGTTAAGGAAAAAAAATAGTAGAAAACCCCATCTAGGATTAGGGTACAAACTTATTTCCAGTTAAAATAGTGAGTGTATCATAGTAATGTGTCAGCAGAAAAGGACCATCCTCGTCCATCTAGTCAGCCCATTTCCCACCCGCCCCTACTTGTCTCCACGTCCCAGGGGTATTTTCCTCTGCCCACCAGCCAACCCCTTGTGTCTATCCCATGCCCTCTTGAATTCCTCTAGTGTTTCTGCACACACCACCTCATTAGGTAATCTGTTCCAGCATTCCACCACCCTCTCAGTGAAATAACATCTCTTTACATTGCTCTTAAATCGTCCCCCTTCCAATCTTAAATTATAACTCGTTTGGGATCTGCGAGATTGGATCCAAACCGGCTGATTTTCTCTTGTTCTTAGACAGAACCGATCCCTCAGAATCGGCTCTCCTTTTGCCCGAGGAAGTTTTGCCTGTGTCAGCAGGCACCTTCTCAGGTTCGGTCGGAATCGAACCGGGCTGGCCATCCGGATCAGCAGATTTCTCAGCCTCTTTTTCCTTCAGCCTACTTACTCTTTTATCCAAAGTGGCTTTGGGAAAATTCTTGCAAATCTGGCAGTCTATTTTGAGGTGGTCAAACACCAGACAAACACATATGAGTTGGGGATCAGCTTTAGCAAAAGCCTCCCCACAATCAGTACAGTGTTGAAACTCAGTGGGACTGGTTTTCCTCTTGGGTTTCTCAGACATAAACCTTTTCCAAAAGTTACCCTTCTTAGCTTTCAAGTCAGGTAACACCAACTTATCAGTTACCAACCGTGTCACGGGTTGTGGAAAAAAACTAACAAACAAAGTTCGTTTTTTTTTTAAACCGATAAGAATCGGATACAATTAAATGAAGGAGTTAGAAAAAAGAACAGATTTGTTTAGGTTCCCAACTGGACTGACTGATCGGAAACCGAACAAGAACAATTTCTAAATCAACAATTCGCTATCTACCTACTTACACTACCTGTACCGTGGACAGAGACTTGATACCGAAAATAAATGAAACGGTTGAGAAAAACAGACCGATTTTTACTCTTACCGACCCAAAGCGAAGGAGAGATCTCTGGAGCGACTTCACAGTTAGGTGGAGTGAAGAATCTGACGGTTACACTGATGTGTACCAAAGACAGAGGTTTGAAAACCAAGCTCGAGCTCAACGTTCTATGCTCCTGCATAGAGTTAACCCTTTCCTCTCCGGAGAAGTTCAAGTGCTGGGGCTAACTGCATATTATCAGAATACAGCAAGACTTTATGTTGTTTGACTAAAGAAAGAAAAAGAGTGGTACAAAGGAAATGGGACAGGAATATGAGCTGTAAAAAGAGAGGGCAATAAAATAGTCTGCACAGTTTTTAATAATGAGAGATACTCATACTGCAAGCCAACAATCCCACTGACTCCCACACAACATAATTCCTTTTACTCCCCTAATGGAAGGTGTACATACAAACATAGGAAGAAGGCCATTTAGTCTATCTAGTCTGCTCATATTGCAGGGTCCATAGCTTCAGCTACTGTCCCTGCCCCCAACTCATCCCATCCTCTCTACCCAGGATTCTTACCTTCCCCCTATGCCTATTCCAGCCTTTCTTGAAGCTGCCCACTGTTTTCAATGAGACCACCTCTTCCGGCAGCGCATTCTAAGTGTCCACCACCCTCTCCGTGAAGAAGTGCTTCCTGACCTCCCTCCTAAACCGTCCACCAGCTTAAGACTATCACCTTGTATCATGGTTGCCACTCAGCTTAAAGAGACACTCCTTATCCACCTTATTTATCCCTTACAAGTACCTGAAGGTCCAAATCATCTATCTCTCTCTCTCTCTCTCTCTCTCTCCTGTCATCCAGGGAGTACATGTTCAGTGCCCTCACATGCCTTACCCTGCTGATCCACTATCATCTTTGTAGCTCTCCTCTGGACATTCTCCAGCAGGTTCATGTCCTTTTTGAGGTGTGGGCACCAGTTCTGAACTACATACTCTAGATGTGGCCTCACCAGTGACCTGTACAGGGGCAGTATAATCTCTTTTCTCCTACTACTGATCCCCTAGCTATGGACCCCTGCATCATTTGCCCTTGCTACTGCTACTTTCTTGCACTGGGTGGAGTGCTTCAGGTCACTAGTGATCATCACACTCCCAGGTCCTTCTCCTCCTCCTCTGATGCAGACACCTAGATTCCACCCAGGTAGTACTCTGTTCCAGGATTCTTGGCTCCAGTGTGCATAACTTTGCATTTCTTAGAATTGAAGCCAGGCTGCCAGATCACAGACCACCTCTCTAGCTTTTACAGATCATCCTGTAGGTCCTGTATCCCTTCAGCTGTGTCCACTCTCCCACAAAGCTTGATGCTGTTGGCCTCCGCATCCATGTACAAATACACTGAAATATGACTGAGATTCCTCAACTTCCTGTAAACCAATTCCATCAAAGGAAGGAAATTTAACCTGCTACTGTGCACCTCAACAACTCTTCCTCATGTAGAGGTAAATTGGAACCATCTTTGGACATGAGTTCTGTGCTAGACTTGTTTCCAGTCACTTATGTTCACCTTAATCAACCGTCCTCTGTAATCATTTTTGCTGAATTTTGTATGCCAGTACTGTATGATGCTTGCCTTACTTTCTCTTCTTTAGTTAACAACTTTTGTATATTCTGGAAGGGGGGGGGGACGACAGAGACCTATAATTACCCCGTGGGGTAAATAAGGTCAGGAGTGGGGTAGTTTTCAGAGGAGGTACACAGTCTTCCATCACAGGTAGTGAGGATGAAAACAGTGGTGGGCTTCAACCATGCATGGGACAGACGCAAGGGAATCTTGACTGAGAGGGGAGAAAGCAGCCATTGGTCAGGTAGGGTCTACGGTGTTAGTACAGGCAGGGCAAAATGGACAGACTAGGTGGGCCAAGCAGTCCTTATCTGCAGACTAATTCTCTTATTTCTTCATTAATTTCCCAAGTTGTACCCGAAAAAGGGCATGTAGTTGTGCAATAGGCTTACCTTGGTGACCAACAAAAAAAAATCCCTTGCTAGAAACAAAGAATGACAGCAAATAAGGACCATTTCAGGACCACTTTGCCACCCACTCTGCCCATAATTTCCCTGCCTATATTATCAATCACAGACCCTACTTGATCTCCACTCCCCCATTGCTTCTCAGAATCCCAAGATTCCCTTGTGCATTTCCCATTAATTTTTGAATCACACCAGTTTGCTGGAAGACTATTCCTGGCACCCACCACTCTTCCAGTGAAGTACTTTAGATCTTTAATAATTTAGCCCTTCAAGCCTCATTGCATATCTCCTTGTTCAAGCATCTTTTTCCTCTGAAAAATACTCCCCTATCACTTATTTAACCTCATGAGGTACTTAAGAGGTCCTTATCCCCCCAACAGTGTACATACTGAGGTCCTTCACTCTCTTGTAATAGGGCTTCTGAATTCTGATGCAGCCCCTGCACCATTTCCATTGCCCTCCTCTGGACAGCCTCCACCTGTATGTCCTTTCTGAAATGTGGTCTCTAAAACTGGACACAGCACTCCAGTTGGAGTCCCGCCAGCAATCTATACAGTGGCAACACCAATTTCCTCCTTCTGCTGCTAGGAAAACTAAATGTGCCCAATTACCTTTAAGCCATAGCTTTTTTTGGTCCTAAACATTGTAAGCAAACCAGAGCAAGTATCTACTTAGAATTTTGTTTCTGAAGGCAGGAAAGGCCCATTGAGCCAGAGTTAACTGGGAGCACACTGGAGATTAAAAAAGAACTCGACGTCCAAGTGCAGGGCTGGTCCCAATTTGCAGTTTGTGTTCACAGGTTTTATTTCAGTATGTTAGGTTGTATCTGACTCCAGCTAACATCAGAGTTGGGCTGCAGCTGTGGAAGATTCGGCCTGAAGTACATGTCCGAGCACTATTGTGAGCATGATGCATCTCCTTCTCCCTCCCATCTACCTCAGAATCTTTTCAGCTCAAACTTCAGCTTTTTATCCAAAAACATACCAACCTAAATGGGGAAGCATGATGCAGGAGCCTTGGTACTCAACTCCACATTAGCCTGGTATGCAGATTAAGGGTAGAACAGCATCAGAAGCCACGTTATCTGAATGTGTGGCAAGTACCACCTCAGCCCCCAAATCATGTACCCAAATTGATTGTTGCCGTCAGGGTGGGACAAATCAGCTTGTGAGCTGGTGGTTAATTTGGCCATTAACTTTCAAAATCTGGTAGCCAAACCCATATTTGTAGTGGGCAGCCTTTTTAAAAGTTCAAAAATCTTGTTGGTAGGTAGCCAAGTTGGCCAATAACTGTCAAAATTATGTGGCCAAACCTCTTTGTAGTCACTGGCCAGCTGGCTACCCAACTTGTCCCACCCTGACTTGTTTTATTGAAATCTCAGATTACAACCTTTGAGCTACAAGATCATTTACAAAGGTTCCACATCAGTGAAAAATGTGAATGTACAATAGTAAAACAAGAGTTTCAATGAACAAACAAATGTCGATAGGAATATGGCTGACAGTACATAGGATATGGTTTGTGCCTTAACATATAGGTAAGAGTCAGGGCTGCAGCAGTAATTAGTGCGAGAGAGTGGCAGGGGGAGGAGGCAGGGAAGTTCAAGAGTGTAAGGGGGGGAATTAAGGAGGTGTTTAGCTTGCAGGAACCACTGGCTATGGGTCACCTTTTCAGGAAGGGGTGAGGTGGGGTGGAAGGAAAGAAGGTTAGGAAACAGGTAGGGCAAGGACCCTGGGGAATAGAGGGTGGGTGGGACTGGGGCGAGAGGAGGGGTTGGTGGAGGAGAGGGAAGAAGCAGATTGGGTGATTACATAAGTGCACATTGGTGGGGTAGTCAGAATTTACTAGGTGGGTGATTGTTGTGGAAGTCTACTGGGAGCAAGCCACTAAAAGGGCTAAAGCCTACACAATGACTGGGGTTGACATCCACAGCCCAGGCTGCCACACGAAAGGCACAGGTAGTACTCAGCAAGCCTTTGATGCCACCTGCCTCGTGGTGGTGATGGGTCTCCAGCCATTACACAGCTGCCTCCTGGTTATGTATTTGCTTGGGGCAACTCCCTTTCAATCGAGACCTCCCAAGGCTTGGACTCAAGAAATAACCCAGCAAAATGCTTATTGGGGCCAAACAAACATGTGCGGAACTCCCCTGACAGACCACTTGGGGCACGACGTACCAGAGCCCCTTGACAAGCGAACAGGTGCATGCTGACTCAAGGCCACTTCAGAGAAGTCTTTCGTCACTGCTCGCACAGAACATGCTTGTGATCCCAGGTCTAGAAGGTTTGCTGATCTGTCACAGTAAGCAACTTCTGCATACATACAACTAACAACTAGTCATGGGTACAACCAAGTAACTCTGGGTTTCTACACCCCAAGTGCATGATTTTGCATTTTTTTTTTTGGGCACAGAAGCTTGCCACTTTCTAAACCACCACTCAAGCTTAGGTGGATCTCTATTCATCTCCCCCCCCCCCACCATACTGCAGATTTGTCATCTGCAAAAAGACATACCTTCCCTGTGTATAAAGATATTAGAGGACTGAACCCAGTACTGATCCTTGTGGTACCCCGCTAGTCGCCCTCCCTCCCTCTTGGGAATGAACTCAGCATACCACTACCCTCTGTGGCCTATCCTCCAACCAGCTTATCACTTTTATTCCCACTCCTCGGCTGCCCAGCTTATTTATGAGTCTATGTGAAACAGTATTAAAGGCTTTACTGAAATCTAGGTAAGCCACATCCACCACTCCACCCTGATCTACTTCCCTGGTTACCCAGTCAAAGAAATCTATAAGATTAGTTTGACATGACCGCCCATAGTGAATCCATGCTGCCTCTGCTCTTGTAAGCCACTGGATTAAAAAGATTTCACAATTCTTTCTTTCATTAGCAATTCAATTAAGTTTCCCCACCACCGAAGTCAGGCTGACTGGCCTGTAATTGCCAGCCTGCTCCCACTTTTGTGAAGTGGTACTACACCTGCCCCCCTCTAGGCCTCTTGGGGATCACTCCCATTGCCAGCAAGTGGGTTGAATAGGACTGTCAGAGGTGCCATCAGTAGCTCAGAGCTCGTTCAAAAAAAAAAAAAAAAAGATTTTGCAATGCATCCCATCTGGCCCCACTGCCATGTCCACCTTAAGATTGGCAAGTTCTTTCAAGACTCTTCTCTGTAAACAAGACTAGTGTCCATACCCCTTAGATGACCCTGAAAGATGTGGTCCCTTACCCTTTCATCTGTGAAAACTTAACTGTTCAGGATGTCAGATTTTTCCTTGTCCCGTTCCACACAATCCTTCCCCTGGTCTTTCTTTCACCAACATGCCTGAAAAATGTCTTGTCCCCCCTTTATTGCCTGTGCCATCTTCTCAGTTTACACCCTTATGTTCCTGACCGCTTTCCCCTACCTCCCTCTGCTTCTTGATATACCCCATCTATCCTCAGTCTCCTCATACCTCCTGAATGCTAGTTTTTTGTCCTTACCTTCCCAGCCAACTCTTGAGAACCATAGCAGTCTCCTCTTCCTTACCTGCCCGATGCAGAGGTTTGTTGCCTTCACTATGGACCCTTTTAGCTTTGCCCACAATGGTCCCTTCTGAAATCCAGGTCTCACTCTCTCCCCCCTTTGACTCCTAAAAAACACCTGCTGAAACTTCCACTCCTTTGCTCCTGCTACCCTTCAAGTCTCAATTCAGAGTAGTGCTAAAGTTCACTGTACTGTAATTGTGGTACATGCAAATTCTCCTTATTCTATTTTGTAACACATTGCTCAACTGTTTGCGCAGATGTTTTGCTATTGTCTACTGCTGTTGTGCTCCTTCGGATTGCACCTGGAAACTAGCCTCCGCTCAGTGTACCTTTCCCGGTTACCAAATTTTAACTAAAAATTCCCACCTCCACCTGAGCACACCCAACACCTGCATTACCAATGTGTGTGCTTTGCAAAAGGGAATGGAGTGCCCCAAGCATTTACACCAAGACCTGCAGGACTACTCCCCCTCCTCCCCATCTACCACCCCCCATGGTGTCATTTTTCTGATGAAAGATGAGCCTGAATAAACTTGCAATAGATCTTTTTATTACAAAGTATTGAAGACTTTGCCATCATAAAAAAATATATAAATATCTGCAGTGAGAATCGTTCAATACCTTTCATACATGTTCTGGACAAGACAAAACAAACAGTTCAAAGATAAGTCAAGTGTACTCATGACCCAAAACATTATAAATGACACGAACAGTGGAACTTAGAGCAGACAGTACAATAACTTACAATTTAAAGGGCACGAGATAAATAATGGATATAAATAACATAAGTTCATGTGCTTATACAAATAAAAATGCCCAAACATGGGCGAATCCAACAAAGGCAAAGCCTTTAATTTCATTTAAGATGGTGGTCCCATCAAGTCTTTGTTAGCAACACCACTCCACTGACACCTTCTAGCGATCTGTCAAACACACTGTGCTGCACAGAAGTCAGTCTCCTCCAAAAGTGGAACTGGTGCCCCATACATTTTTGCTGCCCGCTTCTCAAATGCTGCCACCATCTGCTTCACGACTTCATCAAAGAACATAGTAGCTAATTTGGAATGTAAAAGTGACTTGAATTCAAAGGACACCTGCAGGCAAAAAAAGAACAGAATATCAGCACCCAAGCTTGTATATTTACACATGCTTAACCCACCAGACAGTGGAACTTGTGGCAAAGGCTGTAACTTGCAACTGGACCACTTTATACTGGCTAAACAAAAGCACACACACACACACACACACACACACACACACACTTACTTCTAGGGGTTTAAAAATTAAACCAATAAGTATTTTTTCTCTTTTGTACAATGTGAGGCAGGTGTGGTCCGCCTCCAAGAAGAATAAAATGCAGCCACCTGCACAGAGACCATAGTTGGGACGCTTTGAATGATGTACTGTCTAGAAAGTCATAATTCAGTTTGGTTATCACAACTTGCAGGATTTCTAATGTTAACTGAATTACAGTAAGTGTATGGGGCAGCTGCGAATTAAAGTGGCTGGCCATGGTCACACACCAATGTTCGGGAGACACGATACCAAAGTTAGGGCCAAACACCAACACTGCACTGTGTGACCGTTCAAACCTCAAGGACAGCGACACCTCCAATTCAGTACAGCCCAGTGAACGTTTTGCTCCAAGGCTGCATTTCTCCACTTTACCTTTTCTGCATAACCCAAACTTGTACATTAAATGTCATTTTTTTGCAATGATAAGATACAAACAGTGTTACATGGCAAAGGCAGCTAATTTCACAAGTTGTAAGTGAACTCCTCTAGTGAGCCATTACTAAACCGTGGAGGAAAAAGGTTTAAGTACAAATACTAAACTTCAGACTTCAAACTAAATTTGAAGTTCAGAAAACACTGGTGAGATAATTTAGATAAAAAACAATTTGGCTTTTGAACATTACGCCAGCTGTCAAGTTTGACAAATGTCCATAGCAATAAAGAGCAGTGGAGTTACAGTTTAAATCAACAAAAAATTATACTCACGTAGAATTTTAAAGTGCAGGTTTGAGGCTGCTCAGCTACTCCAGGGCCAAACTGCCACACAGTCTCCAGGTAATTAAATAATGTACAGTCTCTGCAAACAGCCTACAAGAAAGACAGTTCACATTAGTGCTCTACTCCAAGATATGGGACAAACTTCCAAATTCAAAACATTCCTAGGGAAAGCACTTTATTATGGTTTCCCATAGACTGGGCTAGGCATCCCATCAAAGGCTTGCACCAAAGAAAAATGCTGGGGTCAAAATTAAGTTTTGCAGCCAACAGTCGACAGGGCTAGTGACTGGGAAAATCCACTAGCCCAGCTAGTGTACTTCACTTCATGCCCACAAGGCTAGTTACAGAAAAATCTTACTAGCCCAATGGAAAATAACAGTATTTTGCCAATGTGCTGGTGCCAATTTCGACCCCTAAAAAGTAGAGATCCAGAAACATGGTGGCATGTGCTACCACACGGCATGTTAGCAACCCACATTTGCACCCTGCTGTACCAGGATCAGATACTTCAGGGGAGAACTGCACCTCGCCCTCAATCAGTTCTGCTAGAAGTGATGGGACTTAATCATTAAGCAGAGGCAGCAGTGGTAACACAGAAGTTCTGAGGAGCAGGTTTAACTCCCAAGTACAGCATCCAAGGCAGTAACAACCACCACCACTATCTGTTCAGAACAGCCAGCCAGCCACTAGTCCTTGCCCCCGAAACACTGCAGAACACACCCCACATCCATCGATGTTCTTCTCTAGCACACTTCTGCCCCTCCCTGACCTTGCCTGAGGCAATGTCCCCTTACCAGGGACAGAGATGGGACCAGGGATGGGAGCAACAAGCCTGATGTGGGACAGAAGTGCTGGGCCCAGAGCAGCACAGAACTGTAGGAGCAGAAACGAGAACTTTGTTTTTCAGACTACTCAGTGTACAATACATGTCTAAATTATTATTATTTTTTTTTTTTTTAATCAATCTTGATTTGTAATGGTGTAGACTGATGCCACAGAATAAAATGGATACATTTAACCCACTTTGCAAGGCATGAGACTTAGCTTTTTGGGGCATCAACTGATATCCTACAAAACTGGGTACATCAGTGTACTAAAGAATCAGACAACACCACAAGAACAGGCACTATTAAATGCACACTGAAAATAAATAAGACTGCATTCTGACCGCAGGTTCAGATATCTGCAAAAAGAAAATAGTTGGCCACTCTTTTGGTCTGCTCCCATTTTCCCCTGTGTCAAATGCCAAACAGCACCCACAATTGTAAATTGTGACGAAGTACTGGAAGGCTTGTGCATGGATCTTTGTGCCAGAGCTCAGATGAACAGTTTCTAATAGGACAAAGAAAGCTGAATGTTGGGAAAGTATTTCCATTTTTGAAATGATCACTAAAACTTACTCGGCAGATGCATGTAATTACAGGCACATCCCGTTATCAAGGTTCGACTTTCAGACCAAGATTTTTCTACGTTTCAGCGCTCCTTTTAAAAACAGAAAATTTTCAGAGTTTAGCTTTCTTTCTCCTGTTCAGCCAACTCTGGTATCAGTGAGTGCATGAGCCTTCCAACACTTTACTACTCTTATTGCATACTTCAGAACATTAGGAAAGCCTCAAAATAGTGCAGTCACTCATAATTCAATAGTCTCCTCTCCACTAACTGCATCCAGAGTGGCTAGACTGTTGTGGGCTTTACCAAGTACAGGAAAATTGCAGTGGGAGCTGATAAAGGGTGGTTTTGAATGTTTAAAATGACAATATTTCAAAGCAATTAATAAATAATCCCAATGAATATATAACATATCAACTCAAATAATGCAAGTTATCACCATTTGTAAGTGGGCAAAACATAACCTGTGGCCCAGTCACTCAAAAGTTATGGTCCTGCACCCCCTCTCGTAAAGCACTCAAGTCAGTCTACTCACATCCCCAAATATTGCAGAGGAAAAAAAATATGGCACGCAACCCCACCTGACCAAGAACTTCCAAGATGTGTACACTGTGCCACACACTCACCTTAACTTGGTGACATGGTGTTACAGAAATCTCCGACATGTAGCGCTCTACAATGGGAGGAAAGCCAACTTCCAACTCTGCCAGTGTAAACCCACTGCATTTGGAAACCACCTTGGAGCCTTTACACCACGGCACAAAGAATCTATACTTCTCAACATTCACCACCACATTATACATTTGCTCTGCCGAATACCTGGAGGAAAAATAAAAATTTAAAACCACCTTGCAACATCCTCAGCAAACTGCCATGGCAACAGCATAAACATTTTACAACCTTGCATTTCAGCTCACTACATGGCCTTAGGCTGGTTTAAATACAGTGCCATGATACAGCTACAATATTTCTAAACCAACGTGTAACCCCAGAAAAGAGGGGAAGGGGCTCCTGGTTCTCCGGCAACATTTCTCCCATCACCCCCTTTCCTTGTCACCCTTTATTTCTTCCCTTTCATTCCAAAGTACTTAATGAGGGCAGTGTGGGGAACCAGGTTTTTAAATGGAGAGAAACTCTGTAGGCTTATGTGGGCATATGCAGGGATGTTAATGCTCTGTATGGGAGAGGGAGGAGAGAAACGGACATTTCTGACACCCACTCGCAGGTTCTCCACAAGCCACTCTCCCCAGCAGACCCTTCCCAAAGCCTCCATCAGGCAAACCCAAATCCCTGTGGGTGCCCTCCTGCCCCCACAGAAGGAAGCGTCTTATTAGGCCTGCGGTAGACAGAAGGACCAGTTCGCTGTGGGGTCATGCAGTATGGGAGGGGCTGCTGTCATCTAGCATGACCAGCACAACTGTTTCTGGGGCCACATCCACATGTGTGCAACTGCAGCGGCATCCTAGGGGTAGGGACACTTGGTGGCATGCAGTTGCCCACATCACCGCAAAGCCTCACATACAACAGAAGGGAAGTGTTTGATGGTCACTCCGAATCCCTCCACTGGCCTCTGTTAAACACGTCCCATGTCTGGGGAGTAAACCCAGGGAGCCAGTATATCAGAGTGATGCCCCATCGCTCAGGGTCCAAAGTTACCTATACATTATTTCATATTTACTCAAATGCACACAGTATAACAAAAATCCACACCAACTTACCCAAGAACTTTAGTTTCAGAATATTCCATTTTCTTACTCCCCAGTGCAGGGGCAACAATACCAAGGAATGCCCGGGATGGAATGTGACTGGTAGAACCTGGAATAAGATGAGGTGGCTTTGGGCTTTGTGTAGCAAGAATGCCACATGAACTCAAGTGCCTAGAGAGGGAAAATAAACGGTCATTAATCCAACACTTCATATTGTGCCTGTTCCTAACTCAATGACCCCTCTTTCAGAGTCTGCAAGCAATTATAAATCATGACACCACTTTAATCCAATCAGGATTATTTATTTCTGAAGAGTTCAGGCACTCTGGTTCCAAAATTCTCTGCCCCTTTACCAGATAAGTGAGAATTTTCCACAAAGTTAAACATTTTAAATTAAAGCTCAAATTCTATGATTTATAATAGGGATACAGGGGGTCAAAAATCAGCACTTGCCCACTAGACAAATGCTAGTAGATTTTGTATCGGGCTAATAAGAAGCTTTTCCTTTAACTAGTCCTGTGGGCTAGTACTGAAGGAAAAATTTTAGTAAGTACATCACCTGGGCCAGTGGAAAAATGTGGGGTTAGTGGATTTTCCCCAGTCACCAGCACTCACGGCTAGTGGCTGCAAAACTTAATTTCGACCCCTGGGGTTATATGTAAAGTTACAATATCTCATGGTAAAACTCATGCCTTCTCAAATCCTCTGTTGGGATGCAGTAAAAACTGGATCACCAAAACCAGACCCAATTGCTAAACTTAGGATCAACTGGACTGGGCACAAGGTGCAGAAATGTTGCCAGTGCAACCAGTATGGCCTTTACCGAGCTGGTTCTTTCTCAGTCATCCAGTTTTTCACCCACACCCAAGACAAGCTAAAACCAGACCACTGGAACCAAACAACATTGGTAATAGCCAGAACAGCAGGACTGGCAATTGGCAAAATTCAGTGTGCCCAGCATGGTGGAACGAGGTTGCCCAGACTTGCCAAATGGGTCTACTCATCTAGTTTTCACACATACCCTCTTCTGTGAGCCACACCTACTCAGTCTCTCACTCAAAGGACTGCATCAGGTACCCCTTATAAATTGTGCTGTAACTGTATATAACTGTAGCTGTATAACAGCTTAATCTGGTTCAAGGTCAGTTGGCATTCATCTGTATCCCCCTCCATCGGGTCGTGCCAGGATCTGTCTAGTGCACTTGCCCGGTCAACAAAAACTAAAATAAACAAAATACACATGACTACAACTCGTAGGAGCAAAGGGCATAAAGACAAAAAAAACTTAATACAAAGCTTTCGTTATAAAAATTACTGCGGGTGAGTCTAGCTTAGCACTTTTTCTAAAGCCCAAGGTGCGTCACATAGGTGCCAAGCAACAGCAAGCTCCAAGCTGCGCCTCCGCTGAATCACCATTTGCTCTGAACAATCGAGGAGCTCTCTAAGCCCCTTCCCCCATCAAGAAGCAGCGATCTAGCTGCGCCACCTATCTGCACTCCTGCAGGGTCTGGGCTCCCCCACTACTTGTGCAAATGGCTCGCCCCCTTCTGTGGCCTCTCGCGAGCCATCACGTGACCGTCTAAAAAATTCCGAACATTGTAATCGGTGAGAGGGACCTCCCACTTCCCGGCACCGCGACAGGATGTGCGATGCGATCCCGCACCCATTACAGTAAAATCCGGTCGGCCGGCTCGGACTGCAGCTGCAGCCCCCCGTGATACAGGAGCGGAATGTGTCAAAGCCATAGCGGGTAGCTAGCCAACTCAGCCCAAAGGAAAGTGAACTTCCCGCAAGTACAGACACATCAATTAGGGCTCACTGAGCAGGTCCTGGCCGAGCCTCACGCCAGCCCCAAGTCACCGAGGACAAAGCGGGGCGATCACAGGTTTCCAAGGCGCGGACACCGATTAATCACCCCAAATGCCGGGGCCACAGGGTCCCATTCAGTACCGAAGCACTCACCGAACGCTGCTGCCGGCCGCGCTCCGCTTCAGCGCTACAACGCACGACTGGCTGTCGACCACATCCACCAAAGCTCTGAGGAACAGGGTGCTCCTGCTGCTCATCCCTACCCGTTACAAACCGGTGAACCCGTTAAAATGCCGCCGTTTCTTCACCTTCGCTGCCGAACTTCCCTTTCACCAACTCTTGCCGGCACTCGCTATCAATCTCGTGCGCGACCGCAGGCTCAGTCCTTATAAGACGCTCGTGCTTTACGCATGACGTCGAGGAGGCGGGACGTTCCGGACAGGGAGCGGGTTCCTGTCTCTGCTATTTCTAGGGTGTCCCAGGTCACAAAGGCGGGGAGGGGGCGGGGCACAACAGCCACATTCTACGAAGGCTTGGTTCTGACGTCACAGTGGAGAAGTTGGAGCTAGGTGGCCTGCATTCCAGAGGTCACTTTCCGGGGTCGGAGACAGACTGGCGGTTGCTGGGTGTTGCAAGGCGAGGTCGCGGTGCTACAGACTTTCTGGCAGGGTGGAGGCTGCTTCAGCTAGGGTTCGCACTGATCAATGACGACTAGCCAAGTTGCTCAGTTTCGGTGCGGAGCTTTAAAGAACAATGGAAACCATTTTACACATTGTTTAAAAAAGCCTTAAAACGCCTGAATTCAAGTCCTTGTGTTATGAGTAGTGTTTCCTGAAAATGTCATGCTATTTGGTTTTGTGGTTTTCTTTAAAATCAGCATTTAATAACTATAGTATTCACTGAGGGTAGTAAGTAGAGGAATCTGATTGGCCAAGAGCTCTTTGAAGCTGTGTTGAAACATAGAAACACAGTCCTTGAGGCAGAGGAGGACCGCTTGGCCACCTAGCCTGCCCATTTCCCTACCTACAGGATAGGTGCAGATCTTGGTTAATCAACAGCCTATTTCTGGTAAAGGACTTTAACAGGATCAAAACTAGGTATCAAAGTAATCTCTCGGATTCATATCTTGAGATGCTCTCGAGAATTGCAGCAGAGGGTGTACCACCCAGTGAATTTAATGTGGAGAAAGCCCTTCTAAAACGGAAACAAGCAGGAGGCTGCAGGGTGAAATTCACAGTACTGGGAGGCAGAGTAATGAGTGCAGGCAGTAGGCCTTCATCTTCAGGTTAAACATAGAAACATAGACTTTGACGGCAGATAAGGACCACTTGGCCCACCCAGTTTGCCCATTTCCCTACTTATTGGATAAGTTGCAGATTCTAGTTAACCAACAGCCTACTTCCTGCAACCCCCCACTACAATTGCCTTATGTCTGTCCCATGCATGTTTGAATTCCCCCACTGTTTTAGACCCAACAACCTCCCCAGGAAGGCGGTTCCATGCATCCACCACTCTCTCTCCGTGAAAAAAAATTTCCTCACATTACCCCTGAGCCGTCCCTGCTCTATCTTTAAATTGTGCCCCCTTGTTCTTACACATCTCTTTTTCTAAAGATGCTACCCTCCTGGACTTTGTTGATTCCCTTGAGGTACTTGAAAGTTTCTATCATGTCCCCCTGTCCCTCCTTTCATCAAGGGTATACATATTAAGCTCTCTCAGTCTCTCTTCATATGGTTTCTGATGCAGACCATGCACCATTTTAGTTGCCCTCCTCTGGACTGCTTCCATCCTGTCTATGTCCTTGCGTAGATGGGGTCTCCAAAACTGCACACAGTATTCCAGATGGGGTCTCACCAACTGTCTGTACAGAGGGATAACCACTTCCCTTTTTCTACTTGTGATGCCCCGTCCTATGCATCCCAGTATCCCCCTGGCTCTCCTTACTGACTTCTCACATTGCTTACCCACCTTTAGGTCCTCTGATATGACTACCCCCAAGTCCCTTTCCATTTCTGTGGTTGTTAGTACCTCCCCTGCTATTGTGTACTCTTCTCCTGGGTTTTTGTTTCCCAGGTGCATTACTTTGCACTTCCTTGCATTGAATCTAAGTTGCCATATGTCTGACCATTCCTGCAACCTTGCCAAGTCCCTTCTCATCCTTTCTACCCCCCCCCTTGTGTATCAGCTCTGTTACAGATCTTTGTGTCATCTGCAAAGAGGCATACCTTTCCCTCCAGACCCTCTGCAATGTCACCTATAAAGATGTTAAAGAGGACTGGACCCAGTACTGAGTCCTGAGGTACTCCACTAGTAACCCCCCTTTCTTCGGAATGTGTTCCATTCACTATTACCTTCTGTGTCCTGTTGTGCAGCCAGTTTGCTACCCAGGCTACCACCCCGGAACCCACTCCCAGGCTGGCTAACTTGATTATTAGTCTTTTGTGCGGGACTGTGTCAAATGCCTTGCTAAAGTCTAGGTAGGCCATATCCACAGCCCCTCCCTGGTCTATTACTTTGGTCACCCAGTCAAAGAAATCAATTAGATTCGTCTGACATGACCTTCCTGCTGTAAATCCATGCTGCTTTGGGTCCTGTGCCCCGCTGGCCTCTAGGTACTCAACAATTCTTTCTTTCAGAAGTGATTCCATCATTTTCCCTACCACTGAGGTCAAACTTACAGGTCTGTAGTTTCCTGCTTCTGCCTTGCTCCCACTTTTGTGAAGGGAATCACATCTGGCCTTCTCAGTCCTCAGGTACCACCCCATCCTCCCATGATTTGTTAAAAAGTGTGGTCAGTGGTGTCACTAGGTCCTCCCTTAGTTCTTTTAGGATTCTGGGGTGAATCCCGTCAGGCCCCATTGCTTTGTCCACCTTGAGTTTTAGGAGTTCTTTCAGGACTCTTTCTTCTGTAAATGGACTGGTGTCAACCCCCTACCAGAGTGCTTCTATTGTCTGGTTTAGGTAACTCCTCCTCATCTTCTTTTGTGAATACTGAGCAAAAGTATTCATTCAGTATCTCTGCCTTTTCACTGTCTCCCTCTGCCCACCTCCCCTCTCCTTTATTAATCTTCACTATTCCTCCCTTAACCTTTCTATGCTCCCTAATGTACCTATAAAAGGTTTTATCCCCCTTCTTAACTGAGTTGGCTATTTTTTCCTCGGTTTGGGCCTTTGCTATTCTGACTGCCTTCCCACTTCTTTCTGCTTTAATTGATGCAGTTCCCTGTCGTTCTACATTGTCAGCCCATACCACTGCAAGTAGTAGTGAAACTAGTTGTGAAATGACTCTTACAAATCAGAATCAGCAGCCCATACCATTGTCTTCTTCTGATTCAGAAGAATAATTTGTTGAGAATATGAGCAATAACTGCAATGTGCCTCAGTGCCTGCATCAGAATGTGGCTTGTGATGGCACTGCACCACCATGTCTGCTAATCACCCAACCTGGTAGGTACACTGTAACTGTACTGTATCTTCTGAATGCTACTGTGGCACCCCTCCACCTGCTAATCACCAATCCAGGTATGTCGCACTGTCTCTTCTGGTGGGTAGTGCACCAGAGAAGTACACCGGCAAAGCACAGTGACAACTCCCAACCCAAGCCCCTTGAATTCAGTGACAATACGACCGCATGTCACCAAATGTACTGGCATGCTTTGGCAGTCCAGTGCCCACCACCTGCTCTACCAGCACACCACCTCCCAGCCAACCTTCAATGGCGAGGCCCTGTGGGGCGCCCATTATGGCATGAATCCATGGATTTCAGTGGCAAGGCACCCCCCACCCAAGCTTCTGGCACATCCCATGTACTCAAGTGATCTTCCGTGGCATCCAGTATCTCCCCCCCCCCCCGACTGTCAGTCGTCAAATGGACCAGCAAATAACAGTGGCAGTTCAGCAGCCAGATCCGCACACAACTCGGCCGGGGCCATACCTGTGATGGCTGGGCCATGCTGGGATCCTGATATGATGACTGGCACAGATCTCCTCTCACCTCCTTTGCCAGTTGCTGTATGGGATGACGGGAGTGCTTACATTATACTTTACTATGTGCACACTCCTTGTCATCCCATATGGCAGCTGTCCGAGAAGCTGAGAAGAGGGCTGTGCCAGTTGTCATATTAGGCTCCCAGTTCAGCACAGCACCATCATAGGTATGCAGGAGGGGGTGGGGGGCTGGGTTATGTAGGGAGGTCTGCTGAACTGTCACAGTTCGTTGGTCCATTTGCTGACTGTCATTTGGGGGGGGGCACTGGACACCAGGGATTACTCTAGTTATATACATGGCCCAGATGCTTGGGGTGGGGAGGTGCCACTGGAATCCATAGATTCAGGTCACTCAATGGGGTGGGACTGGGAGACGCTAGGAGAGGACACTAGCAACCAGAGATTTCTCAAAACCATCAGGATTATGGAGGAGGGCCACTAACAACCAAACTGCCAAGGAATACTAGGGTGTCATCAGGATGGCTGACTGGGAGGCAGGGGTGCCACTAGACAACGGGGAGGTCAGAGACATTTCGAGGATGGACATTCATGGGATGCCACACTGCTACTAGACACTGGGCTTGTCAGTGACATATCCAGTATGGGTGTGTGGGGGTGGGGAGGGCTGCCACAAGACCCTGAGTGGCCAGTCAGTGACATATTGGGATGGGCATTCAGCAGTGGTGGGTGCCACACTGCCACTAGACACAACGGTGGTCAGTAACATAACAGGGACAAGCATTCAGTGTGGTTGGGGATGGGGTGCCACTACACACTAAGCCAGACAGTGATGTTATGAGGATGTGATAGTGTCACTACACACCAGGGACGACCTGCTACTATCGGGAATTGATGTCGGGGTAAGGTGTACCACTGGACACAAATGAAACTGTACTGCTGTTGGCCAGGTGTCTGCAAGGTAGTGGTGAGGACATGAGGTGAAGGGACGCCACTAGATAATAGGGATCTTCTTTGGGGCTATCTCAGCCATCAGGTAACACCATAGGAAATTCACCACCAGCAAATGGGAATCCACACGGAACTTAGATTTTGCAGCAGTACAAGTGGGCTTGCCCACCATGGTGTCGACCGCTGACATCAGCCAACTTCACCAATCCTGTAAAGGCATAGGCGGCCGGGCCACGGACCCGTGCCACCCTCAGTTGTTTACCACCAGCACCATCCACGTGCATACATAGACTACGCAGGAACAAGGTTCACCTATCTGCTATTCCTGCGTTTCACAAGCCAGTAGGTGAATGCACGATTGCTCAGCTGAATGTATGTTGTACCTTTCTTAGGGGCATCCTGCATCTGAAAAAAAACAATTCGTTCTCCGGTCCCAGCTTGGGAGTGGAACTTGAATTTTGTTTTTGATAAATTGACCCTGTCTCCTAATTTCAACCTTTACTAAGCACCACAGTTTGGTTTGGTGACGGGCATTGCCTTAAAGGCCTGTGCAGGTTTTGGCAGGGGTGTTCTGCAAGGACTCCTGTCTTAAGTTTGGGGAGTTCTCTGCTGCTTCAATCTCAGGGTTTTTCTTCTGTCTTTAGTTTAAGAAGTCCCTGACTGAGTAAGTCTGGTATCCACCTCCTGTCTTAAGTTTATGGAGAGCCAGCCTCCCAGATCACCTGTTCCTGTGGGTTGTTCAGCTGCTTGGTACTCAGTCCTATGCTGGTGGTGGTACATGATGTTATGATGGCTGAGATAACCCCCCACCCTGAAGAAGATAGAACAGACAGTGAGACTTACCATAATAGTAAGAGTACATCTTCGGGGGGATCTCAGCCATCATGTGTATTTCCCTCCCACCATCCCCTTTTTCTCTTGGGGGTCTTTTCTTTCAGGGTCTGGCACCTCCTTGGCTATCTTTTTTTTTTTAATTTATGAAAATGTTCAGATAACACCTGTATCGATCATCACTTTAGAGCCGGGTGACTGGGTGCGTCCCTCGTTTTCCTCTGTTCTCCCACAGCTCTAGACGTGTTCCTCTTTGTCTCCCAGGGGGGAAAAGAACTGAGGAGGATGCTGAGCCCACCTACGCCTTTATAGGGTTGATGTCTGACTTGGGCTGATGTTGACAATGTGGGCAGGCCCAGATGAACTGCTGAATAATGTAGGTAATCATCATATTTTTTCCCTTTGCCCTGTTGCTGTGGTATGATGTAATGGAAGCTTAAAGCAGTGTAATGTCTGCTCATGATTATGAGATGACATACATTTGGGTTTTCATCAGTGGTTCCCGTAATGAATCATGATCATCACCACATGATGTGTCATGGAGACAGCCTTTGTGCAAGAAAACAGTGAGAAACTTGGAACATGGCTGCAGTGAGTGCACCATGTACAAAATGCTATCAGTACTATTATCTGTCACGATAATAGTGGGAGTTATCGGACCACTGCCACTATGATTACTACTACTAGGTTCCAACTCTGTCAAACTAGTTAACCACAGGGATTCCTTCCTTCCATCCATTTCTCCATTGTCATGTGCACTGCCTTGTGTTGCAGTGTTTCACATTGTGTACATTACGACAACATGCTGTACTGTAGTGTGCAGTGGCTGCAGCGCCACAGTTATTTTCATGAGAGGTAATATGAATGCTTATGTCATACCTTTGTATGTGCATAGAATACCCAATGATGAAATTTAAAATAACTATATACACATACATTCATAGTCATACAATACAACTGCTAAGTACAAATGGTTTTCTGTGAAAAAAAAACTGTGTGACAGACACTGACACAGTGCCATCATGTCACTAGACTGTCATACAATGCTGCTTTCAAGGAGGCCAGAAAAACATTTCTACTTTGCAGGCGTTGTATCGTATGTGTGTATATAGTTATTTTCATCATTGGGGATTCTATACACATGCAAAGAAATGTATAACATAAAGCATTCGTATTATACTAGTTATGAAAATAACTGTGTAGCTGCAGACCCACAGTACTGCATATTGTACATGAAACGAAAATGTTTCAAACACACCTTGCTTAGATACACACAGGTAGAAACTATTTTTTTTTACCAATTGTTATACATTTTATTGTTGTACAACTACATACAGATGCCATTCCAACATTTTTAACTTCTGGTATCTGGCAGTTTTTTCACAACAAATGTGTTATGTATTCTCCCCCTTGGAATGTAATAGTGTAAAACAGACACCTGGAGAAAACTTAAGACTAATTTTTACCAAGTTACTTTTTTGGAGTTATTATTATAACATGTACTAGATGGCAACTTCATATATATATATATATATATATATATATATATATATATATATATGCCACATTTTACAACAAAAATGTCTTAACTATCAGTATATGATATGAACACTTGAAGGAAATCGTTTCAGGTCATTATAATTAACAGCTGTTATTAATTCCATTTCCATTGTTGTATTAACAAAAACTGTTTTAACTGCTGAATCTCAATTTTAACCATAACTACTATAGTAAATATATCAGCACCTTATAAAAAATGTTAAATGATAGACAAGACTGTTAAGAAAATGTATTACAACACATAATTGATAATCATAGCTTGATTTTACTTATATGACATGACACTAAGTGTGTGTATGTGCATTGTTAACACTCCGTTTATTTAACTGTGCTGTCTTGAGACGTCCTCTGGTTACTCAAGTAACATTTTTAACTATATTAGTGTGAGTTCAGTTGTCTTATCTTGTGTCACTCTGTGACAAATACTGGTTTGATACACTCTACTACCTACGGCACTGTGACTAAGCTAACAACATTACAATTACGAGAGTCACCACAAACTAACAGTGGTCCATCCTGTCCTACTACACTTGCTGCTTGCTAATTACAGTGACAGGCGGGCACTGACAATTATTGAAAAATCAACACAGATGTTGTCAACAACATGACATCATCTCCCTCTAGTCCGGCGTCCCTCCTTCTCACTCTGCCTAAAAAGTAAATTATTGTCCTTACAAAAGGGCAGTCCCGGCTGGCTTGATGTGAGTGTGAAGTAGTGGACTATGCTTGCAGACCTCTCGCAGGCTGCTCTATTACTCCCCTTAGCTACTCGACTCTGGAATCAGTCCTTCTTTGCCTTTTTCCTGTACTTCCTTTCCTGGGCATAGTTGATCACGCAGATTGCGTAGCTAACCTTAGCTGTCTGGGCTGGTACATAACCTGAAAGAGACAAAACAAAAAAAACTTAAGAAATAATAAGTAAACTGCTTTAACTTCTATATTATTAACATACAGACAATGTTAATGCATTTCTACAACATTTCTAATGATTCCAAATTTTGGACCCACATTTCTGGTAGTGGTGGGTCCAATTGGACCTACATTCATGGAACCCTACCGCTGTCACTGTCTTAGTGTCAGTATCTTTCCACTACATTCTTCAATTCTGGTCAAAATATATATAATAAACATATGTGCATATATAATAAATGAAGGCTAAGTGTGGTATATAGAGAAATATACCATTGAGGGGGGCTAATTTGTCAATAACCCACGAGCCCAAAGGGCAACTGTGTTTATTGAGCTAATTAGCTGCCCGCAAGATGGTAGATGTCCCTACGGCACAATAACCATTATTTATGTTATATAATACATTGAATGAAGGATCGGTAAGTGTGGTATATGTAATAGATAAACCACTCTGAGGTGTGCAGTCACGCTCTGATATACGCACGCCTTGGTGTGTGTTGTACACACGAGGCCACAGGCAGAGTGCATCAACAGCCCAAGGCGTGCGTATATCAAAGCACGACCGCAAACCTCAGAATGGTTTATCTATCTTATAAAATTTCAAAATTGTTTTGGAGAAGGGTAAAAGTGCAGGTGTGCAGTCGAGCTCTGATGTACGCACGGTCGTGTGATGTGTTTTATACATTGAGAAGTTTGAATTTGGACCACTCCTTTTTATCCATTTTATAAAGGAAATGAAATAATGGCTCAAAAAAATACTGCTTCATGATTGGCTGCCTGGCACGATGTACACATTGTAAATTGTGCCATCGCCCAACAGGAAGAAGTGCCAGCTACCAGTGTGCCACATCAGGACCCCTCACTCTGAAATTCCTCCGAGCTCCCACAAAACCAAAAAAGAAAAACCAGAGTCTTGACTCACCAATAAACACCACTTTAACAGAACTCCCGTTAGTCCCTACTTAATCCCTGCCTTTCATTCCACCTCCATATCAGTAACCTCTCCTCAGCCATAAACATTCGCATAGGACTGCTGTATCAGTATAGAGACTGCCTCCTGCCAGAGGCCCTTAACCTCGCTGTTACCTCCTCCGTCGTCTCACTCATGGATTATGGGCTCACCATTTACTCAGCAGCTGACCACACAGCTCTCAATAAAATCTACCTGACTATCAACAAGGCATGTAGACTCCTCACTGGGGCAGATAGACACACCCACAGCTGCACCTTGTATGCCTTATCAAATATCCTCACACCTGATGAAAGAATACGCTATCAAACATGTCTTCTCTCCAAAAAGATCCACCTAGGACTTAACCCCACTCAGAGGTTCAGCCTCCCTCTGCTCCTCATGTGCTTCTGATAACACCCCACTCAGCAAATAAGCAAATAAGCTGGTGTAGTCTATTCTCAGAGTCCGGACCTCTCTAACCCAAAGGTCTTTCTCCTACCGGGCACCACTATGGTACAATGATCTCCCCCCTGCCATTTCCTCTGATTCCAGACTAGGCCCCTTCAAAAAAAGCCCTAAAAGACCACCTACTCACCACCCATAGCTGCCAGTGCAATGGCTAGCTTGTCCCATGATTAGCCCTGCCATTTCACGACCACCAGACAAAGAGAAATCAATACCGCGCATGTGCAGTGTCACAGCCCTAGTAACCATAAGGACCACTTCTTGTGACGGAGCAATAAAAACACTAAAAAAAATTGTTTAAATTAAAATGCAAAAGAAATTTGTATTTACTATTGTTCTGTTAAAAAAAAAAAGAGGACATTGTATAATCGCAATATACCCCTCGAGGGTGTGGGTGATGGCAGGATTTACCCACACCTGGTTTAGTTTCCTCACTCGGTTGCACTAGGCGTGGGTAAATCCTGCCATCACCCACACCCTCTCGTGGTATACTGATTAAATATACCATTGAGTAGGGTCATGGAATGGACTAACCAGGCCTTTTCCAGTGAGCTGCACCACCAAAAAACCTACAGGGAGCCCGGAGCCCCCACCAGGTTTCCCCAGAGTTCACAGATCTTTACTATAAGATTCAGAAATATGAACTAGCATGGAAAAAATGGGTCACAAATCATGAGTCACTGAGCACACCAGCATTCAAATTTTATCAGTACTTTCCTTATTTAACTAAACCTGTAAATAAACCGATAGGAATATAGGTCAGTGTTAATTCACAGATAACTTACTAATGTGGAATGAAAGCTAAAATTAGTGCTCCTCTCAGTGAAAGGTAAAGATTAAAACAGCTTTGCAACAGCTGAGAACATTTCCAAGGTCTCAGCTTCTCTGTGATAGTGCACTGTGTCCTCTTGCCAAACGGCCCAGCTCACAATCTCTTAATTTGTAACATTAATGAGCAGACAGCGGGGCCACCCGGCAGCTCAATGGAAGGGCTTCATGATTCCATAACGGTGACCCAGGTTCGGAAGTGAGCCCAGGTATACAGGTCTGTGGCCAGGCTGAGGAGTGTTCCTGATGGGAGTGCAAGTGAGGGAGGGAGGGCGACGGCCCAGCTGTGGCCCCGCTCAGTGAGCTGGGAAGCTTGCTCCTTCATGAGTGGAGGGGCATGCCCAGAGCGCGTTGCTGCAGCTGAGGCTGACAGGCTGCGCCTGTCATCTGGGGTGGTGGGAGGTAGCAAGGGGGAAAACAGAAGGAGGAAAAAGTGTAGCCTGGGTTACATGAAGCCATGTTTGCTTCATGCGTGCCATGACATCACTGTGGGACACCTGGCTGAAGTTGGATGTGTGCTTGGGGGGGATGGCCCTCCATTCTCCCATGGAGGGGTAGTATGAGTATATACACTCAGTTTTCCAACAACAGATGAAAGAAAAGACAGAGGACAGTCTCCTTTCCTGCCCTTCTAATCCTTACTATCCAACCCCTCGCTGTTCTCTTCTTACTTATGTATCAGAAGAATATTTTATCCCCTTTAGTGACCTCTTTGGTGATTTCTTCCTTTGTTTGTGCCTCTGCTCCCCTCACTGGCTTGGCTACTTCCCTCTGCTTTACTAGGTATAACTCCCTGTCCTCCTCCCCCTGTGTGTTTCCATACACCTCCTGAATGCCACCTTTTTCCCTTCACCACCTTTGCCCTCTCCTTAGAGAACCATAATGGTCTCTTTTTCCTTCTACTTGTACTCACTTCCTTTAGTTATGCCTGCACGTATTTTTGCTAACTGTGCCGCCATCTCTCCCTGCCAATTCCCCCCAACCTAAGGCAGTTCCCCATTTCTTTAAAATCTGCTATCCTAAAGTCCAGGACCCTCATCCCATGTGGTTTTTATTTTTATTTTATTATGATTGCGGAATCGCCCATGTCGCTGTCATCTGGCACTGGTCCTAACCCTGCCAGGCATTAGTGGATGCTCCAGTGCCCAGTGGACACCATGGCAGTGTGTCCATGCAGCACACACCTCCAGCTCCCCCACTGGGGTACACCAACACAGTCCAGCACACACATGCTACACTGGGGGAATGGAGGGTACAGAGGGGACGGTGTACAGGTGGCCAGGTGGCACCACGGAGTAGGTACTGCCACATGGCTGGGGCCATCCACACAGTGCACATGTTCCACTGATGGGACTGCTCCTGACAGCAGCATGCCAGTATGATGGTATATGTTGCCTCTCCTGGCACATACCCTCCACCTGTCTGGGATCCCCGAACACATGGACAGTCATGCGTATGGTAGTGTGGGGATCCCATGCCACTGATGCAGCACATCAGGGTCACAGGACAGTATGACTGTGGTGTCCACTGTCAGACCACATCTTCCAGCTGTGCCTGTCACTGTGTGGATAGCACCAGTCACTGTTGCCTGACACACTGTAGGCATTGCTGTGTATCTCACAGTATTGCCTACTATGGCACTGTACCATCTGATGAACACTGTGGCAGGAACAACAATTTGTCTCTGCCATGCAGCACGATCACCCATTCCTGTAGTGCTACTGTCCTGGGCCACATCAGTCTTTGCATCTGTGTCCAAACCAAGACTGCAGCTAATGTACTGTGAGCACACAATGAATGTGGCAACTGACCTGTAATTTCAGTCAGACCTACGGGTGGAGCTGTGAGTACAGAAAGAAATGTGGCTACCGACCTGTAATTTCAGTCAGACCTACAGGTGGAGCTGTATGCACCATGTTATAGCACCGGGCAATCCACATGCAAAGCAGGCTGTAATGAGATGCTAATGTGTCTGTTTGCTCATGGATTGCCTGAGTAGGCTCATTTGCATTGCAGTTTTGAATATAGCAAACGTTAGCGCCATGCAATACTGTAATGTTCCATTACATGGTTCTGTAGTATTTGGCCTGCACTGTTTGCTGCTGTTGTGCTCCACTGTTTTGCTATCACACACGTTGCTTACATTGTTCTGCCTTACCTCACTCCACCTCTGTGTGCACTGGGCTGCTGTTGCAGTTTGCACTGTTCTCCGTTGCTATACTCAGTGCTGTCTTATTTGCTAGGCTATTGTTGCACTGCACTCTCATCCCTGTTTGCACGCCTTCATTTGCACAATATATTCAACTCATTTAACCCTGGAGCTATTCCTCTGAATATGGTGTGCAAATGGTTCCGGGCTAATTTTGCCTGCCGTGCAGTGCTAGATTTGCCCCAGGGCAAAGTTTTGAATATCTGGTCCTAGGTTGGCTACTGCACAGAAAGGCCCCGTCCACACTACACTGCTTGCACCCGGTAACGAATGCAATCCATTACGGCCGCGGAGCAGTGCAGTGCATCCACACCTCAGCGGTGTCCATTATGGGACCGGCACCACCGGTCCACACATCGGGATCTGGACGACCATTACAGTGGCGCCCAATCCCACAATGCATCTCGCGCTGCGCTTTGCACCCTGCAGGGGACCGTTACTAACCAGTCCACACTACCGCGGTAATAGTACCAGAAATGGGACCGATTTCCATAACCGTTGTGAAACCACTTCATTGGTGGTTTCCTGCGATTACGAAACACCTCCTGTAACGTTACCAGTGTAGACGCATGCCGTTACCGATGCGGTTTACACCTTCGGTAACGTTACAGAAGGGTTTTCAGGCTGCAGTGTGGACAGGGCCAAAGTCATAGTAAGGTTTCAAAACAGCATTACCTCTCCCACCCCCATTTACATGGAGGTAGAATAATTGTTTTAAAGTGCCATCCTGAGAAATCACCTCAGTTGAATGACAGGTGTGAATGATCACAGCCTTCCACCACATCAGAAAATTATTCAGTCTGTAAACTCCACCAGTGAAAACAGAAAATTTTCCTTGCATGCCTTTCCAGTATAAAAAATAAACTGAAACTAAACCTCACTGCAGTGTGCTATAATTCGACATTCAGCAACTCTGGAGAAAAGGACCACAACATAAAGGCACCAAAATAAATTAAAAAATAATATACATTTGTCAACTTTCTTTGTAAAACCTGAAACACAGTTTTTATAGCAATGTTTTTTGAATGTTGCTGCCTGTTTTACTTGTGAAAACTATTGCACATGAACTCCAGCCTTTGAAGAAACAGGTTCTATAAGCTTGCTGACAGGGAAGACTAGACTCTGAGTTCTGAAGATGACATCATCTGCAGCTCTTTACTGAAACTGGCTTTTTTTTTGAACAGGCAGTGAATTTAGGGTTGTAAAATGACTTGTAACTTTTAAACAAAGTAATTTAGAGATCTCATTTTGGGCATGTGGCTGATTGGGGCTATGCTGATCCAAATTCTGACATTTATTGATGCCAGAAATGTTGACTGTAGTCCCTCTTTAAAGGTCTTGATCATATCCCCTCTATCCCTCCTCTCTTCCAGTGAATACATGTTCTGCTCTCCCAGCCTGTCCTCGTATGACTTGCTGTCCAATCCCTGGATCATCTCTGTGGCTTGTCACTGCACATAAGGAAGAGAAGAAGCCATAATGACCAGATTGTTAGGATCAAGAAAGATGGAGGGTGGATGGAAAACAGTGTGGAGCAGGCAGAAGTGCTCAATGACTACTTCTGTCCTGTGTTTATGAGGGAGATGCAGGGGTCGATGCCACAGGGGAAGGGAGGGGTGGAAATAACGGAGGTAGTAATCCCAGTGAGTAGGGTGCTGGATGGCATAAGAGCCCTGAGGGTGGATAAGGCACCAGGCCCAGACGGCATACACCCCAGGGTTTTATTTATTTATTTATATTGCAATCAGTTTACAACTTTTGAGCCAGAGGCTCATTTCCAAAGGTACCTCGTCAACAATGGGAAGATAATACAGATACAGAATACATCCAGTAGGAGAGCATGAGCATAAAGAGACAAGCATAAATGGCACATGGATACAGCAAACATTGGTAGTGTAATACAGAGCAAGTTCTGGTATAATCGATAACATGGTAGAATATAGGGTTTAGCAGCATAAAGGTATGTCATTGCAGTGTGAAACAGCCAAACCGGTTAAACTGTGTCAGATTACAAAGAACGTAAGGCATGAGACAGGAACAGTACTGGTATAATCGATAAAACAAGCCAAAAACAGGTTACACGATATCAGATTACAAGAAACGTAAGGCATGATACAGGAATAGTACAGACGGAGGTTTGATCAGTATGGTAACAGAGTAGCATATAAGTTGGGCATCACAGCAAGCAGTATCATAGAATGCAAACATGGTTCGTTCTTGTCAGTAGCGATACAGTAGGCAGCGGGATCATGGCAGTAATATAGGTGGTAGAAATAAGAGGGTGAGGAGACGGAGCTGCCCAGAGGGCATTGTCAGGACACAGGGAGTTTGAGTTTGGGGTTTGAGAGAGGGGTTCTGAAGGAGTTGGCAGAGGTCCTGGCGAGACCACTGGCAGACTTGTTCAACACCTCTCTGGGGACTGGTTGCATGCCCTAGGACTGGAGGATGGTGCATGTGGTGCCCATCCGTAATAGTGGGCCCAAGGATGAAACAGGGAACTATAGACCAGTCAACCTCACCTCCATTGTGAGGGAACTAATGGAGACTATCCTCAAGGAGAGGCTAGTAGCCTTTCTGTAGGAGAACGGTCTTCAGGACAACAGTCAGCATGGGTTCATCTTGGGTAAATCATGCTAGACCAATCTGGTTGACTTTTATGACTGGGGGACCAGGGCACTCGACGGGGGCCAGGCGGTGGATGTACTGTATCAGGATTTCAGCAAGGCCTTCAATTCAGTGCCACATGGAAGGTTGATCAGCAAACGGGGATACCTGGGGGAAGGGGAGAAGTTGGTGGAGTGGGTCAGGAACTGGCTGTGGGATAGGTGGTGGAGGGGAGCTCTCAGCGCCAAGGTCAGTAACCAGTGAGGTGCCACAGGGATGTGTTGTTTGGCATCTTTATTGCCGACATCTCAGATGGAATTAACAAGAAGATCAGCCTTTTTACTGATGACACTAAGATTGGTGTGGAGGTGGACAATGCAGAGGGGTGGCTAGGGTTACAGGACAATATGGCTAAGTTGGAGCACTGGTCAGACACATGGCAGCTGGGACTAAGTGCAAAGTTATGCACTTGGGAGCCAGAAACCTGGGGAATTGCTACAAACTGGGAGGGGGGCACAGTTAGCCACTACAGATGAGGAGAAGGATCTTGGGGGGCTTATAACAGGGCAGCTGAAACATTCAGCACAGTGCAGGAAGGCAGCAGCTAAAGCTAACAAGATGCTAGGTTGTATTGCCAGAGGAGTCACCTCCAGGAGGAGGGAGGTCATTCTGCCACTGTACAGGTCGAAGTGAGACTGCACCTGGAGTACTGTGTGCAGTTCTGGTGACCTTACCTTAAGAAGGATATCAAACTACTGGATGGGGTCCAATTCAGAGCAACCAGGATTGTCCTCAGGATGGAGGACAAACCCTATGAGGAGAGACTGAGGGAGCTCAACATGCACTCCCTAGAGGACAGGAGGGATAGAGGGAATATGATATAGACCTTCAAACATATGAGAAGAACAAATAAAGTTAGTACAGAGGGGATATTCAGATTAAAGGGAGGGAGACACACTAGGGGGCACAGGCTGAAACTGGAGGGTGGAAGGTTCAGGAAGGAAATGTGAAGGCACTGTTTCACAAAAAGGGTGGTGGCTGGGTGGAACACTTTACCGGAAGATGTGGTATCCATAAAGTCGGTGGGCAGTTTTAAGAGCGGGTGGGAGAGGGTGAGAGGAAGGTCAATAGTCAATACTATAAAGGTGGGGGGGGCAGCTGCAGAGTACTAGACTGTTAGCTGTACACTCGATAGACCGTACAACCTTTATCTGCTGGCATTTTTCATATGTTTGTATTTAAATCTCCCACCAAGGACTGCGGTCCCCTTCCCGGAAGGATACAGACTGTCTCCCTTATAGAGGCCCATATTCTCCCAGGCTGACCCCAAAGTCCCCGATGTAGATAAAGCCCTCCTCCATGCATCATGCCTTCACCCAGTCACTGAATGCCCTGGGGTGGAGTATGCTTGCCTTCTCCCTGGCTGTACACAGGAAACACCTCAGAAAAAGCCACTGTGTGTGGTACTCGCTTAAGGTCCATCCCCAACTCCATGAAGTTTCCCTGTAGTGCCCTTACCCTCTCCAGGTTATTTGTCCCCAGATGGACAATGACATCTAGCTCCTTCCCATCTCCTGCTAGTCTAGCAATCCTCTAGATATACTTTTCATCCCTCCAAGCCGAAGCACTGGGGAGGCACTTCACCTCCTTCCCTTCCTCCCCCCACTACCAAGTCTATCCCCCTAACAATAGAGTTCTCCACCAGCAGCTGCTTTCTCCTCAGCTGGGGGCCTCCTCCTCCCTCCTTGGCCTCCATTTCTGAGGATTCCCACTTAATCTCTTCCCACTACAATGGGTGCCTACTCTCTATGGCCCCATCCCTCCAGAACATTAAAGGAATTCTGTAGTGGTGTAGACTGAGGAATATGCCCCCCTTCCACTATCCCCACCCTCCTGGAGCTCACCAAGATCCATTCACTGTGCGTTTGCATCCTTTGGGGGAGTGCTTCAGATTTCTTGTCCCCTAGGTGGGGCAGAAGGTCCTCTGTACCCTTACTAGTTTGGCCCAGAGTCCAGCAACCACAGAAGCAAGAGACATTAACAGCCATAACCAGTTGTACTTAGTGACCTTCACACGAGGCATGACATTTACTTCGGCCACTGGGGTCCATTTATAACCATGTGACAACAGTGTAGGTTTTTTTTTTTACTACAAAATGTATTCAAAGTTTAAGTACATGAGAATACACGTGATCTGACAAATGTGCAGAGAAAAGGTTGCATTCACATTTTAGTTGAATTGAACGTCACGAACTAGACAAGCTTTGCAAGACTCTCATAACTACCAGCTGGTACCAAATACAGTGCAATCTTGACACCTGGTACGAGTAATTGGGGTAAGGGGGAGGGCTAGGAAGACTCTCACAGCACATGTGATATCTTTCATGGTCAGGAGTCAAGTTCAGATCACAGTAGGTCCAGAAGGGAGACACCTTCTTACACATTACAATAGGAAAAGATCCAGAAGCAAATGGTTTGATACCTTTTAATGTACCAACATAGATGTTACAAAAAGAAAACAATGTCTAAGCTTTCGGACCAACCAAGTCCTTCCTCAGAGACTTATGACAATTGTTCAGAGTGTCACAGTCTATTAACACCCAGATCATACATCATAAAACAAAAACAATTCTCACTGGTTAAAAGTACCTTTTTCAAAAAATCACAAATTTCAATGGAATGAGTAACATCCCTTTTAGCTTGCTATTACTGAGAATCTTTTCAAGTACAAATCCATAGATAAGCTGAACACTCAAGCAGGCAAAGCCTGTAACTGCCATTATTAATGACTGTGTGTTAGAAGAATGCATTCAAAATTAAAAGCAGGACCTTTAGATTTAATACCACAAATGTTAAAGTTAAAACTTGATAGCTTAGTATGGGGAAGCCAGCAAGTTTTGTGCATTTCTCTCTTAACGTGAGTAAAGCTGTAACTGGTTCCATCACATGGATCTCTGCTCCATCATTCTTTTGTTGACAGAGGTGATCTTTTTAGCCAACTGCAACTCATGGCTTTCAGTGCTGCTGTTGTCAAAATACTGTATAGGTGTGACAGTAGTGTTTCTCACACACACACACACACACACACACTTACACTTGAGGAGGCTGAGTGACATAATGGTCTCTTTCCAGCAAGGCTTGATATGCTCGCTTCCTGAAATGAACAATATGACTGCAGAGCCATGGGCCCATTGTTGCCCCCTCAAAATATAATCGGGGGGGGGTTGCATATGTAAACAAAAAATAGCCTTGGAGTAGCGCCATCTAAATGTAAAAACTTGCAAGAGGACAGTCCTAGATTGGTGTGAGGTTGCCCCAGCAGCATCCACTATCTGGGAAAGTGCTGTCTGTGAGTGTGCCAAGCAAATGTGCCAGACAGGACACCCATACATCTCAGCCTTTTGTCACTGCAGTTTGAGACACGCATAGTGTGAAAACTGTGGGACACATCATGAAACTGGACAAGATAATGAACATTATGGAAACTAATAGTATCGTGCAAATTTTAACTTCATTTAATAGCGCATGAATTTCTGCTCTGAAATGCGAGTTTGCAATGCGAGACAGCAGCTTCTATATGTTAGACAATATCTTTTCTACGCGGGACAGAGCAATTCTGAAGGTACAATGAGGGTCTGTTATTTTTCTTTTTAATGCTCACAGGCATCGTTACCAGAGAATTTTCTTACTATGAGGTATACCTCTCAATTGCCAAAATGCGGATCTGACAGAGGCTTCCTTTTCCTAGGCAGACCTATTTAATAGTTCACAAGAGTCAGGCATGGTACCGCAGGACTGGCGAACAGCACATGTAGTGCCCCTACACAAAAGCGGTCCCAAGGATGATCCAGGGAATTACAGACCACTTAGTCTGACCTCCATTGTGGGCAAGCTCATGGAGATCATACTAAAGGAAAGGTTGGTGGAATATCTAGAGGAACATGGTCTCCAGGGTGAGAGGCAGCATGGGTTTGGGGGGGGGGAGGAGGAGAGACAGTGTCAAACAAATCTGATTTACTTATTTGACTGTGTCACTAAGATAGACAGGGGCCAAGTAGTAGACATCCTCTATCTTGATTTCAGCAAGGCCTTTAACTCCGTGCCTCACTAAAGGTTGATCAGAAAGTTGGTGGATCTTGGAGTTGGGGAACAGATGGCCAGATCGGGGGAAAAGTAGCTGAGGGACAGAACCCAGAGGGTGGTTGTGGGGGGAGAGTTATCTGGCACTAGAGAGATAACCAGTGGAGTCCCACAGGGCTCCATTCTGGGGCCGGTGTTGTTCAAGGTCTTCATCAGTGACATTGGGGATGACATTAAGGGAAAATGTGACTATTCACGGATAACACCAGGCTCTGTGGGAGAGTGGACACAGCTGAAAGGATACAGGACCTACAGGAAGATCTGGAAAAGCTGGGGAGGTGGTCCAGGATCTGGCAGCTTGGCTTCAATGCCAAGAAATGCAAAGCTATGCATATTGGAGCCAAGAATCCCAGGACAGAGCATTACCTGGGTGGAGTCCAAGTATCTGCATCAGAGGAGGAGAAGGACCTGGAAGTGATGATCACTAGTGATCTGCAGCACTCCATGCAGTGCAAGAAAGCAGCAGCAAAGGCAAACAAGATGCTGGGATGCATAGCTAGGGGGAGCAGTAGTAGGAGAGAGGAGGTTATACTGCTCTTGTACAGGTCACTGGCAAGGCCGCATCTACAGTATGGAGTTCAGTACTGGTGTCCACACATCAAAAAGGACATTAACCTGCTGGAGAAGGTCCAGAGGAGGGCTAGAAAGATGATAGTGGGTCAGCAGGGCAAGGCATATGAAGAGAGGTTGAGGGCACTGAATATGTACTCCCTGGAAGACAGGAGAGAGAGAGAGGGGGGACATGATTGGGACCTTCAAGTACTTGAAAGGGATAAACAAGGTTGCTAAGGAGAGTCTCTTTAAGCTGAGTGGCAACCATAACATGGGGGGCACAGTCTTAAGCTGGAGGGTGGGAGGATTAGGAGGCATTTCTTCACAGAGAGGGTGGTGGACACTTGGAATGTGCTGCCGCAAGAGATCATCTTGTTGAAGACAGTGGGCAGCTTTAAGAAAGGCTGGGATAGGCATAGGGGGAGGGTAAGGATCATGGGTAGGGAGGATGGAAGGAGTGGGGAGGGAGGACAGGTACATTAGCTCAAGCTGTGAATCCTGCAACATGAGCAGACTTGATGGACCAAATGACCTTCTTCTGCTGTCTTCTTTGTATGCTTCCGCAGAGATGAATACTCTCTGTGGAATGGTATATAGCTGCAGATCCTCAGATGGAATTTGCTGTATTTTATTGTTAAAACCAATAAAAATATAGGGCCACATTTTCTTACAAAACTGCTATAAATGGGATTTATTTTCTCCCTGGCCCCAAGGGTCTCATTCAGTTGTATCTATTCATTAGCCACTCCTTCCCATCGGACTCACCCCAGGCAGACCATGCTCCCTGCCAGCTCGGTGTCCTCTCTACTCCAAGGTGTAGCACTGTCCCTTGCCAAAATTAGAGTAAATACACTGCCTGCCTCTTATCCTCCATCTTAGTTACCCAGTCAAAGAATACTATCAGGATGGTCTGACAAGACCTCCCTGCCACAAACCTGTGCTGCCGACTATCCTGGGGCCCATATCTCTCCAGGTAGTCCACTAGATCCTCTGTGACTAGTGTCTCCGTTAGTTTACTGCTACAGAGGTAAGACTAATGGGCCTGTAGTTTCCAGGTTTCTCCTAGTCTCCTCCCTTGTGGAGCGGAACTATGTCCGCTACCCTCCAAGTTTCCGGAAACACCCCTGACTATAGGGAGTTCTGAATGGCCCTGCCAGGGTTTCAGCCAGTTCCCTGAGCACCCTTGGGCACATCCCATCAGGCCCTGGAGCCTCACGTATTCTCAGGGCTGCAAGGCTTTTCTGACCCTTTCTGCTGTAATTAACACCTGCAAACTTCTGGGGTCCTTCTTGCAGCAGCCTTTATGTCATGATCAGGCAAGTTCACACTCTCCTCCGCTGTGAACCCTGAGCAAAAGTCATTAGGAATGGCTGCCTTCTGCTTCGTCCATGAAAGAAGGGCTTCAGATTAAACAAACATTAGATTAGAGCCAGGCACTTTGTAAAATGTCAGTTTTACAACCCCCCCCCCAAAAAAAATAAAAAATAACCCAAACTACTGATTTCTGTGACACTGCCTATGTGTTGTGGCAGATTCTGCATCCCCAGAATTCCCAGGGCGCTGTTCTTACTGTAGAGACCCTAATTGCAGCAGTGCTTTGTAGTAGGTTTTGGTCCTAACTATGTGCATGTAGTTGCAGCAGAGGGGAAATGGGAGGGGGGACAAAAGAGACATTTCTTATCTTCCTATATCCTGTTCAAGAATCTTATGAGACACACTGCAAAATGCCTGCTTTCCTTTGGGTTCAGCTGGTACCTGGCTGAAACAACGACTACATGCTAAGTCCCAAAAGCATGAAATGTGAATCGGGTCAAGTTAGAAGCTATCTGCCATTTGAGAAAATATTTTGTAGAACTGCCCTCTTTTTAAAGAGCAACGATTCAGGTAACCACTTAAGAGACATTGAACCCCATCTGTGGCCCCAAAGTTGAATGCTGCTATATTTCTTTTCTAGTAGCCCCTATTTTGTAAGGGAAAGGATTGTATTTTGTCTCCATGAAGCCGCACCACGCCAATCCCTTCCACTTCCTGGTACCTCCTCAAAGTGCGATCCCCTCGTGCTAACATGTTTTGTGAGGTCATTATATGGAGAACCCAGGGGCGCACTCTATAGACATGACTGGGGCTGTTTTTTAAGTTGATTTTTTCGTTGTATAGATGGCCATTTGGAATAAATCACAGCTGCCGCTGATGGTCCTTGTTAGTTAAGTGCTGGCCTTGATTTGTTCTGAATCACCATGCTAATGCTAGCGTGGGGGCGGACTGGGGACAGAGCACACTTTTCTGGAGGTACCAGAAAGTGGAAGGGATTGGCACAGCTGGTCTCCACAGAGCTAAAACACAATTCCTTCCCTTACAAAATATGGGTTACTAGAAAAATAAATATTAGCAGCATACAACTTTAGGACAGGTAAGGATTCTCATGCTTCTTGTGGGGGGGGGATTTGACAAAGAGGCATTTAGTTGCTCGTTTTTTTTTTTTAGATTCCATTTTTAGCCCCGTTCCATCGGGGAACTCCCTCGGGCATCCCCGCTACCCGCGAGCTCTCCTCACCCCCGCACCAGCATGACAGACCCCTCCCCTGAATCTGCACCCCCCCAAGTTGGGGCCAACCTGTCCACCCAGGGCACTCTATCTAGGAGTTCAGTGTGCCGGCTGGGTGGTTTGCCCTGTCAAGGAGAGAAGCCCGGCGTTGGAGTTTGGCTTGGTGGGGTGTGCTGCTGTCGCCTATCCCTGAAGATGGGATTTTTCCTTGGTTTCCTCCCCCAAGAGTGCAGTGTGCAAGGATGCCTGCGCATGGCTACCTTGCTGGTGTCTGCCACACTCCACCCCTTACGTCGGTCGGTGTACCTGTAGTGCCCCCAATCTGCATCTGGGCTGCTAGGACACTGAGCATCCCTGGATACCTCCCCAGGGAGAGGAGAAATATCCTACAGATGCTCCATCCTCTCCCCCCCTGCTGACCCCCGGCCACCAGAGTCCATCCCCAAACCCGGGTCACCGGCATGTTGCGAGGTGTGGCGTCCAGTGCTTCAACCCTCAGCACCACCAGGCCAGCTTCAGTTGCTCTTAAAAGGGTAAAATTGTGCCTCTCTGGTCTCAGCATACAAATATCACTTACTGTAGTGATTCAGACTGAATTCTGACAAAAGATGACACCACACACCATAATATCATTTTGTTTTATTTTTGTCTTGAAATGCAAAAACATGAAACAGAAAATAAAATTAAAAAAAAAGCAATTTACTACACAACTGTCAATATCAACTGATCCTAATCATTTCCCTGCACTACGCTCTTCTGAAAACTGTCAGTGCAGAACTCAGTGTATACAAATTTAAAGACAATTATTTATTTGAAATAACTCTCATCAAAGCCATTGAGAATGTGAATGGATTTTTATATTACTCCATTGCTGTTGACACACTGAACCTGTAAGTCATTTTCCCCAGTAGAAGCAGATTTTTAAATACTGATTCAAATTCCATGACTGTTTTATCTATGAAAAAGTTTTATTTATTTAAAAAAATGTCACCAGGAAAGACATACTGAGCTGGTAACAGCTCGTTTTCCAGATTTTTTTTAAATTTTATTTAAAACATATTTTACCAGGTAAGCAAACACGTCCAGGATCTGTTTCAAGATGTGCCCTGGGGTTAGGGGGAATACAGACATATAGCAAGGTGCAATCCCAGTGGGTGTTTCTGATTTACACACTGCTGACAAGTACCATTTTAGAACTGCATGGTGCAGTGTATGAGTTAAAGTCTTGCAGTGCTGTCACTATAGATACATTATCTGCTACAGAACTCTGAGACTGAGAGGGACAAACTACATCATACAGTCTAAATGGTACATAGTACCAGAATGTCAAGTACAAAAAACACTGGGATAGCTAAACATCCTTTACACAGTGAATGGAATAACAATCTAGCATCTATCTGCATAACAGAATTGGAACCTGTATTCAGCAAACCACTTCTACTGGTGAAACAGACTTCAGGTTCAGTGCACCGCTCCTTTAAAGGGGAAGTACACTTTATCCCTTATGAGCACAGTGGAGCCAGGAGGTCTCCAATCTACGTAACTGCTACTTTGTAAGTATTTTTAATAGTTATTTTCATTGTTAAAACCTAGTTTTTATCTGGTTGATCTAGTCCAAAGCAGGCTGCCATCTCACACCTATCTGTATATCACAAGCCACCGTGGCTGAAGTCACTGGCAATTCCAGAAACTTAACTGAAAGCCAGTAGAGTGAGCAGCAGTCTGCCTGGATCTAAAGAGAGTATTAAAAAAAAAAAAAAAACACGAAAACTTCAAGAGAAATCAAAGTGGCAGCACAGCTGGTGAAAATTACACAAAGCAGTATGTAACAAGAGGCTGCAGTTCAGAGCAGCACTGTGGGTTTGAAGTCCCTGTCCACTTCCAGAGAGAAAGTGACTCCAGACAGGTCCCTCTGCAACACTGATGAGCACGATGCTCTATAGATGGCTGTTGCCTCCCCAGCCACAGCACTGAGTCCAACAGGAACAACATCCCCTATAAAACTGTGCTGCCGCTTCAAATCCAGTTACGTTTTGTGCAGCTTTTTTTTAATTCTTTTTCAGCTCGATGCAGACTGCGGCCCTCTCTGCCTGCTGTCAGTCAAGCCTGCAGCGGCTTGGGTCACCAATGATTTACATATAGCCACTCTCCCCCTCATGCACACATACTAGAAAGCTAAAAGAATTATATTTGACAAACATTTCCATAATAATGTTCTATTTACTATAATTTTATGTGTTTTGATTGTCTCTGATGCTTTATATATGTATTTGTAAACCAAGAAGTGCTGTGAAACTTACAAAAATGCTGGAAAATTAACTATACTTTTATTTTAAAGTAACAGTGCAACTTTTTTCCTTTAAACAAAGCCAGTTAGCAAGTAAAATTAGCCAAAAATAAGTATACATGTAAAATTTTATTTTATTTATTTGAAATGGTTAGCCTAGAGAGGTACACTGAGCCAAAGTTTATTTTTAGGTGTGCCCTGGGAGTACATGTAGGTTAAGTGACCTGCTCAGCTCAGGGTCACACACTATGCAAGTGGTGGTTGTAGGATTCAAACCCAAGTCTGTTGGGTGTCCAGGCTCCCAGGTTGGTGCTCTAACCTCTAGGCTATATTGCCTCCCTCAAAGTTATAAGTGGTTCCAATGTTTTGCAATATCTTTTTTCTCTCATTTCTGATCTGTGCAGTTTCCAAACTCACTAAGGCAGTTGCACGCCACTTGGAGAGGTGCACAGCTGCCAAGAAATCTGAACAGGACTTGCCCAACAGGGACTAAGTGAAAACTGATGTCATATGGCAACAGGACAAGGATGAACACAGTCTGAAGAAGCCATATATTTCTGAAGAAATAATTAAGTAAAATTATTTAAAAAATATTTAAATAGAAATGTCAGATCCTGTCACCCTGTGGCTAAACTCACTTATAAAATGGGCTGAAAAATAGTATTCTGTATTGTGATTGGCTGAGGACCACAGAGTTCTGGTCAGGTATTACCCAACAGTACACACAACACAGCTGCACACATACATGGAGATACGTTCCTAATGGCTCTCAAAAACCAAACCTGCCATAACAAATATAGTTTCTACAAACACCTACCCCCTGTAAAGTGGATGTTAATTACAGGATCCCTACTTGCTTTGAAAAATAACACCAGTCACTAAAAATCCTCCCGTTACCTTATTTTGTTTCCCATTAGAATTCAAATTTCTATCCATTTCAGTTTATGTGCGTGGGCCCCCAGCTATGCCATATGATATGCTGAATGGACTGTTTAGGTCTTTCCTGTCCTTCTCTTATCTGTGAGAATGTCTTTATATAGCCTGTTACTTTTTTAGAGAAGTACATTTCCCTGTCCTACCCACTGACTGCTCACCCCCTCATAGTACTGTACTGCCACCAAAACTTACTGCTGACTCGGAGAAGATGAAAGGCCTAATTTAATCCTACAGTGCGGGTGATACATAAATCAGGCCCGTGTTGGGAGGATCAAGTCTTTTTATTTTCGCAGAGCTGGTGGTAACCCACAGTGGCAGTGGCTCAGTACCACAAAAAATATTGTAAACTATTTTTACCGCAACACTGGGACACTGGAAGGGCAGCTGGGTGGTGATCTTTTTAAAAGCCTGTGGACATTTTGTACATTTATGAGGTCTAATAGCTGGGGGTGAGGCAGACACGCTGAAGCTGAGCGAATTGAAAGCATTTATTTTTTAAGTAATGGGAAACTGGGGTGCAGTTTTAGAGATGGGGTAAATGGGGAGTGGAATGTATTCTTAAAAGCAATTAGGGTTTATATAAATAACTGTTTGGGGGGGCGCGGGGGGCGCTTTAGCAGCTAGGCGGGATGCTGGGGAGCCAATACCCTACATGGTGCATGTAGTTTGACCATAAGTGTTTATATTTTCAAAAATATACTCATGTTCTTTTTTTAAAATAATCATAGGGGACCCATTTTTAAAAGAGCAATGACAAACTATAAGGGAGTGTATTCATTAAGTAATATATGCACTTCTTGGGTGGTAGAAGGCACTCTGATTCGCCTTTTGCCTCTGTATCAGAGGACTGTATATATTACTCAATGAATGCACATCCATTCATACGTACTGCTTACTTAATGCATTCCGGTGCACAACAGGCTATTAATAATGTTACTAACATAAACATTAGTGTGGTCCCTACCTAAAGTCATTATAAATAGTGCAAAAAAAAATCTTTAAAAAAATAATACTTTAACTTGAGTGCACATCAGCAGCAATACAGTGCCTTCCTAAACCAAGCTGTCTGGTACATTTAAAGCAGCAGTACTAGCGAAGCAGGAGGTTTTCATCATCTATCACATCTTTTGTTTGCCAGATGGTTTACAGATTCCAGTTTCACATTCCATCTGTTTTATTTTTATTTTTTTACCATTTTCAGACTAATGTCACCATGCTTTAATACAAATATTTACATTGCTTTGTAGATTTAGAATACATATGCCAATGCCCATACTAGTTCCTCTTTCTTCACCCTTTTATACAGCATGTTCCATGAGCACTCAGAAGGCAATGGAAGTGGTGGGACACGCCAGTAACATCCAACATGCAGTAAGTGACTAATGTGAGCAGCTCGCCAATACTGCCCCTTTCCCCTGTGAATACAATTAGGGACTATGATTCTATAAGCAGGGAAAAATGGGCAGACTAGGTGGGCCAAGTGGCCCTTGTCTGCCGGCAAATTCTACGCTTCTTTTGTCGCTGTGCTGTTCTGTCGGTAAAGGACACACAACCTGAAGACTGTGACTCTGAAAGCTTGTGTGAAAGATTCTGCTCGTATAATAAAAGGTTATTACCATCATCTTTACTAAATGGAAACATATTAAGGCATGGAAAAAATAACACAAAGAACAGAAGGCCAGGCCACCCATCCGCAGCTTTGCCTCACATGTCATGGATGACCTAGGTTGGTGTATAAGTCTGGAGACCTGGTGCAGGGGGCTTAACTGTAACAAAGGATGCACGCCTCCTCTGGGGTGGGAGGCCTCTTGACTCTCGTACGTTAAGCACCTCCAGGGTGATCACAAGTGCTACTGCAGGGGAGACATTGGCTGGCTCTATCTAAGCATGTTTCCAAGCAAGTGCTCTGGAGACCTTGCCACTGCTTTCTTAGGGAGATGGGAAGTAACCTGCAGGAAAAAAAATAAACAGCCAAGCAGGAATGTAGGACCATTATTCTCATAGCCTAGGCCACCCTGATAACTGCTTCTTTGAGGATAGTGGATATTGGTGTTCCCCTGACAACTCTTTCTGTACCACCTACAGGCACCATCGCATGGAGGGAATGGATTTGGTTCCTCTTCTTTTAACAGAGCAGCACTGCCACCTGCTGGAAGTAGCTATAACAACAGTTACAGAGCACAGAACTGCTTTCACCCCAGAAGCTTTACTAATTCAGCACGGTATGCTGTCTAATAAAGAACCATCTCATCTGGATCAAACTTACTTGTTCCAGGGAAGGAAGAGAGGGCAATCACTGTTTTTCTTCTGAATTTAAAGTCTGACCCATACAGTGCCTTCAGAAAGTATTCACCCCCTTGGATCTTGTCACATTTTGTGATGTTGCAAACTCAAATTAAAATACATTTATATGGGATTTTTGTATCACGTATCTACACAAATTACTCTATAATGTCAAAGTGGAATGAAACTTCTGGAATTTTTTTGTACATGTAATTTGAAATAAAAACCTGAAATGTCTTGATTTGATAAGTAGTCACCCCCTTTGCTACGACACTCCAAATTGAGCTCAGGTGCATCCAATTTCCTTGTGAGATCACTCTAAAACTTGAATGGAGTCCACCTGTGGTCAGTTCAAATGGCTGACATGATTTCAGAGGAAATACACCTGTCTATATAAGGTCCCACTGTTGACAGTGCATGTCAAAGCAGAAACTCTACCATGAAGACCAAAGAGCTGTCTGTAGAACTCCGTGATAGAATTGTGAGGAGGCATATATCTGGGGAGGGGTATAAAAACATTTCTAGGGTGTTGAAAGTTCCCAGGAGCACAGTCAACTCCATCATTAGGAACTGCAAAGATTACAGAACCACCCAGACTCTTCCTAGAGCAGGCCGTCCTCCCAAACTGAGCAACCGGGCAAGAAGGACCTTGGTCAGGGAAGTGACCAAGAACCCAATGACCACCCTGACAGAACTATAGAGTTCCAAGGCTGAGATAGGAGAACCTGTCCAGAGGACAACACTCTCTGCAGCACTTCACAGATGTAGCCTCTATGGGACAGTGGCTAGACGGAAGCCACTCCTGAGAAAAGGCCACATAATAGCACACCTGGAGTTTGCAAGAAGGCACGTGGCAGACTCTGAGACCATGTGGCAAAAGATTCTCTGGTCTGCTGAAACAAAAATTGAACTCTTTGGCCTGAATACAAAGCGCTATGCCTGACGCCAAACCGAACACCGCTCATCACCCATGTAACACCATCCCTACCATGAAGCATGGTGGTGGCAGCATCATGTTATGGGGATGCTTTTCAGCGGCAGGGACTGGGGCACGTGTCAGGATAGAGGGAACAATGAATGGAGCCAAATACAGGCACATCCTTGAGGAGAACCTGCATCAGTCTGCAATAGACCTTGGACTGGGGCGAAGATTTACATTCCAACAGGACAACAACCCCAAGCATACAGCCAAAGCAACACTGGAGTGGCTTCAGAACAAGAAGGTGAATGTCCTTGAGTGGCCCAGCCAAAGCCCAGACTTGAATCCCATTGAGAATCTGTGGAAAGACTTAAAGATTGCGGTTCACTGACGCTCCCCATCCAACTTGACAGAGCTTGAGCAAATCTGCAAGGAAGAATGGGCGAAAATCCCCAAATCCAGATGTGCAAAGCTGATACAGACATACTCAAGAAGACTCAAAGCTGTAATTGCTGCCAAAGGTGCTTCTACAGAGTATTGACTCGGGGGTGAATATTTAAGTAAACAAGATGTTTCAGTTTTTAATGTTTCAAATTTTTGTTACACAATACAAATATTTTGGCCCCTTTAAATTGTTGAGTATGCTGTGTGAATCAAGGGGGAAAAAATAATTTCAATGCATTAAAAATTCTGGTAGCAACACAACAAAATGTGACAAAATCCAAGGGGGGGGGATACTTTCTGGAGGCACTGTAACTGTTTTTGTCCCTTGTAGATAATTTAAAATGCCTTTCTAAAAACCAAGGCTCTTTACATAAGCGCAGTATAACAAATCAAATATAAATAGACAAACCAATCATGAAATATTACAGTGTAGGTCAGTAACAATAAAATAGCTTGTTCAGTCTCCAACAAAAGTTTGAACAGCCACATTTTAAGCTTACTTTTAAAAATGGTGACAGAGGGGCAGTGTGAATGTCAGCTTGTAAACCATTCCACAGCAAAGGGGACACTACTGAAAATTCCCTATCTCCAGCAGACTTTAAACTTGCTTTTGATATGGTCAGTAAAATGTGGCAGTGGAATGTAACCCACGAACATCGGAACGGGTTGCAAAAAGCTCACTAAGGCCCTGTCCACACTACCCCTCTGTAACGTTACAGAGTGCCCAAACTGTTACCGCAACGGTTTACGTTTACACCTGTAACGTTACAGAAGGCGTTTTCGTAACTGTTGTTGAAACCACATGAGGTGGTTTCAACAACGGTTATGAAACCGGTTACGCCTCGTAATGTTACCGAGTGTAGGGCGGCGTGTTACGGTCCCCTAGTGCAGTGCAAGCTGCATTGTGGGGATCGGTGCTACAGTAACGGCCGCCCGCTCCTCGAAGGTAATGGGCGTGCCGGTCCCGTAACGGACACCGCGGCAGTGTGGACACTCTGCACTGCTCCCCAGTTGTAACGGTTTCTATCTGTTACAGGGTCTGAGTGGTGCAGTGTGGACGGGGCCTTAGATACTGGAGTTCCAGTCCATGTAGGGCCTCACAGGTAAGTAAAGGAATCTTAAATTCAGTCAGTCATCTTACAGGGAGCCAGTGCAGAGAGCACTGCACTGGAGTGATATGTTCTGTCCTCATTACAGATGTCATAAGTCTGGCTGCAGCATTCTGCACCAGCTGAAGACAGCGGATCTGACCTATAAGAAAGCCCTGGTCGAGCGCATTGCAATAACTGAGGTGGGGTACGATGAAGACATGCACTAGTGTTAGATCATACCGGGTGAGGTAGGGTCACAATTCTGCTATATTATTTTTATTTTATTATTTTATTTAAAATTTGGTGACCAGGTAGGCCCACTGAGCCCTGAAGGTCCCTTTTTCAGGGGCGACCCGGGATAACAGTACATATTTTCATACAGAGAAAGACTTGGGTTACAGAGTAGTTTCAGGTGTGTGAGCAGGTTACAGTCATGGTTATCATCATGCATCCATCCTTACAAATATGTTGACAGTAGAATTAACAAAAGGTGCAGAAGAAATGTAACTTTACATAGTAAGCTCATTGTTTACTACTGGCATGGTTCAGTGGAAAGTTAGCTGTGGTACTATGCCTAGAGGGAAGCACTGTGGAACCTGATAAGGTGCTTGGAGGATCTGGATATTAGGAGGATAGAAGCAAGTGGGGTGGGGGTCATGAGCCGTGGCAATGACAAGTGCTAGTATCAGACATATAGGCTTTGAGTCTGGTGTGAAAGTTCATCAGTGAGGAGGCTTCCTGCACTAGGGGTGGGAGTTTGTTCCACAGGTAGGGGGCTGAGTAGGAGAACGACCTGCCGCCAGTGTTAGTCCAGGCTCTGGGAACTTCAAGCAGTGTACGTCCAGATGTCCATAGGCTCCTGGGGTTATGTCTGAGTGCGATAGTTCCAGCGATGCTGGGTGGAGTTGAAGGGCTGAGTAGCTTGAAGGTCAAGCAGAGCAGGGGGTAGTGGAGACGAGAGGTCAGCGAGGGCCAGCGTAGCTGGGCAAGTGTGTCACAATGGTGCCTTCACAAGTGGTCCTGGGTAGCAAACCGGGCTACCTTGTTATACAGGATTTGCATCTTGGTGACCTCCTGCTTGGCCATGCCCTGTAAGATCGGGGCAGCGTAAGTCAGGGCAGGGAGGAGGACACTTGTGGCAATTGAGGTCCTGGCCTTAGGGATGAGCTGGTCTTTTAGCCGGTACAGAGTACAAAGTTTACGGTGTATGGTCTTGGTGACCTGATCCATGTGGTACTTGAAGGTAAGGCAATGGTCCAATGTTAGACCTAAGTATTTTAAGGAGGACACAACCTCGATGTCGTTTCCCGAAAGAGCAGTGAGTTGCAGAGATTTAGACCTGTTGTGTCCAAGGGCGGTGCATCCGAATAGCATTGCCTTAGTTTTGCCTGCATTTAAGACCTTTCTATTTGCTTTCAGCCAGGCCTTGAGAGATGCTAGGTCAGCTTGGAGAAGGGGACCTAGAGCTGCAATGTTATCCAGGGATCGGTAGATGATGGTGTCTTCCGCATACTGAACGACTGAGCTTCCTCCACAGTAGAGGCTTAGGTCGTTAGTAAATATGGAGAAAAGGAGTGGGCCGAGGATCGAGCCCTGCGGTACTCCCTCTGTAAGGGGTAGAGGACCCGAGGCGGCACTCTTCCAGATGACCCTCTGGGATCGGCCTGATAGGTAACTCCAAAACCATTTGAGAGTGAGGGGGTCTAGGCCAATTTTATCCAGTTTTAGTAGCAGGAGTTTGTGATCCACAAGGTCAAAAGCCTTGGACAGGTCTATAAAGATGGCACCAGTGGGTGTCCCATTATCCATTGCTCAGAGCAAGTCATTCGAGAGATGGATGAGTGCTGTGTCAGTCCCATGGTTAGTTCTAAAACCATGCTGTGAACGTGCAATTAGCTGATGGGACTCCAGGTAGTCACGGAGTTGGCCATAGACTAACCTTTCCTGTAGCTTTGTAAGTGTACTGAGCAGGGAAATACGCCTGTAATTGCTTATATTTTCCCTGGAGCCACCCTTGTGAATAGGGACCATGTTGACCTGTCTCCACTGGTCCGGAACAGTCCTTTCAAGTAGGGATCTGTTTATGAGCCAGGTCAGGGGTCTGGTGAGGGATGGGGCACCAGCCTTAAGTAGCCGAGGGTTTATCCCATCAGGACCTCCTGAGCCTTTGTCTTTCGGAGCCCTTAGGAGGGATTGGACCTCTTTTGTCTTCACCAGTCTTAGACAGGAGGAGGGATGGTCAAGGCGAGTAGGCTCGATAACATTAGGAACTGAGGTAGACGACGGCAGGCCGACCTTGTAGGCATCGAGGTTACCAAAGTGATTGTTGAGGGCAGTAGCAATTTCGAGGGAGTCGCTCACTGGCTGACCACTGACCTCAATGGGTCCAGGTTCAGTCTTAGTGTTACCCCTGATCAGGTTGTTGACGTGATACCAGAATTGTTTAGGGCTGCCCAAATTGTTTTTTTTGTAGGTGAGTGACATACTCCCTTTTTGCAAGTCTGATGGCTCTCTTGCATTTGTTTCTTATGACCTTGTATGATAAGAGGTCGGCAGGAAGGGAAGAGAGCTTGAACTTTTTCCAGGCCTCGTCTCAACTGACCATAAGGGTTTTTAAGGATGGCGAGATCCACTTGTAGCAGCTACCCTTTGTTCTACGATTTTTTAAGGGGGCGAAGAGGTTAGCTGCTATACATACTGCGCTGTGGAAATGCTCCAGAGCCTCAGCCAAGGTGGGGAGGAGACTCCCCACCAGTCCAGACTGTGTAGGTAGTCATTAAAGGGGCACTGTCAGCTTTACCCCTCCATTTTTAGTAATCTCTGTGCAGTGTGCCTTTTGGCACACACCTAATTGATTAGCACAGCAGAATAAGCCCATGAACTTTGAAATGCAGCACAAATACCTTAAATATAAGTATTTCACAGAGTTAGTCTTTCCCTTGGGTTGTCCAAAACTCAGGTGACACCGGAAGTATAATCCCATTGAGGACGCGCACCAGGACCGAGCATGGTCACAAAGCGGTATTTTATGCCAAGCCGACTTTAAGAACATGCTGCCCATATGAATGGGTATGTCACGAACTGCTCCTGCTAATTTAAAATTAAAACCAAGCCCTGCATGGTTTGCAATTTACTTTTTAAAACCGATGCCGAAATCCTGCGCATGCTTAGAACACAGATGTGTTAAGATCCCGTGCATGCGCAAAAACGTGCCGCCTCGTTATCTTTTTATTGAGCCATTTTGCATTTTTAAGTGTTATTCCTAGCCTTTTTTAACCTGGGTATAAATTTATTGCAGTTTGTATTATAATGGTTTTAATAATTTGCCACATTTCTTCAGCCTTTTTGCTTTTCAACAGATTGTCCCAGTCGGTATTCTGTACTCTTTTCTTTATTTGTGTAATGGCCTCCTGGAATCGGTAGGTATACCTCTGTACAACCATTCTGTATGATAAACTCATATTTGATTATAAACTTCACTGACTTGTGGTCACTGTTTCTTAGTGGTGGTCCAGTAACATAGTTTTCAATGCAAACATCTTCTGACCCTAGAACACAGTCCAGAATATGTTTTCCCCTTGTTGGAACCTTTACATGTATCAAACTATTCAAATGACACTCCTCTAACAACTGTTTGCCAATAGAAACATACAAGATGATGGCAGAAGGGGACCTGTGGTCCATCACGGGATCTATTGTGTACCAGTGTTCTATCCTCCTACACACCCAGCCTAGCCCTTGTCAGTACCATGTGTTTGTTCCCAATACTTGTCCCACCTATGCTTAAAGTTTGATACTGACTTTGCAGCCACCACCTCAGGAGGTAATCTAGTCCAAGATTCCACCACCCTCTCTGAGATGTAATAATACTTTCTGATGTCCTTCTAGAACACTCCACTCTTCAATTTCCACTCATGCCCTCTTGTAGTAGAACAGACGTTCCTGGTAAAAAAGCTGCACTTCTGGCACCTTGTTGATGCCTTTAAGTAACTTGAAGGTCTCAATCATATCCCCACCCCCACCCCCAGTCTCCAGTGAGTACAATTTCAGAGCCCTAAGTCTCTCTTCATAGGTGATTTCCTGAAGGCCATGTATTATTTTAGTTGCCCTTCTCTGGACCACTTCCAATCTATCAATGTCCTCTCTTAGGTGAGGCTTCCAGAACTGTACACAGTACTCCAGATGAGGCCTCACCAATGACCGGTAAAGTGGTAGTATCACCTCCCTGTCCCTGCTGTCTATCCCCCTACCAATGCATCCTAACACCCTGCTAGCCCTGCTGTAAGCCGTATTGCACTGACTTTGCTGCTTGAGGTCAGCCCTAGTGATGACTCCCAGATCATGTTCCTCAGCAGAGGAGCTCAGCTGGACTCTGTATAGCCAGTATTCTTCCTTGGGCTTGACCCTACCCAGGTGCATCACCTTACACGTCTTAGCATTGAAGTTTAATTGCCATATTTGTGACTTTTCCAACTTCTTAAGGTCCTCCTGCAGTTGTCCGACTCCCTCCGTACTATCCACTCTTCTGCTGAGTTTTGTGTCATCTGCAAACAGGGTGATGTTGCCATTTATTCCGTTGCCTATGTCAATAATGAATACACTGAACAGGACCGGCCCCAGGGGCACCCAACTAGTGACCTGACTCTCGTTAGATTTCACCCCATTTACTGCCACCCTTTGTTTTTCTGTCCATCAGCCAACTCCATACCCACTTTACTATCTGTTCTGCTACCCCAAGGTCTTCTAGCTTTTTTAAAGAGGCATCTATGCAGGACTGTATCAAATGCCTTACTGAAGTCAGAGTAAAGCAAGTCCACTGCATGATCCCTGTCCAACTCCTTGGTCACTTTGTCAAAGAACGTAATAAGATTTGTTTGACATGACCTGCCCGTCACAAACCCATGTTGTTTGTAGTTCTGGAGGTGATTTACTTAGAGGTATTCCACTAGATCTTGCTTGATAAGGGCCTGCATAAGTTTACCCACTACTCATGTGAGGCTGACTGGCCTATAGTTACCTGTATATTCCCTGTCTCCACTCTTGTGCAGTGGCACCACAACAGCCACCCTCCAGTCACCTGGAACTACCCCGGACTCCAGAGCTCTGTTGAATAGGTGCGCGAGAGGTGCTGCCAGCTCTTCTGCAAGTTCCCTAGCACTCTAGGGTGTAAACCATCAGGATCAGGGGCCTTGTCAGGTGCGATGTCTGAAAGGTCCTCCCTGACCCTGTCTGTGGTGAACCCCTCTGGTCTCGGCTCTGATACCGTTGTCTGGCAGTGGGCCCCGATTCTCCCTCATGAAACCCAAACAAAAGTATTCATTTAGGGCCTCTGCTTTTTGTCCACTGTTCTCCAGGGTCTAATCTCCCATTTTTAACCTTACAGTTCCTCCCCTTCTTCCTTTTTTCACTAATATAGCAGAAAAAGGTTTTCTCCTGATTTGACTCCACGAGCAATTTGCAGCTCTTTTGCTGCCTTGACCTCCCTATTTTCCTGGCCTCCTTACTTTTCTGAGTGTAATACTCCCACTCCCTGTCCCCATTATGTTGCCCGAACCATTTGTATGCATTCTGTTTGTCCCTGATTGCCTCTCTTGCTGAAGGGGAGAACCACAGTGGTCTTTTAAACCTATTTTTCTTTGTTGTAGTCATGATGCAGAGTCTTGTTGCCTCCAGAATGGGATCCCTAATATCTTTCCATATTTTCTCCATGTCTGGCTTGTCTCTAATGTTTAACTTATCCCTCACTATCTGCCTCAATCTACCAAAATTAGCCTTCTGAAAGCGCAGCACCTCTGAGCTTGAGGTGGTTTTAGTAGCACTCATGGTTATTTTAAACCAGACTGTATTGTGATCGCTATTTGCCAATGGTTCTTCCACCCTCACGGATCTAATTTCTTCAGAGTTTGTGAGGATCAGATCCAAGATGACATCCCCCCGGTCATGTCCTTCACTAGTTGAGACAGCAGGCAGTCCTGGAGTGTCCAGTAAAGCCTGACTTCTGGGCAGAAGATGCTGAATTTTCAACCCAGTTAATTTCATTCACGTTTATGTCCCCCATGATTACTAGTTCCCTAGCGCTAGCAATTTCTTTCATGATATTTTTTTGTTGTCTCCCTCGTACAGGCCAAAGGACGATATATATTTCCTATTATTATAGATGGCGAGAATCCATCACTGGGCTCGGATTACCTGAAAGAGCTTCTGGTTCCCTACCACCCTGGACAATTGCTCGTTCAGCCGATGAGGGGTTGCTAGAGATTTTGAGGGTGTGTTTGAAATCATCTGGGGACCGTGCATTTATGCATGCAGCCCCAACCCTTTAGAATTCTCTACCCCATCGGGTACGGAAGTGCACGACTGTGGAGGGATTCAAACAAGCTTTGAAAACTTACTTGTGGATCCAAGTTTTTGGTGAATGAATATCTGTGAGAAGGGATTATTGGTTTTATATTTTTATGATTTTGACTTGAAAGGTACCATAAAAATAAAGTTATTATTAATTTTTACCCAGATGGACTCAGTACAGCCATACACCTTATGTTAGAAATTTCTGTTGATATATATATATATATATATATATATATATATATATATATATATATATATATATATATATATATATATATATATAGCTATCCCTCTTCCTTTTTGTGTGTCCTCTTGTGTTTGTATAGGGTATATCCATCAAGGTTTGTACCCCATTGTTCTGTTCCATCTGCCCACCATGTTTCTGTGATTGGAATTATGTCACTATGATTGACATGAATCAAGGCACAAAGTTCATCCATCTTGCTGTCCATGCTCCTTGCATTCAGAGATAGAACTCTTAATTCATGCGACTTGCTTTTTTGTCACTCTTTGGCTTGTTTTTGGTGTATTGGATGTTTTTTTGGACTTAGCTTGGTGTCCCCCCCCATTAGTTTAAATAAGTGTGAGATAACTTTTCAGACTATTAGCAAGAGTCTTTGTTCTTTTTTTGTTCAGATGTAACCCATCTCTGGAATACAGCTCATATTGGTTTTGGAACTTGTCCCAGTTGTCTATATATGCTAATTTGTTTTCAGTGCACCAATTTGACAGCCTAACATTAATTCTCTGAATGGTAAGATTTTTTTTCTTTGTGTGCCCTTGGTATAGGCAGAATACCAGATATTGCTACCCGATGGCCTTTGTGAGCTAAATTTTCCCCAAAGCTCAGTAAGTTGTGGCAAATATCTTTTTCATGTTCTTTGCCTAAATCCTTCATACCCACATGCAAAATGATTGTTGAGTTATCAGGAATTTTTACCTTATTTATGTTGTCAGATATATCCTGTATACATGCTCCTGGGTAGCAGGGGACAGTTGTGTTTTCTTTGTCCTCTTTACATATATAGCTATCACAGTATTCCATTATTAAGTCCTCGATTATCAATTTTTCTGGCCTCTCTGTTTGAATTGGGGAGGGGGGGCTCATTCTGCAATAGGGCAAACCTGTTGGCTAGTGCATTTGATTCACATGAGGGAAGTTCTCTATGTTTCATCTTTCTTCTAATCCTAACTTGTTTACATTCTTGTATTATTCTTCATTCTCCATCTCTGGTTCTTTTTTGGGCATGGTCCTGTTCAGTAACACTATTAGGACTTGAGAGATTTTCTTTTACTCTTTTTCCTTTTGATTTCTGAACTTTTGTGTTTTCATTTTCTATAGTTTTTATAAATTCTTGGATATTAGCAATTTCATTTGATACATCTTTTTTAGACTTTCATTTTCTTTTTCTAGTATGCCTACTAGTTCACATTTTGTACATGTGTGTCTAACATTCATTTTTGTTGTTACTGCAAGTGCATACATTTCACACTGCATACATTTTATAATTGTTCCTTCCTGCTGTAATAAGCCTAGAACATAGACTATGTTCACGGTTTCCCTCTGCCATTTTTTTATGTGTAAATTGTTGCAGTACCACAAAGAGGTTTTGTCTGAGTCAGAATTTGTTCATACAACTCTTTCAGTAGGAACTAGACCTTCCCAGATGTATAAGTTTAAAACATACAGGGACTGTAAACCCCCCCCCCAAAAAAAAAATAGTGCAGTGCAGTCTGATGCTGTTTGTTTCTCCTAGTCCAAGGTGATTAAAACAGGGCCACCAAGTCCCACTTGTGATTAAACTGTGTTTTATTGTTAATATAGTCAAACAGTACTTACAATACTCAATTTCACACTTAGCGTTTTGTGCCGCCTTCCCCAACTGACAGCTGCTTGCCTCTTCCAGTGTCGCCTCCACTCGCTAGAGCTCTTATTTTATCCCTCTCTGGACAGGAAGTAACCCCTCACAATGTCTGGTTCAGTCTGAGAGATTAAGTTTAAAAATTAAAGCTGTAACAGTAACCTGTCTTTAAAAAGCCAAGTTAAATGTCACCGGCTGCACTAAAGGGCAGCCCAAACTATGGTTAGTCCATAGCAACTCAGAACAGTCTTCCTCATTCTGAGGGCCAAAGACAGTAGCCTGTGTGTAGTTTGTTCTTAGGATTCGTGCCCTTACAGTTAAAATAAAATAAGTAAAATCCTGAGATCTTCCAGCACTCCCTCGTGGAGATTTTTAGCCCAGTAAAGAAGTCCTTTTTCTGTTCCTCTAAGTCAAATCCCATGGCAGTCTGAATCTCCTGCATCATGATGATAAAAGATCTTTGGTGGGGGGGGACCTGGGTGTATATACCACAGAGTTTTCACTCCAAGTAGACACAGCGGAGCTGGTCCTTTCATAGGAGTCCACATAATCCTCTTCCTCCTCCTCCTCCTCCTCTTTCTCCTGCATAACAAGGTCTAGATTGTTTTCCTGGTCCTCATCAACATTTTCGATATGACGTAGGGAAGAAGAAGGTGAAGCCATCGATGGCCAAGAGGAAATCTGGTGCATCAATTTAGTAGGCGCCGACACTGGAGTTTGCTATGCTGGCCCCCGATTTATTCCCTTGTATAGGAGGGGAAGGAAGCAGGCACTTGAAAATTTCTGTAAAGTCCGAGAGTACTGCTCACACATCAGCGCCCATGTAGTCGACAGGAATGCCAGAGGATGTCAATGGGGGAAGTACTGCCCCTGATGTTGATGGCGACTTACCAGCTATAATAGGCCTGGTGGCACTCATAGCTTGCCCAGACTGGGTTTGAATGTCGACGGTCTGGGCAACTGGCAGCACCACTGCTGTAGCAGTAGACAGCGCTGAGCAGTCACGCTAGAGTGGATGGGTGACTGAGCAAACCAGGGAGACCTTGCCTTGTCTTTGCTATGCTCCCTCTCCTGGTGCCTATGCTTGTGCTACCCCAATGTTTTTTCCTGGGACTTGGAAGACTGCGAGCCACGGAATGGGCCAGTGATGCAGTGGAGCTCTTCTCCTGGAGCTCTTTCTCCATCCTGGCCACCTGCTGCTTCAGGAAGTGGGTTTCCAAGACCTTCTCTTGGCGTCGCCAGGTAGCGGTGTTAGATTTTCTGCAGATCTGGTAGGTCTTCGTGTTATGGGCTGAGCTGAGGCAGTATACGCAGATGTCATGCAAGTCGCCCGAATATATCTTCTTGCTGCACTCGCAGTACTTGAACAGTTTTGACGGCGCTTTAGTCAACATACATGTCAAAAATCACTTTATAAAAAGTGATGACTAAGGTGAGAAATAAACAGAAATAGTTAACAGCAATGGCAGTGTTTCTGTGGAGGGTCTGACGAGTATGGTCGATGGCGGGAAAAGAACTGAGGAGGGACGGGGCCACCCACATTTATATGGGAAGTGCTGATGCCGGACGTAGTCATTGGTGGCCCCTTGTGGACTGCTTGCAAAAGGTTTTTGTGTGGGCCTAGCGCCTGATGGCTATAGTTCCAGATGAAAGAGATCCTCATCGAAGATCAGATAATCCACTACAGGGCATGTGACTGTGCTCAGACATATACATGCCTTGGTGTACGTTATGAAGCATGAGGCTGCACGCCCTGTAGTGGATGATCTTTAATTTTTAGTCTTTGGTAACCGGTTAAGGCCCACTAGGCACAAGTGCCTGTTTTCAGGGGTGACCTGGGAGCACTGAGCAGTTAAGTGACTTGCTCAGAGTCACACAGTATGCAAGTGGAGTTTGTGAGAATCAAACTCAGGTCTGGTCTGCTGGATCTATCAAGTTTGGTCACACCTCGTTCCTCTAACCTCTATGCTATACTGCCAGCCCAATTTATCTGTCTATAAAATGGCCAAAATTGTTTTTGCGGGAGGTATTTACAAAATGGGTGAGAGAAATCAGTAAAAATGCTGTCTCCAGATTGGATGAAATACACCCCATGAACGTGCATTATCTCACAATGACTGCACGCCTTCACTTCTTTTTATTTACCCCCCCCATTCAAAATCATTTGGCCATTTTATTTAAAAAAAACAAACAAACAAACAAAAAAAAACAACCTTTTTTGGTCCGTGATTGGTTTGACGTAAAGTCAGTCATGAACATATGAACAAACATACGAAAACGCCATACGGTCTATCGAGTCTGCTCAACTGCGCAGCTCCCAGTCTAATCTACTGCAGCTGCCCCGCATCCCTGGCCCCTCCATCTGATTTAATCGCCTCCTTCTGCCGACTCCCCCCCCAGCTTCCCCCAGTTCTGACCTTACCTTTAAACCTGTCCCACCCTCTCTTAAAACTGCCCAGAGTTCAATGATATTGTCTCCTCTGGCAGTGCGTTCCACCTCACTACCACCCTTTCCATGAAGTAGTGCCTCCTCATTTCCTTCCTGAATCTTCCACCCTCCAGTTTCAGACTGTGTCCCCTTGTGTCCCTCCCCCTTTAATCTAAACTTACCCTCAGTACTAACCCTATTCATGCCCTTTTAGTATCTGAAGGTCTCAGTCATATCCCTTCTCTCCCTTCAGTCTTCCAGGGAATACATGTTGAACTCCCTCAGTCTTCCCTCATATGGTTTGACCCCCAGCCCAAGGATCATCTTGGTTGCTCTACGCTGGACCCCTTCCAGTAGTTTGCCGTCCTTCTTTAAATAGGGGCACCAGAAATGCACGTAGTTCTCCAAGTGAGGTCTCACCAGTTACCTATATGGCGGCAGAATGGCTTCCTGTCTCCTAGAGGTGACTGCCCTGGCAATGCACCCCAGCATCTTATTAACCTTCACTGCCACCTTCCTACACTGCACTGAGTGATTCATGTCCCCTGTAACTAGTACCTCCAGATCCTTATCCTCCAATGAAGTGGACAACTGCACTCCCCCTAGCCATTAGCAATTCCCAGGGTTCCTGGCTCCCAAGTACATGACTTTGCACTTCTTAGCATTGAACCCCAGCTGCCATGTATATGACCAGTGCTCAAGTCTTGCCAAATCCTCTTGTAGTACCTGCTTCCCTTCCACACTATCCACCTCCGCCCCGATCTTTGTGTTGTCTGCAAAAAGGCTGATCTTATTCCTAATCCCATCCGATATGTTGGCAACGAAGATGTTAAATAGCACCAGTCCTAGTAATGAGCCTTGTGGGACCCCACTGGTTACAGCTCTAGAAGTTGAGAGTTCGACCCCTACAACTACCCTCTGCTGTCTGTTCTGCAGCCAGCTCCTAGCCCATCCAACCAGTTTCTCTCAATCTCCCACAAAAAAAACAACTTTTTTTTGCAGAAAACAAACAGATTTAAAAGTTGAAAGTTTCAGTTTTACAACATACCTTTCAACAATACGGCCTTTCATTGGTTTTGCAAAGAAAAAAAAACACAGAAGTAAAAGTTATAAGTATTCTGAGACTGTGGAACATGTGCAAAGGGGAGAAATGAAACAATAAAACAAAATGAGTGGGGTGCCTCAGGGATCTGTCCTGGGACCGGTTCTTTTCAATATGTTCATCGGTGATACTAGAGAGGGCATCCAGGGCAAGTTCCGTCTCTTAGCAGATGACACAACGCTCTGCCGTAGGGCACACAGTGAGGAAGGGATCAGGGAGATGCAAAGGGATCTACAAAGCCTGGAGAGATGATCTAAGGTTTAGCAGCTGAAATTCAACGCCACAAAATGCAAGGTTATGCACCTGGAGGAAAAAACAACATAGGACAGAGTACTGGATAAGAGGTGTTAAACTGAGCACTACGGCAGAGGAAAGGTACCTACGAGTCATTAGTGATTGCCTCAAACAATAAAGCCAGTGTAACAAGGCTTACAATAAGGCTAATAGGATGTTGGGGAGTATCAGAAGGGGTACAGACATCAGGAGAAAGGTGGTACTATTACCACCTCTGTATATGTCACAGGTGAGGCCTCACCTGGAATACTGTGCTCAGTTCTGGAGTCCTCAGCTCTGGAAGGATAGGGATAAGCTGAAGACACTGCAACACAGGGCGACCAAGATCAGTCAGAGGTAACAAGGCAGATCTTACGAAGATCATCTCAAGACACTGAACATGTACTCACTGGAGACTGGGGTGGGGAGAGTTCCTGATGGGAATAAACAAGGTGAACGTCAGAGAATTATTTACCATGAGTATAGAGTCAAGAACTCAAGGTCACAAGTGGAAACTGACGGGGGTGGAGAGTTTAACAGGGATATGAGAAAGTTCTATTTTGCAGAAAGGGTGATGGAGCCAAAACACAGTCTACCAGAGGAGGTGGCGGGCACCAAGACCATAAACTGTTTCAAGCATGGCTGGGACGGAGTGAAGAGTTTGGAGGTTGCTCAGGACAGCAGCAGTAGGGAGGAGAGCAGGGAACTCAGGACAGAAAGACCTTCAAGACTGTAAGTGGTGCCGTGTTCATTGGTGCAAGGCCAGTGCAATACCTGAGGGCAGCTCACCCCGGAGTCTGACCAGAAACGAACACAGCTGGTACTGCACTCTGCAGAGTCCCTTAATGGTGGAGCACTTTACATCACAAACTCCAATTACGAGGTGAAGTCTGAAGGCTTCAGTAAGTCGAAAAAACAAAATTAAATACAGTGATGCATCCACATCTAGTACTTACTGGTGGTGTGATTTCAAATGTAACCAAAGTGGCACCTTTTTTTCTTCAAGCTTACGTCACCTCATAATTTGAGTTTATTTTGAGTGCTCCACCATTAAGGGAATGCAAAGTGCAACACAGTCCGAAAGACCTGCAGTCTTTTTGTGCCATCACTGTCAATCAATACAGAAAACACTTTTTTTGTTCAGGCTGGATGTGAAAAACAATCATTTTCTTTCTACATGACTGATTTATGGTAGTTTGGCTCATGATTTATTTCCTCATAAAACAAACATTTTCACTGCTCATGTTGGATATAAAAACAACCATTTTAATTTGTTCATGACTGACTTATAGGAAGTCAAAGTCAATCATGAACAAAAAAGGTATGACAACTGGCAAACTGCGCCTGTGTGAGGACTCAATTTGTTTTCCGCATATAGATTTTCAAATGTCCATCACTTGCCCAGTTTGAACTTTTTCAACCCAAACTTTGGGAATTTGTTACATAGGCCCCCTCCTGATAACCACGTATGAATTGGAAATTAAATACCCCCCAAAATAGTTTTTTGGGGTACCTCCCAAAACCCATTTTGCGGGATTTAAGTTTCAACACTTATGAGGTTGTGAGAAAGGGACCTATCCCACTACAGGTTCTGCGCAGTTTGTGTGACCATGCAGCTGCTTGGTGCACTGAATGTTAGGCCCGCTACAGGTACAGCGACTGAGTGACCATGCGGCTGCTTGGCACGTTGCTTCTTTGCGTATTGTCCACATGGGCCCTGTGCAAAGCAAGCTACAGGTCCTGTGCCATATGCCTGATGGTTCTGCTGCTTCACAGGCCTTACATGGGGGAAAAAAGCTAGTGTCAGTTCTATATCTTTTAAAAAGTAAGTGAATAAATTGCAAAATACTACAGACAGCTGCCTGAATGAAACCTTCGGGGCTTGGATGTTTGTAAAGGAACTCAGATCCTGAGTTAGTGACTTGGTATCTTTTTTTTTTTTTCTTATAAGTGCCATTCCAAAAGGCGGTAACTCCAAAATTGCATTACTCATCTTCTTAATGCTACCATGTATAGGGATACTAACCCTCTTTGAATGGTTAAGCCCTAACATGCTGAAGGGTGAAGACTCGCTTTCCTCTTCCTGCGTTTTTGCATATATTTCTGCAATGTATGGGGCCCCCAGACAACAGAGATGAATCATTTATCTCACCCGGAAAAGGTTACAGAAAATGAAGAAATAAGAATAACCATGTTATATCCACATTTTCCTGGTTGTCTCACTCAGGACTCTGCTGCCAAGCAATTCACGGTTGAACTACATTTCTACTCATTCTAATCTGGAACCTCCAGCAGATGAACCATCTCCTGCCTTACTTTACAGTTTCATTCTCTCCCTCTGCTACTGTACAGTACACAACAGAGTGCCCTAAACACTGCAGCCACCATTCCCAACACTAGTGACTCGTCACTGCCAACAGCCTCTGTTTTTTTTATTTAGTTGTTTGACCAGGAGTAGCACACTAAGCTGAAAGCTTTTTTACAAGAGCGACCTGGGAGCACAGGGAAGCTAAGTGACTTGCTCAGGGTCACACAATATGCAAGTGGAAGCTGTGGGATTCAAACCCAGATCTGGTCTGCTGGATGTCACCAGATTTGCAGCTCAGAGCCTCAACCCACTGCGCTATATTGCCTGTTTTAACATCTTGTTCCCTACTACCATCTCCCCAACCCAGCCAGACCATGCAGCACAGACACCATCCATCAATGTCTTCATTTTTTTTGAACTATAGTGCCCGGTAAAACTCTCCACTCAAAAGCTCCTGCTAAACAACAAAAAAAATGTCAGCTTACAATTCCTTTGCTTCTAGGTGCACTAATTTCTGGTCTGGCTACTTGTGAGGAAGTCTTCTCCGGAATTATGATCAGCGAGTCAACCACAGTGCGTAGCACACAATCCCATCAATATTTTTTTTTCCACACCTGCTTTTCCAGACCACATGCTTTGTTTCAAAGCCCCAGCTTTCTGCAGAGCTCTTATCCGTACAGGGCAAACTTCCACCCTTGCTAAGACTTACCGCCATTTTGCACTAATAATTTCTGATACATTGTAGCCTCCACAAGTACACCACTCATGAGGTTACCTGAGGTCAAACAACTTTTATACAGATAAACCATTTAAATGTCTTTATTTTGAGAGTGTGTGTGTGTGTGTGTGTGTATATATATATATATATATATATTTTTTTTTTAATACTGGCTTAACAAGCTACCAACTTATTTATAACCCTCTCCTCACCCTTGCTGCCATGTCTACACACCAGCTTCACTCTCATCCTGGTAACAGATTCCTTGTATCCAGGTGCAAACTGACTGCCAGCCAGTATAGGCTCCTCCAGGTTTGAAACAACCTAGTCTTGGGCAACAGCTCACCCACCAGTATTGCCTCTGCTAAAAAATGCTTCTAAAAAATCTAATTGTATCATACTGTAAATGTACCTGATGCTAGATATTTTTTGTGTACATTTGTTCTTGCTTTGCAGGCCAGGCCTGTGACTGTTGTAACCTGCAGATAATTTATACAGTTTAATGTATATTCTTTATAGTTTTGTTGCTCATGTTCCCCTCCAAGTCACAGCTGTAAACAGGATTGTTTGCAAATCTCAGTATGCCTACTTGGTAAAACACTTTAAAGAAAACAAAACATTTATATATAATGGGATTGTTTGTATGTTAGTGCTGTACGTCTACCTGGTAAAACACTTTTAAATAGTACATTTATAAATATAATACACACGTATACAAATATGTAGTTGGACCTTTTTCCCCACTGAAAAAGCCATCATTTACTTCCTCATATATGATGGTAGCCAAGAAGCGTATTATGATCCTAACTAGCTGCCTATATAGGACACACACAAAAGTGTCCAACCTTATGTATTATATAAAACAAATGATGGCAATGTGTGGTGTATGAGGAAATAATACCATCTCGGAGTTGAACAAGCTCAAAAAGGCCACTCGCCCTTTAGGCTTGTGACTTTATGACATGTTCAATCCCCCAACCCCAATGGTATTATTTCCTTATATACCACACTTTGCCATCATTTATTCTATCAATCTCTATTTATAGACACGTGAGAAAATAACTTTGCCAAGATAAACATGCTGTTTTGGGCAACATAATCCAAATAAACTTGGTCACTGAGCATTCTCTAAAATTTATCTTGCTCATTTTGGTCACACTGAGCATGCTACAGGGCAATAAACAGCTGGGACAGTGGGGCAAAATGTTGTGCAAAACAGGGGGTTATGCTAACCATTTCCAGAGATGTGTAGCAGTAGACTGCTAACTATTTTTTCATTTGTGGTACAATAGAGAACATGAATAAAACTATATATAAACTTCAAACAAACAATACATGGGCACCACATATTTCTGCGCTGGTGCTAATCGAGATCCAGGATCCAAATTTGACAAGAATACAAACGTAGAGGTAGCACTCATGTTGAAACCAATGCTCAGGTGTATGACACCCCTCCCCCGAGGAAGACCAACGTGGTCGAAGTGCCAGAGTCAGTTACTGTGTCTTCATGTCAGAATAAACTCACCTTTTGCCATACACCTGAGCTTGGGTTTCAACTACAGTGCTATCTCTACGTTTGTATTCATAGTTATCTCATATATATATATATTTTGTATTTTTTATTTTACCTAATCAATCCTTGACAAGTGCCATGCATTTTCACAGCTGATTAACTTTTTTCCACATACTTTTTATTAAATATTTCTCTTTTACAGTCATATAATTACATTTCTTTATATCAACCACCCTAGAAAATGATTGACATATTATAATAAAGGGTCACACAGTGTAAGCTGTATATTCATTGTACCAGATTAATACCCAATATTACGCATTAAAATAATATGGCATATCAAATTTACAGCACTGGTGGTAAAATTCCCACGATATCCTACCACACTAAGTGTGTATCATAAGGAACTTCAAAATTCACCAACAAATTTTCTATGGACAATACCTCAACCAATTTATGTATCCATCAATTTCTCTCAAAATTCTGTAGTTTAAGATTTTTCCAGTTGGTTTAGGATTGTTCCAGTTGATTAATATTAATCTTCAGTGCACACTGTAGCTGATGCCATAATTCTCTGTCCCCTTTTGTCTATATGGACGAAAAGTGATTGTTTGGCATTCTTTTTGAGTTTCTATCCACCAACTTCTAATTGGCAGACAGACCCAAAACAAATGGGTTGTATTCCCTTTGGTATTACAACCATGCCAGCACTTTTTATCTTTATGCCCTATATACCAAAACCTTACCCAAGTCAGATATGCTCTTGATAATATTTTAAAATTAATTTTTATTTTTTGCATATTTGTAAAGCAAATGTGCTTTTTTCCATTTTTTTGCCAACCAAATTTTCTATTTTCATAGCCAATTCTTCTTCCCATTTTCTTTTACTATACATTCTGTTTTTCAGCCAGGTTTTAATATTGAGGTACTGCCCATATAGCATTGTTGATGGTTTTAATTTGATAATTCTGTTTTTTCTTTATCTTTTGCAAGTATTAGGTTCCAGTCTGTGTATGAACCAATTTTAGATTTTTTCCTTAAACATGATGAATGTGGTTTGTAACAGTTTATATTCCCACCAAGACAGTTTTAGATGTGGATACTCCATTCCAATTTGTTCTATTTCCATCAACCCTACATCTCGGATTATTTGTCTCCAGCTTGTGACATTATTTTGCTTCAGTTTCTTTATTAAAGATTCCATTTTACTCCTTATGGATCCGTCTACCACAGCTCCAATTTCCCAATAGGTCCAAGGTACTGTATGTGATTATTTCCCTTTTTTGTAAGTATTATTTAGTGAATTCTGAAGTTCCTTAAGTACAATTGGCTAGAACACTTTGCTTAAGTAAGCCACTTAATATTGATGTCAATATTCATTTTTGTTTTTTAGCCATTCTTTTTCAGGATTTCTATCTTGCAAATTTGTTCAATAGCCTCCTATAATCCATTTCCAACTTAATTAGGTTTACAAACCCAGTAATATTGTAGCAGCTCTGAACATCCTATCCCCTCTCGGTTTCTCTCTGCAATCAATGCAGGGCAAGATATCTTTGGGGTGCCCCTTCACAAAGATTTTTTGAAAAGTATGTGAAGCTTTAATGTCCCTTGAAATTATTCCCAAGATGATCAGCACTTTCAGGCATAAAATTGCTAATGAGTTTCTTGGTTTATTTAATACCATGTGCTCAGATATTTATTTCCACGTGAGATGCCATTTGTTTTTTAGTTGTGCCTAGTCATTAATTGCTCTTACGCTGATTGACTGACCAGAAAGGCACAGGTTACATTTTGTATTTTTTTCTTTCTGTAACTTTTTACCACTTTTATCACAAACCCACCTGAACACCTGCAGTATAAATCGAATATGACATGGCCTCTAATGAAGATAGAAATGATTTATAAGTCAGCCCATATCACATCTCTTATTCACACATATATAAATAACTTACAGCATTACCACTTGTGATGCCGTATTAGGCCAATGCTAGATCCATATATTTAAGTAATTATATATCCATCCCTTGGAAAGAAAACTGCAGCCTGACTGACTAAAACACTCACATGGACAAACACAGTTTGTGCTACAGCCTGGCTTCTATGACAGCAGTCAACTGTCTCTGAACTACTACCTTCAAATCAGTCAACAGTCTTCTGAGCATGAGCAGTGCATTCCTTAACCTGTCTACCGAGCAATAAAAGCTGTTGCTAATCTTATAATCCGCTGCTGCTAAAAGTTGCCATGGTGCAGCAGATTCTTAAAAACAAAGTTGTCATGGTGTAATGGAGTCTTAAAAACTACAACTAAGGACTACCTCATAGCTCAGTGGAAGCATCTTATGCTTTCATGACAGTAACCTGATGAGGGAGGCAGATGTCCGCATTTTGGCATCACAGTGACCCCTCAATTCCAATGTTATCCTACAGGAAACTGCACTTTTTATGCTTATTTTATATTGTCCCTAAGTGATGGGAGGAATATGTGTTATTCTTGTAGAACTCATTAAGAACTTTGTTCTGAAAAAATATATATATATAAATAATCCCTTAAGTCCAAATGTTGAGGGAGTTATGGCTTGAAGTTCCAATGTTATCCTATGGGAATTTGCAATTTTTTAATCTTTATGTTTTTTTCTGTGGGTCTTACATTTGAAGGGGCAGGGGTTATGTGACATTCCTTCAGTACTTATTAAACACCTTTGTTTTATATATAGATTGTCTCACCACAGTGCTTGCTCCCACCATCTCTTGTGGCAGACCATTCCATGTGTCCACCACCCCCACTGTGAAGAAAAACTTCCTCATATTCCCTCTTAACCTGCCACCCTCCAATTTCATGTCATGCTCCTTCATTCTTGTACTTCTCCTATATTGGAAGATGTTTCCCCCCTGCACCTTGTTTATGCCCTTAAGGTACTTGAATGTTTCTATCATGTCTCATCTCTACCTCCTCTCCTCCAGTGAGTACATACTGAGGTCCCTTAATCTCTCCTCATACGTTTTGTGGTGCAAGCCCTGTATCATCTTAGTTGCCCTTCTCTGGACCTTCTCCAGCCTCCTTCATTGACTGTGGAAAGATCGGCACCTTCGAAAGAGACCTCCACCTCTTCCTAGCTCAACCATATCACTGCGATTGCCCATCTTAATCACGTGTTCTCTCATGCCCTAGCTACAATCGATCACCCGTGCCCTACTACCTCTTCCTCTCCATCCTCCTATCCCCCTTCCCCTCTCTTTTCATCCTCACAAAGTCTACTCAGGCTGCTACCTTCCTCCCTCTCTTTTCATCCTGACAGTCTATTCAGGATGCTACCCCCCTAATGACTAGTATTTAGTAACCCAAGTGTTTTCAGAGCATTATAACGGGGTAGTTTCAACACAATTACTATTGAATACTTGAACATTCTGATGCTATTAACTCTTTGCACTCCTGTAACTGTATATATTATGTATACCTTTGTACCTCACTGTTCTGTCTTGTAATTCAATGCTTGTACTACATCTTGTATTATGTGCTTGACTTGGAACCTTTGTAAAAGAGCCTGTCAGCTCAAAAGGTATTAATCTGAAGTCGAAATAAATAAAATGTCTTTTCAAACATGCAGCCTCCAGAACTGCACACAGTACTCCACGTGAGGCCTGACCAGGGTTTTATAAAACAGCATCATTACCTCCCGTCTTCTGCTGGTGATCCCCTGCCTATGCATCCCAGCATGCCACTGGCCTTCCCTGCTGCCTTTGTACTCTGCTTTGACATTTTTAGGTCATCTCAAATAATAACTACCAGGTCCCTTTCTTCCTTGGTGACTGTCAGCAACCCCCCCCCCCCGTAGTTCTCTTCAAGGTTTCTATGCCCCAGGTGCACAATTTTGCACTTCTTTGAATTAAACCTAAGTTTCCACTCTTCAGACCATTTCTCAAGCTTCCCCAAGTCCTTCCTCATTTCCTCCACCCCTTCTGGAGAATCCACCCTGTTACAGATCTTGGTGTCATCTGCAAACAGGCAGACCTTTCCTTCCAGCCCCTCTGCAATGTCACTCATGAAGACACTGAACAGGACTGGCCCAAGGGCTGATCTCTGAGGTACCCCACTGGTCACCCCCCTCCCCAGATTGTACCCCATTTACCACCACCCTCTGCCTTCCGTTGTCCAGTTCCTAACCCAGTTTACCTTGTCTCCCATGCAGAGACTACCCATCTTGTTAACCAGCCTATGTGGGACGGTGTCAAAGGCTCTGCTGAAGTCGAGGTAGGCAACGTCCATTGTCTACCCCCCCCCGATTTACTTCCTTCAACACCCAAAGAAATATATCAGATTCGTCTGACATGACCTACCCGCTGTGAAACCATGCTGCCTCGGGTCCTGGGTACCGATGGCTTCTAGATGTCCCACTATCTTTTCCTCAAGCAGTGCCTCCATGATCTTCCCAACTACTGAGGTGAGGCTGACCGGCCTATAGTTCCCCGCCTCCTCCCGACTGTCAGATTTGTGTAGAGGGACCACATGTGCCCTCCTCCAATCCTCTGGTACCACTCCTGTGTTTAGTGACTCTATGAACAAGGCTGCTAGAGGTTCAGCTAGCTCTCTTCGCAGCTCCCTTAATATCCTTGGGTGTATGTCGTCTGGACCCATTGCTTTCTCCGCCTTCAATTTAGTGAGCTCCTGCAGGACTCTCTCTCCTGTGAATGGACTGTTGTCCACCTGTCCCAACCCCCTTGGCATCTGTTGCATGGCTTTGGTCCCTGTCTCCCCCCTCTTCCATGAATACTGAACAGAAGTATTTATTCAGTATTTCTGCCTTTTCCAGGTCTCCCTCCTTCCACTCCCCTTCCTCCCCTTTGAGCCTCATAATCCCCCTCTTGGTTTTCCTTCTTTTGTTGATGTACATATAGAATGTCTTGTCCCCTTTCTTTACTGTCTGCGCTAATCCTTCCTCAGTCCACGCCTTTGCTCTCCTTACAGTTTGTCACGCTTCCCTTAGACACTCTAGGTAAATGTTCCTGTCCTATGAACACATGAAACTTGCCAGCAGATAAAGGCCTAGAGGTCTATCAAGTCTGCTCGAATGTGCAGCTAGCACCCCTTATTCTGCAGCTGCCTCCCTCACCCCTTCCTCTCTACTGACCCTCCCTCTTTTGGGTCTCCTTATATTTTCTGAACCCTGCCTTTTTAGCCCTTACTTTGTCTGCCACCTCTTTCGACAACCACAGTGGCTTTCTAATTTTCTTGCCTTCGGATACCAATCGGATGCATCAGTATGTCACTTCCACTATGGCTCCTTTTAGGTGCTCCCACTGCTCTTCTCTTCCACCTCCTATCCATTTCTTCAGGGCTATTTTGATAGCTCTCCCCATTTCACCGAAGTCTGCCTTTTTGAAATCCAAAACCTCTGACTTAGTGTGACATGACTCGAGTTGCTGTCCCTATGCTGAACCACACTATGTGGTGATCGCTGGATCCCAGTTGCCCTTCTACCCGGACATCTGCAATTCTATCCCTGTTGGTCATCATTAGATCCAGAACCGCCATGTCCCTGGTGGGATCAAGCACGAGCTGCCCGAGTCCTGCCTCCTGTATGGAATCTAGGATGCCTCTGCTTCTGGTTGAAGCGGCTGCCTAGATGGTCCAATCCACGTCCGGCATATTGAAATTCTCCATCAGCAGAATTTCACCTTTCATTGCCATCTTGTGTCTTTCACCCACTAGCTCTCTGTCTACTTCCTCTCCCTGTCCTGGAGGCCTGTGTATCACCTGTGCATAATGCTGTGCCATTTCCAGGCTCAAGGGTGACCCGCAGTGCCTCAGCCTCCCCCTGCTTACCCTGTATCTGTGTTGCCTTTATACCCTTCCCCGATATACAGGGTGACCCCTTTTTTTTTTACCTTCCATCCTTCCTGAACAGATCATAGCCCAGTACATTGATTTCCCACGCATGATTTGCAGTGTGCCAGGTTTCAGTTATTGCTACTATATCCGAGTCTGCCTCTATTATCAATGCCTCCAGGTCTGGGAATTTATTTCCTAGGCTGCAGGCATTAGTTTGCATGGCCTTCCATGTTGTGCATTTTAGATTACTCCTCTGCCCATGTGCAGTGTCCCTGTCCAGAGAAGATGACAGTGACGATCTCCGTGTAAGTATACAGCGGGGTGGGGTGGGGGTTGCTCAGTGGGAGGGTTGGGATGGGGGACGGGGAGATAACGACAGACCATTTTCTTTTTTCAGGCATCCAAACTTAGACATTTCAGGACATAAGGGTGGGCTCTCCAGTGTCCCACACTAGTGGGGGAAGGGCTTACAGTGCTGACAGAGGGATTGGGCACCCAGCTGTTGGCAAATTAAGAAACAAAAAAATAAAGCATGATAATGGGAGGGTGAGGGGGTGCCACTAGATGGGGGTAAACATATTGGGGAGGTGCCGCTAGACACCAGGGATATGGGAAAATAATGGGCGAGCAGGGGATGCCACTAGACAACCAGGCTCCCTGCGACACTATGAACCCTGCCTGTGAAAACGAGCTACCTCCCTGGGGAAACATGCTACCTCCCCACGAAAACAAGCTTGTTTATGCACGACACATCTATTTTTTTGGCAAAATTCAAAATTTAATAACTTTTGAACAGATTAATATTTTTCACCAAACATTCAAGAGGGACATCTGTGAGGCAAAAGCTTTCAACTCTAAAAATTTCAGACTACAACCAAAAGCCATTTCCGAGAAAAGGCTGTCAAAGGAAAATGAAAAAACCTTATTAAAAAAGAAATCCAAATTTTGCGTTTTTCAACACTCTACGTCTCAAAAACTACAAAAGGGATTCAAACAAAATTTGGCATGCCAAGAGACCTTCTCCTAGCCACAAAGCATGTCAAATTTTGTGCAAATCCATTGAACTGTTGCAAAGTTATTAAGGTGCCAAGTTTGAGATTTAACAATAAACTGCCCTGCCAACCCTAACTATACAGGCACAATATTATATAAAACCCAGTGTCCCCATTTTCCCTAGCTACAGTATCACCATAGACCCTAATCGATCTCTACTCTTTCTCCCTCCCCCTTCCTTTTCACTATGATTCACTTGTGTCTATCCCATGCATTCATGAACCCTACCACTACGTTTGCCTCACCACCTCTGCTGGAAGGCTGTGCCAGCAACCCACCTCTCTTTCTGTGAAGAAGTGCTTCCTCATATCTCTCCTGACTCTCTACCTCCCCCCTCCGCTTTACAGCATTTCCCTTTGTTCCTGATCTCCTTTTTTCTGAAAAATACTTCTCTCCTGTACCCTATTTGCCCCTGTGAGATATTTAAAGGACTCTATCATATCCCCCCTCTCTTCCGGGGTGCACATATTGAGGTCCTTTAGTCTCTTGTTGTAGGGCTTTTAGTGTCAAAGGGCCTCTCACACAATCTGCAAAAGCTGAGAACAGAAGACACAGACATGTTTTTCGTCCAGCACAGGACTCATCAGTGTGCCTTATCTGTATATCACCCCAGAGGAAAGTTGAGCCAGCCCTTATGTGGTCTCACGGGTTTGGGTCATTGTCGGCCCAAAATAAAAAAGCAAATAAAAAGACAAATAACTTGGGCTGGCCTGGTGGCACTGAGGGCTGAGGTGCTGGATGCCACACCTCACGTCATGCTGGCAACCCGGGTTCAGGTCACTGGGGGCTAGCAGGGAAGAGGAAGGATTGAGCGTCCCACAACTGCTCTCCTTCCTCTGGGGTGGGTGAGGGATATGCACCGCGCTGCAGCGGCATCTAGTGTAGGCTAGGTGCACTGCAGGTTGCATGCATAACAAGAGGGGGGAGTGCGGCAGGCACCGGCACCGAGTTGCATCTGACGCCATTGCACATCCGGCTCCCATGGGGCAGAAAATGGTGGAACAATTGCGGGGTGACCACAGCGGCTAATAGCCGAGCCCTGCACCCCCGGATATGAGGGGAGTGGTCACCAGGTGTTGGGCTGCAGGTCCCTAGGGGGAGGGGGATCCTGCTTGATGGCCGGCCTGTGCAGATTGGATATATAAATTTGCATGCCAGATCTGGTCCGGGGGTGCGGGTGCCGGCGGTTGCTGGGACCGCTCCGCACAGAGGGGGCAGAAATAGTGACATAAAAAAAAAAAAGAAAAAAAAAAGACAAATAACCGCAGCACAAAAGCACTGAGGCAAGGTTACTGAAAATAGGTAGTGGGCAACAAAACTAAGTTTAAAAGAAATACAAACTCGCATATACTTCTACAATGCAAAGCATCATGGGATGTATATGCAAATCACCATGAAAATGTAGGCTGGTTCTGCATTAAGCAGGAATGCATGGAGCCAAAGGGCTGCCTCATACAATCCGCAGAGGCTAAGATCAGAAGACACAGACGCGTGTCTCATCCTACACAGGATTCATCAGTGTGCTTCATCTGTATCTCACCCCAGCAGAAACTTGAACCAGCCCTTATGCAGTCTTACAGGTTTGGACCATGGTGGGCCCAAAATAAGAAATAAGATAAAAAGACAAAGAAACTCTGCAAAAAAGCACTGAAGCAAAGGTTACCCCCAAAAAGGGCACTGAGTTTCAAAGAAATACAAAACTATACATACCTCCACAATGCAAAGCATCACTGGATGTATATGCAAATCACCATGAAAATGTAGGCTGGTTTTGCTTTAAGCAGGAATGCATGGTGCCAAAGGGCCTCTCACACAATCTGCAAAGGCTAAGAAAAGAAGACACAGACATGCATTTTGTCCTACATAGGACACCAGTGTGCCTCTATCTAGAAGCAAATGCATGGTTTGTCACCAATCTAACATAATCTACCTAGCAACAGCCTAGCTACACAAAAATAAAACATAAATTTCCATTAAAAAAAAAAAAAAAAAAAGATTACAAGTGCAATGACCCACTTCAGGACATGCTTTTGAGAAATCAGTGCACTTCCTGGGTGCTTTGAAGGTCAGGAGGCCAAGCAATTCACCCAGTGCGTGCATTAATGTATGCCCTGTCATGTGTTATTGCTTATATATAGCGAAATGCAATGGTCTGACTCAAAATATACAATTTACCTTCAAGTGTGAGGGGACAGGGTCATAATTCACAAGTTGCAGAGTCTCGAATAAGTTATGAAAGTTCTCCCCCTCACAAGTGAAGAGAAACTGCCTATTATGAGTCAAGCCATTGAATATTCGATATATAAAACAGTAGTTTATAAATTATAGCTTTTAACTCTGTTTAAAGATGTAACCGTTTTTATCTGATTCAACTGCTGAGTTCAGTGCTGCACTAGGCACCTGTGATGCCATCACCACTGTGCATGCTGTTCTCTGACAGGTTCAGTATGCCGTGATTACCATGAGCACTGAAATATCCATTGTGACAAACAGTAACAACATATTACTGATATATTGCTGTTGCTGATATCGGCAGACAAGATATCACTTTTGTTCTGTCATTTTTACTCTATCTATCTATCTATCTATCTATCTATCTATCTATCTATCACAGGTGTGAAAGTAAATTTGCTAAGATAAATGTTATTTTTGGCAACATGAGCAAAATAAATGTAGTCACTGAGCATGCTCAGAAATTTCATTCACTTTGTCTTCACTGAGCATGCTCAGAAATTTCATTCACTTTGTCTTCACTGAGCATGCTCAGACAGTTGTTCTCACATGTAAGGTGCCATTTATTTTTGACTGCACTCATAATAGCGGACCTTGGTGTTATTTAGCAGCAGTTGCTCTTATGCTATGCTATTAAACTGAGGGGCAGTTTACATTTTGCACTTTTGTTCCTCGTGATGTTTCACCATTTTTATCACAAAACCACCTTTTGTATTAACCGAATATGACACGGCCTAACTTGAGACATTAATTTTGAACTTCAAAGGCAAGTCACATGGGGCGTAAGGTATTCAGTACACTTACCCCGTCAAAACAGATACTGAATCCTATTACATAAAGACAGTCAACGTTTACGCTGCCTATTTGTACATCTGCGTAAATATATTCTGTGAGACTCTGCGTCTGATTTTATACCCGTATGCTAAGATTTGGTATTAACAAAAAAATAAGGAGCATCTACCGCAATTAAATATTATCTGGGGTGCAACACCGCAGTAAATGTAGTCTCTGTTATGCAACAGTACAGATCTTTGTCTCAATCATGCCATTTTAGATGAGGTGCAGATCTGTGTCTGGCCAGAGTTATTAGGTTAAAGTGCATCTCTGTCATGCATTTTTGCTCTGGGTGATGCGTTTCTGAAGGAGATCCCAAGCCTTTTGAACCTGCAATACAATAAAAAAAAAAAAAACACATTAGATTATTTCTAGGATTCTAAAAAGTTTAGAATTTATTTATTGACTTGAAAATTAGTGTTCCAGAAAGGCACACTGAGCCAAAGCTGGTTTTCAGGGTGCATTCTGGAAGAGGGGTAATAGAAGCCAGACCAAGAGCAAAACTTTGGTCCAATTACAGGAAGTACAGTATTTACAAATTTTACACATTATACATGAAACAGTACAGGAAAGCAAGCACGAAATTAAAATGGTCAATAAATACATAACAGCATAGGAAATATAAGAAATTCAAATACGTATGTTCTGCAAAGCACTTGACTGGCAGATTTGATCATAGGGGTAGCTGGGGGCAGTTGCAAGTAGGGGTAAAGAGGTCGTTTAGAAGGGATTTCAAAGCAAGTGAGTGATAAGAGAAGGAGAGGTGTATGGGAGCAGGCGATTATTCCAGATGGAGGAACGACAAACAGAATATGCAGTTTGACCAGCAGAGGTCCAACAGTAGGGGATGAGGGACAAAAACAGGAATCAGAGGAGTTAAGTGAATAAATGAATGGGAGAAGGGCGGCTAAGACAGTGTGGAGGTAGGAGGGGGAGGAGAGCCAGGATTGACTATGGTTTCTGACTCACTGACATGGCGGACGAGATTATGCAGTAAAGCTCATCAATGAAATCGAGCCCGCCATGTTACCAGCTCGCAGCGCTTGTATGAGATAGAGAGTATGTTGACTTACACTGCACTTTGTTTTTTGGGGAGGCCAAGTCCCCTGAACCCCCCCTTGCCAATCAGCACCACCCCCTACCACTATTTCACCACTATATTCCTTAAAGGGAAAATTCATGTACAGTAACTGACATAGCTTGAACATCCACGAAAAGCCTTTCAAATGAGATAATGAGCTCACCTATAGCTGGAAGTACTCCAGAGATACAGATGACGGAGTTTGTGCAATAGTAATACTACACCGCAGTCATTTTAGAACATTGTGATGTCATTGAGGAACAAGCTGTGCTTGACTCAGTGTACTAAGGAACAGCTTGTTCTTCCGATGCATCATAATAATGTTCTAACAATGGCTGCAATGTAGTATTAATGTTGAACAGACTTAGCCGTCTGTATCTTTGGAGTGTATCCAACTTAAGATGAGTCCAATACCTCCTCTGAAGGAACTTTTCCTGGGCTTTAAAACTATAATGGCCACAGGGCATGAATGTGTCCCTTTAGCCGAACCTTAACATCCGACAGTAAAATCCCATTCATATGTAGTGACGTCAGATGCAACAATCAGTGTTATGATGACATTTTATCAGTGTATCATCCCAGAGTCAAATTCTATGGAGTACCCAGAAAGCCAGTGCTTGGACAGAAAGGAGGCACAGTACAAGAGGTAGAGGGAGTCTAAGGAGAGGGCCAAGAGGCACTGACAGAGGTGACAGTGATGAGTAAGCAGGGGAAGAGTTTGTGGCAAAATAACAGAAGGAATGTATGAGGGGGTCCAGTCTGGCTAACATGGATTCTGGGGCTGTGCTGTAGACCACATCTGCGTAGTCAAGGACCGGCAAGATCATTCAGAGAATGATCTCATGACGGACTGGGAGTGGGATGCAAGCTTGTTGCATTACAGGGTACCAAGCTTGGGGCAAACCTTTTTGTGGTTGGCATCGATGTGAGAAGAGAAATTCAGGTTACTATTTACTCATACACTGAAGTACTTGAATGAGGAGACCTTCTCAAGGAAGTACCATCCAGGATTGAGAAAACAGGGTGCAGGGTAGCCTTGATAACGCCTGCCTAATAACAGAGGACATGAACACAGTGTTTCTGGTGTTTAGTATAAGCTGCTCGAGGGGGACCAGCATTGGACATTATCACTGTCACGCTGCAATGATGACTTCTGCTCAGTGACTGAGGCACCCCTAGAGAAGAGGATAGCATAATCTTGCATTGACACAAACAGGGGAGTTTAAGGAAGACAAAGAAAAGAATGTGGCCCAGGACTGAACGCTGGGGGAACACTGGAGCAGATATGGGAGAGGTAAAGCATCGCCTATCTGAATTGTCTAGTGTCAGTCAGTAAAACTGGATCAGGGCCATTCAACTGTCAGGTTAGAGAATCCTGCTCCCCATAGCTTATCCAGAAGAAGGAGGGTGTCACACTATACCAGAGGTGTTGGCAAGGTTGATGAAGATGGCACCGGCAGCCTGTCCATGATCCATATTCTTCAGAAAGGAGTACCCCGAAGGAAGGGGAGGCGCTGGGTTCTCCAGTCTGGTGGTAGAATGGTAGTGGGAAAAAGCCTTCTTAGTTAAGTGGTGGCTTTGAATTGACCTCAATGGACATCTAAAATATGGCAAAAAACATTTTGAAAATTACCCTCCATTCATTTTAATGTAGCACACCCCCGTGCTCTTCAAAAACTACGTCACAAAACATCAGAGGGGAGAGGTGGTGTGGGGGTGCAGCTTTCAGCCAGTGGCATCAGGAAGGGGAAAGGTTTAAAAATTGTTTCCTATCACAGGAATAAAAGACCATACTTAAAATTCCGAATAGAAAAGATAAGGTTGATTTACTGCTAATGGGTTTAATGGCCATACTTAACACAACGGGTGGTGGACAAATGGAACACCCTGCCAGAGGAAGTGGCGGGAGCTGAAACAATCACGGGATTTAAGAATGCATGGGATAGACATAAAGGAATTCTGGAGGTCATGGTTAAGGGGCAACAGACATCTAGGAAAACAAAGTAAACTTACAAGCTCAAATGGGCAGACTGGGCAGGCCATAGGCCCTTATCTGCCAACACTGTCTATGTATCTATGTAACACCTCCCAGGCTTACTGGTTTTACAAACAAAGGTCTGTGTGACATCAAAACATCTTTGTAAGCTGGCCATGCAGCCAAAACAGTGAATGGTTTGATACAATCAATTTTAAGAGCAAGTGAGCACTCAAAATGACCCAAAAACTGGACTACATTTAAAGAAAACCAGATGACTGGATCAGGACCCAAAAAACTAGATTATCCTGTCTAAAACTGGACAGGTGGCAAAACTAAGGGGAAGAGATCTCGCAGCAGCTCCTCCCAGCCAAGAATTACGATCCATTCCATCATTTTCTACGCATCAGAAAATTGCAGGATATGGACTATGTAAGTCCAGGTGGGATAAGGTACCAGTGGAGGGGCCTATTTTAAAAATAACCACAATTGTTGCTCTATAAGGCCTTTGTGGAATTTTGTTTTCTGGACAAGGGTTCTCTTCCATAAATTGCCATTATTAGGAATGCTTTTAATGTGCAATGCAGGAGGAAAGCAGAATCACTACAAAGAGGAAAACAACTCAATCAAAAGAAGGCCTTCCTCACCCAGATTAGGGCTTTAGAGCAGACTCTGTCTAGTACCCGAGATGACTCTACCAGATGTGAGTTGGGCATCCTTAGAGAAAATATCATGAATGAAAAAGGGAAAAAGCAGGGCCGACTCTGCTTTGAGCTAACACACTAGGTCTCTGATGATGAAAAAGCAGGCACACTCCTAGTCCTGTGGCTTAGACAGTAGGAGATGCTGCGTGCAATAAAATCCATTGTGGATCTCAACACCAAATGAGTTATTACTGACCCCAAGTTAATCGCTTAAACCTTCCAGAAGTATTATTCTAAGCTGTACAACCTGGGGGACTCCGGTTACTCTTCCCAACAGGTAGCAGAATATCTAAACACCATTCCACTTTGCAGCCTATCCCTGGAACAGCAAGACACCCTTAAGCTAATCTTGTCTACCCTGAAAACAGGGTGCTGTCGTCTAGATTCTCCCTGACCAATGGCACCAGACGGGTGTTCCCCTCTCCCTTTTTGGTCAGCCTGTATTTGGAACCCCTGGCAATTAAGCTGAATCTTAACAATAAAATACAAGGAATTCCATTTGGTGATAAACAATATAAAATGTCCTTATACATGGACAATATCTTAATGCAGGTTCAGAACTCCAAAGTGTCCATTCTACTAGTTCTGAAAGAAGTGGAAGAATTTGGTGGAATCTTCTTGTACAAACTGAATATATCCAAAACAGTTGTTTTCCCCTTAAATCACCATACCAGACGACATGACCTTGCTCATCTAGGGTCAATGTGGTCTATGACATCTCTGCTGTATTTCTACCACTCATATCTAGATCTCAGAAAAATCTCATCTCTCTTTTAACCAGGATAAAACAGGACCTCCACTGCTGATCCTCAGTCCCTATTACACTCTGGGGAAGGGTAAACATCATTAAAATGAATGTCCTCCTCAGGCTCCTTTATCCTCTAGGCATGCTCTCAGTCAGGCTCTCTTAGCAATGGTTTCCATTACCTGCACAGTACCATTTCCTCCTTTCTTTGGCAAGGCAAGCAAATCAGGAGAGACTATATCAAGCTGGCAGCATCAAAGCAAACAGGGGTCTTTGTCCTCACAGAATTCCTCGTCTATTACCCATACAAAATAAACCCAAACAAATTATAAGCACCCACAGCAAGAAACTGACTCAGACAATGATAAATGTGGGGACAAAATCCCGTACCATTTTGTTAATACAGTGCAGGCAAAGATTCCAGGTGCAAACAAAAAAAAAAAAAAACAGTGGTGACTAAATGACATCACGGCAAGCCGACACACGTACATTTACCATTGTCTAAGTCAGTTACTTGTTGTGGGTGCTTATAATTTGTTTGGGTTCATTTTGTTACTTTTGTAGCACCACAGCCGGGCCCTGGTGCTTGCCTGTTTGGTGTGCCCACACAAAATGCAGAGATGCAATATCACCAGCAACAGCTAGAAATAGAGGAGCAGCGATGCAAGCAACATAGCATCTTGCTAGCTTCCCCGGTCTATGAAAGGGTAAAGGCACAACCTAAATCCTTAAGGAGTACCCTCATTGCATCCCTTGTATATCTATACTCCAGTATCCAGACTATTGAAGACTACCCTGGAACCCTTTACATCCCAGCCATTATGGCACAGTGATCACTTCTGCATAGGGGATTAACCTGTTTTTAAACAACAGTGGCAGAATAAGGGCATTTCCCCCAGGGCACCATATTATGGAAGGCAAATGGGCGACTTTTGCCTAGATGCTAGCAAAACTGTATCCTTCCTACTAAGGACATTTTCTTCTTCCGGCAGTTCCGGCACATAGCCTGTGCAATCTTTGGTGTGACCACCACTATGCCTCTGGGAACCCCAGTTCTGCCTCAGCTCCATCAGGGGGTGTCTGCATTCCATGCCATTTCCTTGCTTTATGGTGTTATTCGAACCCTGCTGCCACACAGATTTGGGTCACCAGCAACATACTAACAGGAAGCCCTCACTTGGGAAGCCCTGGACAAAACGTGAGGCAAGATGTGGTCCAACACTCAGATCATTATAGGCTAATGCAAACTAGTAAAAACACAAAGTTGGGCACTCACCACCTCAAAAAGGGGACACCAGGCTTCAAATACTTAAAGTAGTCATTAAAAATGACAATCCAACATTTTAGATTGCAGACACCCATGTAATTCATGCCTACCTGGCACGTTTCAGACCTGCTGGTCCTTTATCAAAGGCTAAGGTAGACAAGCTCTCACATTAAATAGACCATGTGTGATGACACCACCAGGATGTAATAATTACAATTTGAAATTAATTTAACTACAAATGCAGAACAAATTGAAAACCAAATTGAGAGGCTAGCATGGGGTGAGGGAATGGAGGAGGATGAGGAAAAAAATGGAGGGGCAGGTGGGGGTAGGACCGGAGGAGCAAGTGGGAAAGGAGCTGAACAAACAGTAACCATGCTCTTAAAAACAAACAAGTCTGTAAAATAACAAGCTCAATCAGAACACACCAACCACATCTCCTATGTAAATAAACCTTTCTTGGAAACCAGAACAACAGTTGCAAAAGTAAACAAGCATTTGTCAATGCCAAATGTTGTCGCGCTGTCATTGACTTTGGTAGTACAGTGTGGAAAAACATTTTGGGCAGGATGTGAAAAATGACAGCTGTACACTTCATAAGGAGGTGTAAAAAATATCAGTGTTGAAAATGTGGCATATATCAAATTTGCGAAGTTACAAGGGTACATGGGAAATGTGCACCTCACGCTTGGAACACAGTCATTTTATGGTATGCTCGCACCAAATTTTCAACATAGGCATTTTAGCACCTCTGCTCATGTGCAGTGTCACTGTTATTTCCTCAGACTGTCCCAAAAAGTGATTTCGCACAGCGACCGCGCTAGTCTGCGCCGGAAGGAGGGGTGGAGGAACAATGGGGAGTAATCAAAACAGCCATCACAGAGACAACAAGACTTTGTGTAAAGCAAATCAACAAAACACAATGAAGGAAAAAAACGCTATGGTTCTCAAAAGAGGTGGCAGGGAAGGTTAAGGAGAAAAGGATAGCATTCAGGAAACATAAGGAAACACAGAAGGAGCAGGACAGAGAACTTTATCAGTTAAAGCAGAAAGAGGATGGGAAGGCAGTCAGAATAGCAAAGGCCCAAATGGAGGAAAGGATAGCCAACTCTGTTAAGAAGGGGGATAAAACCTTTTATAGGTACATTAGGGAGCGAAGAAAGACCAAAGGAGGGATACTGAGGCTTAATAAAGGGGAGGAATGTGGGAAGGGTGACAGTGAAAGCAGGAATACTGAACAATATTTCTGCTCAGTATTCACAAAGGAAGAGGAGGGGAGGTACCTAAACCAAACAAGAGAAACACTCCGAAGACAGGGGTCGATACCAGTCCATTTACAGAAGAAAGGGTTCTGAAAGAACTAATCAAATTGATGGCGGACAAAGCAATGGGGCCTGATGGGATTCACCCAAGAATTCTAAAAGAACTAGTGACATCACTGACTACTCTCTTTAACAAATCATGGGACGATGGGGTGGTACCTGAGGACTGGAGGAGGGTGAATGTGATTCCTCTTCATAAAAGTGGGAGCAGGACAGAGGCAGGAAACTACAGACCAGTTAGTTTGACCTCAGTGGTAGGAAAATGATGGAATCACTTCTGAAGGAAAGATCTGTTGGGTACCTAGAGGCCAGTGAGGCACAGGACCCAAGGCAGCATGGATTCACGATGGGAAGGTCGTGTCAGATGAATTTAATAGATTTCTTTGACTGGGTGACCAAAGCAGTAGACCAGGGAGGGGCTGTGGACATGGCCTACCTAGATTTTAGCAAGGCATTTGATACAGTCCCACACAAAAGATTAATAGACAAGTTAGCCAGCCTTGGAGTGGGTCCCAAGGTGGTAGCCTAGATAAAAAGTTGGCTAGGCAGCAGGACGCAAAGGGTAGTAGTAAATGGAGTCCATAGTGAAGAAAGGATGGTTACTAGCGGGGTACCGCAGGGTTCAGTACTGGGACCGGTCCTTTTTAATGTCTTTATAATTGACATTGCAGAGGAACTGGAAAGAAAAGTATGTCTCTTTGCAGACGACACAAAGATCTGCAACAGGGCTGATACACAAGATTGAGTGGAAAGGATGAAAAGTGACTTGGCAAGGTTGGAGGAACAGTCAAATGTATGGCAGCTCAGATTCAATGCAAAGAAGTGCAAGGTAATGCACCAGGGGAAGAATATACAATGGGGGGTGAGATACTGACAACAGTAAAAATGGAAAGGGACCTGGGGGTAATTATATCAGATGACCTAAAGGTGGGCAAGCAATGTGAAAAGGCAGTAAGGAAGGCTGAGGGGATACTGGGATGCATAGTGAGAGGCATCAATAGTAGAAAACAGGAAGTTGTTATCCCTCTGTACAGACAGTTGGTAAGACCCCATCTGGAGTACCGTGTGCAGTTCTGGAGACCCCATCTCCGCAAAGACATAGACAGAGTGGAGGCTGTCCAGAGGAGGGCAACCAAAATGGTGCAGGGTCTGCACCAGAAGACATATGAAGAAAGACTAAAGGAGCTTAATATGTATACCCTTGAGGAAAGAAGGGAGAGGGGACATGATAGAAACTTTCAAGTACCTCAAGGGAATCAACAAAGTCCAAGAGGGTAGCATCTTTCAGAAAAGATGTGCAAGAACAAGGGGGCACAATTTGAAGATAGAGGGGGGATGGCTTAGAGGTAATGTGAGGAAGTATTTTTTCACAGAGAGGGTTGTGGATGCATGGAACAGCCTCCCTGAGGAGGCTGTGGAGTCAAGAACAGTGGGTGAATTCAAGAATGCATGGGACAGACATAAGGCAGTCCTAGTGGGGGGTAGGAGGAAGTAAGCTGTTGGCTAACTAGGATCGGCAGCTTGTCTGTTAGGTAGAAAAATGGGCAGACGAGGTGGGCCAAGCGGTCCTTATCTGCCGTCAAATTCTATGTTTCTATGTTAAGTGCGAAAACACATTTTGGGCAGGATATGTGAAATGACAGCTACACTGTTCATCAAGAGGTGTGGAAAAATGACAATGGTGAAAATCAAGAGTGAAAATATTACAAATGCACGACGGTACGAGCACATGTGCAATCTGCCAACGCACGCTCGTAACACAGTTATTTAATGGAGTATCATCACAAAATGTTCAAAATAGGTATTTTAGGACCTCTGTTCATGAACTGTGTCACTGTCATTTTCATAATCTGTCCCGAACACTGATTTCCCACAGCGACCGCGCTACTGTGCGCTGGAAGTGCGGAAACACATTTCGGGCAGGATGCGGAAAATGACAGCTGTACTGTTCACAAGGAGGTGTACAAAAATGACAATGTTGAAAATCTGGTGTGAAAATATTGCGAATTTGCGAAGTTACAAGCCTGCGTAGCAACTACGCAACACACGCTAGTAAAACAGTCATTTTTTGGTTTTTTCAACCAAATTTGCAACATAGGCTTTTGAGAGGTCACCTCATGAACTGTACTTGCACTGTCGTTTAGTTAATTGTTGAAAGGTGATTCCGCGAGTGACTGCGAGATCACCTTCGAGGCAGATTAATGCCATGACAGTGATAGAATTCATGGGAGAGGTCCCAAAACCCATGTTGAAAATTTGGTGCCAAAATTCCAAAAATGCCCAAGATATGCAGCAAAGTTGAAAAACCCTATTCATTCCATTATACAGCTTACCGGCATTTCCTCAGTTCGCGGTCAGCTTTGAAGAGTGCAGATGTGTTCCCGTCCACTGAAGATCGTCGCGCCGGACTCCGGAGGTAAGTATGGGGTGAGGGTGTGTGGGGAGGCAGGGTGCGTAGTGGGTGGAGCTGGGTTGTGGGAGGGAGGCCTGGGAGAGCTCGAGGGACCGCTTCCTTCTTCGTGAGAATAAGACATCGGAGACCGTTTTCATTTTTAATAGGTGCTTTGGCATGGGGTGAGCTCCCAGCATGCCACCTGTGTGTGTGTGTGTGGGTGCTTTGGCCGACAGGGAATTGGGCACCCCATTGACAAGGAAGGAGGGAGCTGCAGGAGCCGGGGATTGGGCACCCTCGGCTATCAAAACGGAAGGGGACCACATTATGCCGATGGGGAGTGGGCTCCCCGTCTGCAAAATTCAAGGGAGGGAGGATGCATGGCGACGGGATTGGGCACCCTGCCGCAAAGAGAAACTGTTGGGGGAGGGCGCATGATGCCAAGGGGGACTGGGCATCCCCTCGGCAATCAAAAAAGGGGGGGGTGTTACATGATTTCGACACCCCCGTCGGCACACAATAAAGGAAGGGGGCTTGACAGGCAACAGCGGCAGTCACTGCCGCTATGTTGCCTGCACGTAGGGAGAGGCGTGCTGCGGTCACGCTGCAGTGGACCTTTTGATAGATCTCTTCGCCTCATTAGCCAGGCAGGTGTCGCCCTGCTGCTGGCTGATTGGGGAATGCGGACGCACTACTGGTGCGTGGCCCTGCATTCGCTCAACAGCGACCGCACCTCCAAATCTCCACTGCCGCAAGATGTTGGCTGTGTAAGCGCTCCAACATAAAAATCCTAGTACATCATAGCAGAAGCAGAAATGCAGAACCCTTTTAAAAACCACCCAAGTAATGCAGTAATATACCTAAAACCTGTCTCTTACCTATAAAAGGTTTAATATTAAATCCAGTGTTTAAATGTTTTTTTTTTTTGTTGCCTCCAAATTCAAATAATCCAAAACACTTCACATTTTAATACTACATTATTAAAATCACCCCATGCTAGTTTGGACATACACACGATGAATAACTGCCCCTACACAGTCGATCCTGTTGCTGGAGCCCTGGTCTCTTCAGTATTTGCTTGTACATGTAAGCCAGTGGTTCTCATTTAAAGCTGTACCAGTCAGCCCCTAGTCAGGGAGCATATTACCCATGTTATAAGTAATTCCCACTGACAATGTCGACTGGCACAGAAAAGTCAAGTTAAGATATCTGAAGCATCTGGCATGGTATCACTGGCTGCAATGCAGTGAAAATGTAGAATTTTAGTTAGTAATACATATTTTCTGAGTAATGGCCTCTCTGACTACCACTTAATTAGAGCAAAGTACTGTAGCTGGAAAACCGAGGTCACAGAGTGGACAATATGAAAATTTGTGTCACAGACATTAACTCAGCTGTTTTCTAAATAAAAATAGAATTTTAATTAAAGAACCTTGTTTTGAATTAAGTTTTTATTGATTTAGTATCAAGATACTGAACTCTGATCATGTTCCAGGGGCACTCACTCCATTTTTCCCTGTATGGCTAAGAAATAATTAACAGCATAAGGACACTGAACTCTGATCATGTTCCAGGAGCACTTGCCTAATTTTTCCCCATTTGGCAAAGAAATTATTAACAGCATCTCTGTTAAAGCTGACCTGTTCCTGCACTGCCAGATGCACGAGTTACTAATCTACAAGGTGATCTGCACCTCCTGAAGGGCCATGCCGAGGGCTGAAAGACATCAAACTTCAGGGTGAAGAAAGCAAACCCACTCAAAGCAATGGCATGGGTGACTGCAGCTGCTATAATGGGAATTAATCCACACCCTCTATACAAGTGTTTCAACCCCAGCAGAACTAAGGAGTCACACTTAAGTTCTTAGCTACAAGTGCGAACGATTAGTGATGTCGCCTGGGAGAGTCAGGTCACTTCTGAACCCTGGTTTTCTGTCCCTGTACCAAGGGCCAAGTGCACAGTGCAGGGGAGATACTAGGTGCCCCAGGTGTCTATTTGCGGCACAGGGGTGCCACTTCACTGCCGCTGGCCAACGAGCACAGACTCTATGGAGAAGGCAGCAGCTGGCCACATCTGTGGATAGAGGAAAGGTGCATCAGAAAGCCTCAATAAATGGGAGGGGGGGCACAGAAGGAAAAATCTGAGTGAAACATGGGAGTTTATCACAAATGAAAAAGCTTCCGTGCATGCAGAGTGGAAGGCATTACAGAAGTATGTCATCCATGTAATAGTGCAATTAAAGATCTCAGGCTAACCAGTCTTAAGTCTGTCTCCCAAAGGGAGGACCTGAATAGACAAATAATGCTTACCACACTATTTCAGAAAGGCTTCCTCCAAGCCCTTCCTCATATGCCAATGGAAAAAATGGATTCCAGGATGAATCGCAGTACGGACTCAAAATGTGAAAGTCTTGTCAGAATTATCTGATTTTCTGACAGGGTCATGAAGGCAGTGGACAAAGGACAGGCAGTGCACGTACCGTATCCTGACTTCAGCAAAGCCTTCAACTGCGTCCCCCATGGGAGAATGGTTAAGAACTTAGAGGACCCGAGGGTGACGGACAATATTACAGGATGTGCCAGGAACTGAAGAGTTGGAGAACATAAAGAGCAGCCTTAAATGGGACATTCTCAGAGGTAAAGAAAGTCACCAGCGGGGTTCCACAGGGATCAGTCTTGGGCCTAGTATTTTTCTGCATCTTTATTTACGACATGGGGGAAGGGATCCAAGGGAAGCTGTGCTTCTAGATGACACAAAACTCTGTGATACAGTGGACAATGATGAGGGGGTCAGGACACTGAGGGAAGATCTGAAGAGATGAGAAATGGTCAAGGGTATGGCAACTAAAATTCAGTGCAAAAATGTAGTGCTAGACAACACCGGAGTTGGAAGGATCTTGGGATCTTAACAGCAGACAACTTAAAGCAGTTAGGGCAATGCAACAGCAGTGGGTAAGGCAAACAGGATGCTGGGGTGCACTGTTGGGGGGGGGGGTATCAGCAAAAGATGTGATCCTGCCCCTGCAGATATCCCTGGTGCAGTGGCATTTCGAGTACCGAGTATAGTTCTGGAGTCCGCACGCCAAGAAAGTTTAAGGGATAGGAGTTGAGGTGATGCAGAGGAGAGCAATAAAAATTATTACACGGCAATATCAGAAGTCCTAACATGCATAGACTCAAGGATCTCAACATGTATACAGTGGATACCAGGAGACAGAGAGTGGCGTGCATGACAAACTTTCAGGTTTTGTGACGGGACAAACAAGGCAGATACCAGAAAACTCAAGGAAGCTGTCTGGAGGGAAATTCACGAAGGATGTCGGAAGTATTACTTTGTAGAGAGGGCGGTGGGTAAGTGAAACAGGCTACCAGAGGGGTTGGTCTGCACCAAATCTGTGGAGGAATTCAAAACAAGAGAGGGACTGATATATGGGCTGGTGAGAATAACAGATGAGGATGACATAGGGGAGGTGAAATGAGTGACCGTTACGGTGTTCACATCCTACTAAAGATAGAGCCCGCAGACCACATGGGTCTGTGGGCCTTTTTCCGCTGTCAATTTTAATGTTTTATATTTTCTTCCATCATTACCTGTTTCTGAGTGACCTCTGGCTCCCAAAGTGTACACAGGACAACATTGGCTTGTTCGACCCTCTGGCTATTTGTCATCTGGTTAGCTAGCCTCTTCTTGGCATCTTCTTCACTTATTCCATCTCTGTTCATTATCCGTGTAACTGCCTGAAAATACATTGTAAAATCAGCAGATGTACTTACAACCAATTGATCCTAATGCACTGCAAAATTACTTTAGGAATATTTTTACATGCACTACTTCACAGCATAATATTAATTTTATTTTTTATTTAAAACCTACTTAAACAGCACTGTCTAACAACACCGCATATTTGGTGGGGTCCTACTTATTTTACTGCTGTGAAGACTGAAGTGGTCAGATGTTAAGGGACTTGCTCAATGTCATACAGTGCCTTAAGTGCCCTTGCAGACATTTATTTTATTTAGTTTAAAAATCTGTCTTAAATTAGAGGATAGGCGGAGGTTGCTTGTGATTGGTATCACCAAGGGCAGAAGGCAGATGCAGGGAAACAGAGGTAAGGACAGCAGAAGAGGGGAATGCCAGGAGAGGAGACCCAGGGTGGTGGTGGTGGTGGGGAGGCAACCATCCTCACTTGCAAGGAAACCAATATGAGGAACACACCCAGCATAATGGGTAAGCTTGAGGGCCTAATGCATGTCGAAGGCCAGGTCTTTGTGTCCTTCACACAGAAAGGTAGGAGGGTGTGTGTGTGTGTGTGTGTGTGTGTGTGATATGGACACCAGAAGAGAGGACTACAGACTGTTCTGAAGGGATAGGCCCAACAGGAAAGGGGGTAAGGGTGGCTCACATGTTAAGGGAGGCAGTCATCGTGAAGGACATAAGGGGGCAAACAGCACCACAGAGTCTTTCTGGGTCAAGCTAGGGGACAAGGACGGGAACAAAGTAACCCTGGGGGTAGACTATTTTCACCCAAACAGCTTAGTAAAGCATGATACCCAGCTGACTGGGAAATTACTGGACAAGTTGGATAGGATGCAGTTGTAATCCTGGGGGACTTCGATCTCCTGGGTATAGACTGGTGTCTCAGAAGGCAATATAACAGTATAGCGTAGTGGTTAGGAGCACTGAGCTGCAAACCCGTAGAACTGGGTTTGAATCCCACGGCCACCACTTGTATACCATGTGATCATGAGCAAGTCACTTAACTTCCCTCTGCTCCCAGAAGAATGCACCTGGAAATAAACCTCAGTTTAGTGTGCCTTTCCTGGCCAAAAATAGTACAATAAATAAAAATTCAAAATAAATAAAGGCAAGGGCTGAGATCAAGTTCCTGTCCACGTTCTAGGACTGCTTCCTAGTTCAACAGGGGACAAGGCCTGGTGGGGGCACTCTCTTCCCCAAGGGTGTTGACAAGTGGGGCACTGCAGGGCTCAGTCCTGGGTCCGGTGTTTGGGTTATTCATATCGGATATCTCACATGGCGTTAGAAGCAAGATCAGTCTGTTTGCAGATGATATCAAGACAGGGGCGGTGGTGGACGACATAGAGGGGTGGCAGGGGCTACAGGAGGATCTGATCAAACTGGAGGAATGGTCAGAAAAGTGGCAATTGAGCTTCAATGCGAAGAAGTGCAAGGTTATGCACTTCGGAGCAAGGAACCCAGAGAGGAGCTACCAGCTGGAAGGGGTCCAGATACAGGTCACAGAGGAGAAGGACTGAGGGCTGATCATGATGGGTGATGTGAACAACTCCGCTCAGTGCAGGAAGGGGGCAGCTAAGGCCAACAAGATGCTGGGGTGTATTATGAGAGGAATCTCATCCAGAAATAGGGATGTGATCCTGCCGCTGCACAGGTCACTAGTCAGGCCACATTTGGAGTACTGCGTGCAGTTCTGGCGTCCCTTTCTAAAGAAGGATATCAGATTGCTGGAGGGGGTGCAGCATAGGGCAACTAAGATGATCCAGAGGCTGGAGGGCAAAACCTATGAGGACGCTCTGACTGAGCTGAATAACCTTGGAGGAGGGGAGGGATCGGGGGGATATGATTGAGACCTTCAAATATTTGAAGGGGATTAACAAAACGGGCACAGAAGGGATATTTAAGCTGAAGAGAGGAAAGGACACCAAAGTACATGGTCTCAGGTTGGAGGTGGAAGATATCAGAGAGAGAGAGAGAGATGAGGAGGCATTTTTTCACAGAGAGGGTGGTGGAGAAATGGAACACTCTACTCAAGGAGGTGATATACTGTAGCATATTGGGCAGTTTTAAAAGGGCATGGGACAGAGTGCGAGGGGGGTTAAAGGTGAAAGGGGAAGAGAAATGGGGCAGCTGCAATATAAGGGTGCTAGCTGTGCGTTTGAGCAGACTAACTTGATAGACTGTAAGGCCTGTTTCTGCTGGCAGATTCGTATGTTCATATGTTTCAGTGATGCCTATGACATCAGGATTATACAGGGAAACCCATGCCTCCAACTCGGCAGATTTGGGCAGGAGTCTACATACACTGATATACACAATTCTTAGGCCATGCCTGCTCACCCAAATGGGGCTGCTGTGGATAAAGGGTGACGTAACTGGGCCTTGGTTGCTTTCAATATCCTCTGCTGGGAATAGTAACAGGATAAGATGCCTGGGGCAGCATGAGGCAGGTAGATGAAATCCAGAGAAGGTTAGTGAGGTTATGAAAGCACCCAGGTGACGAATTGTGTGGTAAGGAGCTAGGAGGTCTTTTAAGTAGTCTGTTCCCAAGCCATGTAGGGCCTTGAATGTTAACACGCATGTCCTGAAGGTTATGCGCCACCACATAAGCAGTCAATGCAGCGCTAGCAGCACTGGGGTGATGTGATCCCTACGAGAGGAGCCCACAATCAGCCAGGCAGCAGCATTCTGGACTAGCTGCAGACATCACAACAAGCCTCCAGATAATCCTACATATAAAGCGTTACAATATTCAAGCTAGAGGTGACAAAGGCATGAACCGTCATAGCTAGGTCAGCAGTGGCTAGGTGCGGTTTGAGCCTGGTGATATTTCAGAGATGGTAAAAGCCAGCATGGACAATCGCTGACACCTGCTGGTCAAGTGTCAGCTTGCAGTCTAGGCTGACCCCAAGATTCTTAACTGCATCTACAGCTCTGAGTGGCTGGCCACCCAACGAAAGAAGTAATGTCATTCCACTTGTCATCACTGGGCCCTGCCTACCCAGCTTAACAATCACAACTGACGTCTTACCTAGGTTGAGACATAGCCAGTTTGAGGTCATTCAGTCAAACACCTTTTCAGCACAGAAATCGTGTCACACCGACCAGAAGAGACATGTATAGATGAGAATCACCTGCATAGCAGTGAAACTTGATACTGTACCATCTATGGTCTCTCCCAATGGCAACACAGGCACTGAAAACAGCACAGGAGCAAGGATTGAGCCTTGAGGAATGCCACAGAAAAGTGACAAGGTCCTGGAAACAAAACTTCCAACAGCCACCTGCTGCCTTCTCCCAGTAATGTAGGACTCAAAACCAGCTCAATACAGTGCCAGTGAGTCCAACATAATTCCTTAGGCAATCCAAAGGCACCCCACGGTCAACAGTATCAAATGACAATGAGATCTAATAGGACCAAAATGGGAGAAGTCCTCATTCCCTTGCCATGGGGAGATCTTCTGTCACTGATGAAGGCAGTCTACATACTGTGGTAAGACCAAAAACCCAACTGGAGTGGTTCATAGATGTTAAACTTCTCCAGGCATTTGACAAGTTGCTCAACCACTACCTCCTCAATAATCTTCCCAAAAAAGGGAGATTACAAACAGGTCTGTAATTCCCCATCACATCAGGGTCTAATGAAGGTGTTTTTTTTTTTCTTTTTATGACCACTACCCCTTTAAGAGCAGATGGGAAAATACTCTCCCTCAAGGAACACCTGATGGAGCTGGCCCAGTGGTGCTGAGGCGCTGGACGCCACATCTGATGCCATGCCGGTGACCCGGGTTCAGGAACAAGCCCGGGCTGTCAGGGGTCGGCAGGGGAGGAGAGGACTGAGCATCTGATGACAGCTCTCCTCTCCTGGGGAGGGTAGGTAGATGATGTCCCAGCACTAGCGACACCCAGCAGAGGCTGGAGATGCAACAGCCAGGGGGATCACATCAGGGATGGAAGGTTCATCAGCTGATGTCCACGGGAGGGACGCAGGAGCGTGTTCAGCTTGTGCTGGATGTCACTGCACATCCGTGCTCCTGAGGGAAGGGAGCTCAAGAACAAGGAAACCACCCGTTGGCTGGGAGGAAGATGTCGCCTGCCCCCACCTCCAATGCAGGATCATACTCACAGACTCTCGTCTCGCCCATCATCTCTGCCTAAGGAGCATTAGAAGAGGGAGCACCGAGGAGCAGAAGGCGGCCCCGCTCCGGGGGGGGCGTGGACCGGGGGATTCTCCAGGGGTGAGGGAAGACAGAGAGTTCAGATTGGGAGGATCTTGACTGGAAGGGAACAGGCAGGACAACTGATGAGGCCCAGCCAGTGGTGACATGAGGGAAAAATAGTCATTTTTTACAGAAAAAAAAAGGAACACTTGATGATCTGGGAAATAATTGGACCCAAAACGTGCTAGCGATCTAAGAGTAACCAGGTAGGACCAGGATCCAGCAAATAGCTGGTGGGATGCGAACCTGGAGCTCCTCTTCTTCCACAACTGGCTGAAACTCTCCCCAGGCAGGCACAGACCGCTTGAGCAGACACCCAATCTAATAGAGGACACCATGTCAGCGAAGAAATTTCTGAACTCAGCGCATTTTACAACAGTATAAACTTGAGTGAACCACAGACAAGATGAATTTAGTAACCTGTCCATGGTGCAAAAGAGCTGAGCCGGACGATTTCTACCTGCAGCAACTGCCTGTGACAGGAACTCTGTCTTTTTTAGGACAACTGCTTGTTCACACTCACCACAGTGAGTTTTCAATGCCAATTCTTCGTCCACACACCAAGGCCTACACCACGAATGATATAACCTCCGTCTCTTAGTCTTCAACTGGCACAACTCATTGCAGTACTATGGTAAGTCGTGTCGGAAGGTCAAAGGACAAATATGACAGGGTGCTAAGGAATCCAAGACAGATGTAAGAGCGCCATTATACTGCTCCACGGCATTCTCGGACAGCTGTGCACAGGTGAGCACCATGCCAGAGATGTCCAATACCTCCAGGAGTTTGCAAGACTCCAGATGATATTTCCAATGGTACTGAATCATCGCCACAGAGGGATCCTGCAAAGGAATGACACTGCATGATGATCTCAACAAGAGA